>JAQJVK010000009.1:11620050-12220050 GCA_035578135.1 Flexamia atlantica
GGCAGACTAGGACGAGAAACGCTGATTTGCTTCCACTGCATTTTTGATCTACGGAAAATGTAAACAACGCCGCGCCGAACATCTTTGAAGTCGCTCCCTCCGAGCTGGACATAAACTACATAATGGTTGCAGTCAAATCTGCCCTCCTAGTTTTTTTATGCCAACTACAAACAATAAACTTTTCTGTATATTGAAATGCCTATAATATAAAGTAAGATCAATCATCCATGTAAATTAATTAATCAAACTCATTTTAATATTCATCATTTTTATTAGCTTGAGATTCAAGGATGTAAATCAGTCGCATAGCAATCAAGTTAAAAAGAAAAAAGCGCAAACGAGGAAAGCTAACGAGTAATTCCTAATTATAAAGATAGGAAAATTAATAAATTTAAAATATTAAGAAGAATGATTGCATTGACCACACATTCGTGCAAACAAGAACGCTTGACCAGCGCGAGTAGGATATCCCAATAATTAACACGATTCATCCCATTTGACGACAATATTTGTTTGTCGGTCTAATTAAGCCGACTAGCTCCATTTACATCATTACCTCTAATAACTAACCAATTAAATCTATCTCGTTATTGTTTATTTACCAACTAACGCATTCATAATATGTTGAAACTAGTGCTGATTCAGTGCTGTTATCAAATAAGTGCTGATTTAGTAACAAAAAAGTCGTCATTATTAATAAGTAGGCCTAAAGTTGTGCTTCTATGCATAACAGTAGGTCAGTCATTGCACCAACTCCTCAATCCGGCATTATACAGTCAATGAGAAAAGCAACCTAAATAGTTTTCATGTACATCACAGTTATTTGAAAGAATAAAACCAAAACCTTGTCGAAGATCTGTCAACTGTTTATACATCGAAAAAGAAAGGGTGAGAGACTAAGATCAAAGTAGGAGTGTGCCTTAAAAAAATAGTACAAATAGCTCACACGTTAATGGAAAGAGAAGGAAGTATATTATGCCCAAATTTACATAAATGTTTAAGATGTGTGCGCGTAGGTACAGCATTTCCTCACTTCAACGAATAGTGAAAAATAAGGTACAACAAGTGGTTTGTTGCAGATTCGATTTATTTACGTAAAAACATCAACCTAATCAATTTTTGTGGTTATTTTCAAAATTCAATTCAAAAGAAGCGTTTAACCGTCAATAGCATTTGCAACCAGCAAATGTAATTAATTGGTAGTCGGACGTGATGTGCCGGATAGTTTAATGGTACACCGATTACATGCATTTCCAGCCACAAAAGGTCAGCGATGTGTTACACTGAAATCCCACGAGTAATTTCCGATGTAGGCTACATTATATCAAACTACTGACGACAGGAAATTTAATTTCTCTATGTTTTAGGGACGACAATACATCACAATAATATAATTACTGCTTAATTAATACTTGTTAACAAGTATTTATGTGGAATAAATCATTTGAATTAAACTACCCGGTTTACTGGTTAAACTAATTTATGACAACAAATGAAAACTGTTTTAATCCATCCGATTAAGCGGAAATCATTTTTACTTTTAAACTGGTTCTCAATTTTTTATAATCTACTTAATTATTCTACTAAATTAACAAGCTTCATTTACCTGTAGGTAAGTTATCTGTAGAAAAATAAACCTGATGCTTACAATTTCGTTGTCGAATGAATATTTAGAAGCAGCTTAAGAAGCCCTCTTCCTCCCCTCAACAGTTCCAACAAGAAGTGATAAATCTTGCAAATCGTCTGGATTCGGCGTATCCAAATTAACACGTCCCCCACCATCTTTGAGCCGCCCTATCTTTCACCGCCAATACCTAAGGTTCAGGTATTTTTCATTCTGACTTTGAGAAAAAACTGCCATAAATATAGGCCAGAGGTGAGATAAAAATAGAGTCCAAGAATGACTCTTTCTCCTTTGCTTTCGGTTCCCGTTTGGGGAAAATGTGTTCTTTAAGAAACGTATTTATAAACTACACATTGGTGTCTGCAAAGAACATTTTCAAAATTAGCTATCCCTATTTCTCAAATTAAAAATTGGTCGAATCTTCGACCACTGGCGATCTCTTGTTATTTATAACTCTCCAAGCACAAATGATAAAAAAGCTAAGAAATCGTAGTCTGTGTGTTACAATTAAATATTGTTTACAAGTTATTTAAGTATATATCCACAAAACAGCCAACAAAATCAAGAATTTGAACGAATTGGATATTTCGAGAGACCTTTAATAATGTTAAACGCTAGGGAACGAAATCGTGTATAAAATATTACAGGGGAGATAAGAAACCGCAGTTTGCAATAAACCACATATCGGGAAACATTGGGTTGAATCCAACTTTATTTTGAAACTGCAAAAACTGACTTGTCTTAGTATTTGTATCCATTACTATTAATTACATAGTATTTTCTTGTTGGCCTACACGCCAGACTACATGAATTCATTCTTATTGATGAACTGATAATATTGGATGTATAATATATAATTTTACATTAAAAACACCAATATTTTAAATAATTTTTACTTCGTGAGTAAAATAAAAGAAGATTTTAAATCTGGCATATATGAAATAAAGTGTGACGATTGTGATATGAAGTATGTTGGGCAAACAAAAAGAAACATAAAAACTAGAGTAAAAGAACACATATCCCACATAATACACAATCGCCCAGAAAAATCCGCCATAGCTAAACACTGCTTGGATATGGACCACTTTATTTCTTTGAAAGGAAGAAAATTATTAAAGAACGTAACAGAACCAAACAAACTTAACGCTTGGGAATCTTTATTCATAAATAAAACAAGTAACTTAGTGAATAATGATAATGGTCCAATTCAAAATTTCAAAGTTATAAATTTAAGTTTTTATATATATGACTATTTTATTTTTACTTATATACATATTTAATTAATTTTATCCAAATGAATTTGATAATTTTAGTATTTAACTGATCATGTGTAAAATTTAAATTTCGAAAAAAATATTTATATGTGAACATAACCCTTCAGTTTGTGATGTGTCTGATGATGCCAGCATAGCTGAGCTGGTGAAAGGTCTCACGAAATAAAATTTTTTTCAAATATTGGTGTTTTCAATGTAAAATTATATATTATACATGAATTCAGTCGACAAACCAATCGAACCAACAGAATAGTTTGTATAAATATATAATTAGGCCTTAAGAAATACTCTCTAAAACCTGAAAAGGTCAATGGTTACTTTTATCTATGTACAGGATGTCGCATAGTGCCAAACTCCGGGAATAGGTTATAATATTAGAAAAAATGTTTGTTGGGTTAAGTGGTTCAGAACACTGGCAAATTAAAAGGTTAACTGTACGACTATATAAATAAATGTTAAAATTCATTTCACTCATGCCTCATTTGGCATATGAAATGCATATTTTGTATGCACATGTATTTTTGATTGAATAAAGATATTTTTAACTTTGACCTTAAAACTGTTCAAACTAATAGAAACCCGATTCATAAGTTAAATTTATGGATAAACAAGGAGATTTTAGTATTTTTAAACTTAAACTTATAAATTAGAATTCGTTAGCACAGGTAGCCGATTCATGCCATTTCAAGGAAAAATAAAAATCAATCGACGAAACATTTAATTTTCTCATTTCAATTAGGGGTGGAATCATTATCTGCAAACTTAAGGGTGTAATTAAATGTTCAAAAATGGAATGTCTATTTGGTAATTTTTAAAAATTGCACATTTCGAAAATAACGTATTGTTACAAAAAAACATTGTTATCCTTTTACCGGGCGAGGCCGCGGTTTTACGCTAGTACTTCATAAAAATTGCCAAGTTTTGTTGCGAACATTATAAACGAAAATCAAAGGCGAACCACAAATACAGTAAACTCTTCTGAAATAGTTATGCACATAGTTAGGTCCCATAGTTAATATTGGCTGTTGGGATATTAATTAACAGTCCTGTCTAAGGAATATGTCGGCCTTGGACAGTAACAAGACTACAAGATCGCGCCACAATCATCCTTCACTCATCTGTCATTCATACTTGGCTTAAATACCTACCTGGGTAGGCCGCCATTTCAAAGTAATGTATCTAATGTATCGTGTACCTCCGGTAAAAATTAAGAGTTCAACACAATCTTTTGTTTAAATTGTTAATTATAAAAACACTGACAATAACTTACCAAAATATAAAGTGATATGCCTTCATTAAGATTACCTGGATCAGAAAAATATAGTCAGTAAAAATAAATTAGTGAGTTTTGCGCAATATAATCATGACTACTAGTAAATACCCCCGTCGCAGCAGACCTGCGTACTCAGCGAATTTCCATAGGATTTATTTTGTATATGTGAGCATTTAACTTATTTGAAGGAAAGTATTATTTGAACAAGTTAAGTAAATAATATACTAAACACGCATATTTAACCATTCATGAGCTTTAAACATGAGGAAAATTAACAAAGAGACCACATTGGTTTTCATTAGTAATACATAAACTTTTCTATTTTATATAATTCTTAGTCTTTTAATTTTTAATAACTGTAGTCTTGTTATAGTACCTATATAAATGTCAACAAACATATAATCAATGAACTCAAAACAAAAAAAATAACTTAATATCATGAAAAAATTAAATTCAATCATATGGTCAGTTTTACAGTAATTAAAACATCCCTGTAAAACAGACCTACATATCTAGCCAATTTCAATCAAACATATTAACAATTCTCATCATTGTAAACATCCCATATATTATGCTACATTTTCAGGCAGTTTAGACCAAGACATCCCCCCTCAAAATGCTCCTACTTTCTCTATTAAATTTAAAAATAATTGGTATTTTTTGATATAGTATATACTTTCTGAAAAATCTTGATCAATGAACTCTAACTATTCAAAATAAACACAAATAAAATATTCATCACCTGAAAATTTTACCATATGTTCAGAATTGTATTTTTAAAAAACATCTCAAATCAGGGTAACTATACTTTTTGGAGGGAAATTTTAAAAATAATATTGGACAACGTACTGTGTTTAGCACATCCAATACTATCCAATATCTAAGCAACGGATTGACATAGAATAATAATTCAAAATGCTAAATTGTTTGTTTTTTTAAGCTGAATTCAATTTTGACAATTAAATTAAAAAATAATCAGTAAAAAGGTGTTAAATCTTGGAAATAAATTTTATTTTGTCAAAAAACCTTCTTAGAGTAACCCAATCTTGCTAGTTTTCGAACTCGAACTCATGAATGACGCTTTACACGTTTGTTCCAAATTTCATCAAGATCGGACCTTTTTTACAAAAGTTATCGCGCCTACGGACAGGTATATATATATATGAAAATGAACGAACGGTGTTTTTGGGGTCTAGGAACCTCAAAATGAAAAAATAACATGGTCCCGGGCTTAAGTCTCACCGTGCCGCCTACGGTAATAGCTACTTCCCTGTAGGGGAAATTCGCTAAAAACCTAATATATAAATTTGCCGTTAAATAAAGCTAGAAAATATTTTAATGGTGTTGAAAGGATGATTGAGGTCTTCGGAATAGCAGCAAATCCTACTAAAAGTTTTCTTAATACTTTACAATAACAAAGCGACGAATGGTTTTGGAAAATTAGTTTGATACATAATAAACAAAACAATATTCAGACTAAAGGAGCGCTGGGCTAAGGATTAACTGGGATCTCCCCCAAGTTAATTCGTTTGTAAACCTCAACTTGGAATAAAAGTTAAATTAATTTTCACATTATCTGGATCTGAAATTACTTGGCTGTGAAGTGCCTTGGTGTAAAAACTAATGTTTAACATTAAACACTACCAGCTCTATAATCATACATACATTCGGAGAAGTTCGAAACAAATCAAACCGAGTCAAATTGTCGCTGCTGTTATGGGTTTATAATTAAAAGCATTGTTAAACATAGGCAACAATAGATTATGTACTAAAGAAAAGCCATGTACCTTAGGAAGGCTATACTGTCTCCAAACAAGAATTTGTACGTTCCGTTTCATACAAATAACACTGGCATTGGTTTGGCACACTTTACAAAAAAAACACTCATAGGATTTTTAAAATTATTCTTAAGTGCGGTCACCTTTTCCGTAAATCTATAAAAAAGAAAGAAAAAAAATCAAAATATCGCTGAAATACGGTTTACTTAAAAGCTTTGCTTCCAACATGTTTCCTCTTCAAGAGAGAAGTATCTGGGGACTCGGAAGGAGATGGCAAATCAAACGACAAACCGTCCGATTCATTCTCAGATGTACATCTCTTGTATTCAACGTGACACGACACTAACTTATGGCCTGCACCCTACACATGTTTATGCTGCAACTGCTCACCTCCTTTTCAAAGGATTGCTTGCAATTTTATCTATTTTTCAATCGCCAGGGAAAATGGTTTGGTCACTTTAAAGGGTATTAAAAATAATATTTAGTGTAAATAAACCCCCTTTTGATATAATATATAAAACATTAGGGATAGTGTGCCGTTTACAAAAATTTTGAAGCCGTAACTTACCTAAGGTTGAATCCACAAAAATGTGTTCCTAAGGTACTAATAAGTAAAACGTATGACTGTCAAAAAAATCTTCAAACGGGGAAAAAACGGAGCAATGTTTTTAATACACGTAGTAAACGAAGAATTATAATTTAACTTCTAAACATTTCCTTTAAGTTGATGAGGAATAGAGAGAATGCTTCTCTTGAGTATGAAAACAAAGTTTCACGTTTGAGCTGTACGCTTTCCATAACAAGGACATAATGCTTAAATGTGATTTTCTCATCAGTTGTAATTAATTTATATTTCAGGGTAAGCAAAAAAATATTGTACATAGAAAGCTCAATAATCTCTAAATATATTACTATGGCAATTTAAACTATGTCCCTTGATTATTTATTATGTTTTTTGAGTTTAACGTTAACTTGGTTATTGGAAAGATTTGTTTGTCGTTTCTTTTCTATGGTGAAAGCTCTTTACTTCCTCATAAACCATGCAGTTAAAAAATTGAATGTTTAAATTAAAGTCGTACCATACAATTTTAAATCGAAAAAAATTTACGTTGAAAATGTTGACTTTTCATCATCCACATTTTTTTCGATATAAACTTTTATTTCAAAATTAAATTTTTCAACTGCATGGTTTCTAAGAAACTAACGAGCTTTCTTCATACAAAAGAAACGACTAACATATCTCTCCTGAAACAAGGTTAACGATAAACTCGAAACAATCTAGAGAACAGTGAACAGAAGAGACTAGTAGTAGACTGAGGGCTAGTTAGCTTGTTAAATATTCACCGAGGGTCTGGCCTAATAAGGTTACGCAGGGTGTGACAAATCAGGTGACAACCCTCCAGATGAGATTCCCCGAGCCAGGGCCCGTTCGCCCTTCTCCGTGTCCTAAACGTAAGGGAGGCTGGCGACTGTGACGTACAATATTGGAAACCGAATTACCGGACCTTGCCACGTTTTATGGTATTTTATTAATAATGTTTTGAATCAAACAGGAAATGATGTACTGTAGTGAAGGAAAACATCCGTATGTTTTAAACTTGCTAATGAAATGAAAATGTACGAATTTGGATTAATTAAAATAACATAAATTCCTAACCGAAAAGGAATCTTACGGAAACTTGTCTTTGAACGGAAAATTATTACTTGATACTACATTAAGGCGTTTAATGCTCCACATTAGTTATTTTAAAATTGAGATAACAAATTATAGTCATACGTCATTATATTATACGGCAAAAACGCAAAATATATTTCCCTCTTACACAATGGTGAAATATGAATAATACTACGATAAATCAAACTTTGCATCAAGGAAAAGATTTAGATATATCTGATTCAATCAAAGTTAGTAATCTCATTGGACAGAAGTTAGAACGAGTTTTGAATCTTGAGCTGGGCAAAACTTGTCTGACTTCGAACATCTTTTGAAACTTGATGTCATTAAAGCTGATGCAAACAAAGGATTAAAAATATGAATCGTAATTATTGCTTCCTGGTTACCTTTAAAGTAAACTATTCGTACTACTTGATGATACTAGTACAATTAAGTACTACGGACATCAAAATATTGTAGTAGATGTTGCTGTTGCGGATGTTGTAGTACATGTTGAAGTTGTAGTACTATTTCGTGTAGTATGATGGTTTTATTTCACGTTTAGCATCAAAACGACAAATGCGTGGTTTGTCTCATGAACCGCGGGAAGTGCCCGGGGAATACAGAACTGGAGGAAGTCCGATCGAATGACAAGGCGTCTGATCGAGCCTCAGAGACCACACGTCTCTATCTGACTTGGTCGATACACCGCTTTTGGCCCAAATACACGACTGCATGTCTGACGTCTTCGTTTAGTCTGTTAACAAACTATTTTATCGTGGAGGGCATTCTTTACCGTTAAATACTGTCAAAAGAAACGAGTCTTAACTTTAAAAATATATTTTAAAAATATGTAGTATTTCAATATTTAGTGATGCAATAATCAAAGACATGTAGGCAATGGCTATACATTGGCACGTCATTATTTTACCGTGTCCGTTGTTTTCCAACAAAATTGTTTTGTTAAAGCTAAACGAAACTCTGGGACAAAATAATATTAGTTAAGAAACGATTTAAACAATTCCGCGTTCAGGGCACTGATTCAAAAGCTCATAGTTTCATTTCAAGAATTTCAACAATAGTTGGAAGAGGATTCGTTTTGAGACACATTTTGTTGTTATTGAAACTACAATTTAAATTTTATACTATCGATGCTGGCGAAATATCATCAGGCAATAAATTTTCATCGGCCTACACGCGCAGATAAATGTATCATTCTGGAGCGATACTCCGAATTGTTCTCGCTGATATATGATCGCAGACGTGGGAACCGGGACCAATAAATGTTTTGTGTGGCCTACTGTCAATTTTTACGACGAAGTAAATCACTTCCCGCGACCGACTTCCCGCCGCTGGTCAATCAAACACCGACAAATACGTCTACACCAGAATGAACGGAATTCGTTATCCTGACAATATCACCGCCCACACTGATTGACTGATGACGAAGGAACAGGGTTTTTTATCTGAGTTGAGCTATTGGTGAATTTATGAAATCAAAACTATGTTTGTGAATTTTTTACAGTAAAATCTGAATCTACCTAATACAAGTAAAAACATCAATAATTTGCCATTGAACTTTTTATTGATTACAGTAAAAAAAACATCGTGTACTATGTTTAAATAGGTGCTGTAGTATTTTCAAAAATTAAATATCGTATGGACATTATTTAATCGGAAACCGTTTAAGCTTTTAAACTTTAAAAAATACAAACACAAGTCTTGAGCTAAATTAAGAACAATAGAATACTATGATATTCCAATTTTTTTATCATTTATGAATCTTCTTATGGCATGCTGGTAGTGTAGAAATTAATTTCTCGGCGTTAAACATTTGTATTTACCAACACTTTTTCTATGTACAAAGATAAAGTATTTAAGTATTCATAGTTTTTTTCTGACCTTGCAGGGTTGTTAAAAATTACCTTTCCAATGTGATTTCTTGTCCAAATTTACCTTGCTTTTCTTCCATCGAAAACGTAAAATAAAATAAATTATTTTAACAATCGAGAAATAATGGGAAAACATATTACTGGAGTTTTTACATTAACAGTTATCAATGAAAATACTGTTAAAATTTTAACGGCAGTTTTGCAATTAAATTATTCATAATACGATAATATATGTTCTAAGATATAACCAAAAACAGAGTAAGTGAGTAAGGAAAGTTATTTAGGGTCAATACGATTAGAGAAAGGATTAACGACGGGTCGTTCCACCAAGAGATAAAGGGTCGCTACATCTTGTAATATTTCAAAGCAAACGTTCTCTGCAAAATTGGAATTAATTAATTTCTTGCCCGAAGCGGCATAATAATTTGGATCATTGCTCAAACGTAATGGAGCAGATTACTTCCTAAAATCTTCCATTTTCCGCAAATCGTCGACTCATTTTTTTAAACCTTAGATTTAACGCGACTCTTTCGCAAATGAAATAAACTGTGTTATATCACTATTTACTCTCGTAAACGATGAAAACAAGCATCAAGAATGCTTGCGTGATGGGTCACTTTAACTCATAATAAGTCTAAGTCAAACCCGTGAAAAAACCTACCAATAATTTTAATGGTACCATAGGTTTCGTTGTTTAAATCAAGCGACCAGGGACAAGTTTGGAAACGTGTATTCTGAATTTATCTTCCAAATGAAACATGACAACATTGTGTTGTTTTCTCTTGGGCATGACCTTTTGAAGTAGTCATGACAAATAAAGAACGAATGGGTCTGATACGCACAGTAGTATACAGACTGACTGACTGACTGTAACATCCTCTGTATATTTTTATAAACCTCTGTCATTGACGATAAAATAGCGAAAGCAGTACCACTGCCCCCGCAAAAAGGTTTTGGATGGTACAAGTTTTCCTTTAAAATACTTAAGGCATATCCGAACAACTAGGAAGACAATGTTCAGTTCTGTTAAGTTATGACCACTGTTTAACAACGGGGGCAGCAAAAAATACAATTGTATCTCTATGTACCTGAGCAAAAAAAATTGTTTCTTAACTCATATTTTTTTAGCTTAAGAGAGGAAACAAAAATACCTTTATCAAAACCATTCCTTCAAGTGACAATTAGATAACTAACCACCAGCAGTAATAACAATTTTCAATAAAATAAACTAATTCTTCCTTATTTTATTTACTGGAATCTTTGTTATGCATGAAAACAATGAACCGAGCCGGTTATTGTAGAGAGGTTAGAGAGTAGAGCAGTTAGTTTGGTCTCAACACACTGGCCGGCTAGAATCAACAAACTCGGCTAACTTTGTGGGCCCATCTCTTAAATAAACAACCCACTCAACACTTGCATCTCCAGATTTGTTTCCTACTTTGCCCCTTTTAAAAAATATTGTAAACTTTCATTCAAACGTTATACTATAAAAGTTTAAGCGTATATAGGTATCCGCAAGATACTTTTTAGCTTTTGTTATAAACATAATGTATATCCCTACATGTTTTGTTACTACGTGCTTACCACAGAAAAAGGAATGAATATCCATTCCTTACATCAGTATTGACAACACTCATTCAATCATGTAAATTTGCAAAGCCAGCGAATACGAGAAGTAATAGTTGTTTTGAGTAATATTTGCTTTGGTTTTCTATTCTATTCTCATGGTCTCACCCTGAGTCTTTACTTTTTTACTGAAGCCTATCTAGTGTTTTACTCGATCCTTAAATTTATTCCTGTGAGTCAAATGACAATATGATACGACTTAAAGTATAAGTTACTTAAGGGGTCTAATTTTGTAAATTTCACTGTGAAAGTAATGTAACTATAATCGTGCTCTTCCCAACAACTGTGAGAAAATAACTTTCCCATTCTCAATGTTGATTATGTGAACAAAACCTGCTTCTAAACCTCGTCTAAAGCTGTAAAAAACTCAAAAGCTAAAAAACTATTAACTTGAAAGTGAACTCTCCCCAACCTCAACTGCCCCTCCTTGCATCTAAAGTACTCTATTTTTCAAGGATAAAACCATGCGGAATTGTAAACACACACTTTGAAACCACTTTTAAGACAAAGTCCTTCGAAAAGTTAAACTGGAAGTATTTTTGAAGGATAACTACGCACAGAGGACAAGCAATCATTTTCAACACTGCATGTACTTAATTTACAAACGAATTGGACTAGTGCGAAATAACGGCTGTAACGTTTTGTATGGTCAAAAAAGTGAAAGATGAACTGGATCCAAATTGAGGAGGACCGTCCCATACTTGTGACTACTTCGTATTGTGTTGTTAACAAGTCGAATGTTGTGCACATATCACAGTGGTCCGACAGAATGCACTTCACCGGCGTATTCAATAGATTCAGATGTTGGAGCTTGTTAGCCGAGAGCCCACGATAGAAGCTTGCAGACGGCGGTAACAAGCTCATGTTTATGTATTTTCTGATCACGGCTAAGTGACAACTTTACCCTCACGTGCTTCGCGGCTGAACACGAGTACTTCACACTTTACGGTTTGGGATTGTTGAATCTCAAAAATTAATACGATCAGGGGAATAATTCACGCTGTACAAAAACAAGTATACAAACATAAACGCATGCAAAAGCTTGTTACGAGTGTACAAGAACTTATTTTTTTAATCTACATTCTCGGTGATTTTAATCTTTGTTGCATCCGTATAAACTCAGTGAGATGGTATCACACTGGCCAATTAATACAATAGCTATTGACTCATCAAGAGAGGAAACATGATAATCATATTACTTACTACTTTTTAACAGTAGTACATGTATTTAGCCGTAATAAGTGGTTTAGAGGCAGTTTACACATCATAGGAACGTTGCAGGTGCATTGCGTGGTGACAACTTCTCCCAAAAAATTTCACGACAAGGTTCTAGGTTATCAGTGTTTACGATGAGACTGATGTAAACCATTTATATTTTGTACTATAGTCATTCTGAGATTCAGACCTTTAATTTGATACCATATTTTATTATTTTTATAACTTGCGCCAATTCTTGGGCCCACGCCGTCCATAAGACCGCTAAAATTAACATTAGCCTTATGGACGGCGTGGGCCCCAAGAATTGGCGCCAGTTATACGTAGTTTATTTTTTTCATGCTTAGGGACTAGAAGCAAATGTATGGCTTCACGTCACGTCTCGTGTGCTCCCGTCTATTTGTACTATGTGGTCGCTGGGAGGACCTTGAGTATTTAACCTTCAAATTCATAGACAATGGTTTAACCTCGAACTAAAAAACTAAAATCCATTTAATTATATTTTTATTAATCAGACAACTTATGATTTCTAACACTCTTACGTATAAAGTATCAACTTGTTTTCTCAAAAACTATGAACTTGAAAGCGAACCCTCCCCAACCTCAACTGCCCCTCCTTGCATCTTAACTCTTTTTATCTTAAAAATACCCCCCCGTTGTTATTGGCTTATATTGCTCACAATTTTAACTACTATTCTCACAAATAAAACTGATAGCTTGTCTCAACTATGTTATCACTGATCAATACCAAAAACAGAGGTACATATTACAGCAGTACAGTACAGAGTAAAGTGTTATTCACAACGACCTCCTTTAACACTTTAATAATCCACCCCATCATTAATCACAATTATTCGTCGTGACAGCGGTGGGTGGCAATATAAACCCTAACAAAACTCAGCGACCGGACCTAGAGCTGTGAGTCGCCGGGGCCGCGGACAGATCTATCCCTCAGAGGATGATTAATGGCCCCTGGCGGGGACAGCCAGGGGCGACGCAGGGGTGCCGGCGAAGGGTGGTGGCGGGACACGTGCCACGCCGCTGCACAGAGCCGACTGTATGTAACCATCCAGTCAAAGCCGGCACAGTCTGATGGCTCTATTGCAGTTGAGAGTGATTCAATCAGTAAATCTTCGTTCCCCATGTTTCTTAATGCAAATTCCACGACATACAATCCAAAACAGAATGTAAAATTAAAAAAACATGTACCCTGAAACAATAAAAGGTAGCTAAGGTTTTAAGCTGCTGAGAATTCTTTGGCAGAAATATTAGGCAAAAAACGATATGAAACAACTGCGACGGTAAGTTAGCTATTTCATACCGCAAAGTAAAAAATTCTCTGGAAAAATAAAAGCCATCTTAATAAAAAAAAAATCTCTCTCGTTTGAGAGATAACGACCGAATCACTCAAAAGGCTTCTAATGAAATAGATGGAGGCATTCATACGTCTTCGCTGTCTTATTGAAACTTTTGTTCCGTTGTCTACATGATGAAGAAAGAGCCTACTTAATTAAAGAAAAAAAGTTCAGGTTGAAAATTTATAGACTTTATAAAGCTATTGGGGTGAAAAATAACAAACCCGCTAACATAGCTTTGGACAGGCAGACCGATCACTGTTGTTTAAAAGTTACCTTATTGGTCTGCAACAGACTATTTTGCTGACAATGATAGATTATTGCTATCGCTATAACCACAAATTCGCTTTTTCTCGATTAAGGTAATGACAATAATAAATTATTGCTGAATTACAAATTGGCCATTTATTGATTAAAGTAATGCAATATAAACAATCTTACACTGTAATTTTAAAGTCTCTGCAAATATTAAATCTTTGACAGTATGTTTAAATTGAGGACGAAATTTGAAGTGGAGTCACACCATTTAGTCGTAACATAATTTTTGTCTCCAGCTGTACGTATAGTACAGAATGTGCAGACAGTATACAGGGTGTTCAAAAAATGTTGGGCAATAATTTACGTAGTGATTCCTTGGGTCAAAATAAGCAAAAAGGTTTATATAGATATACGTTCTATCTCATTTAGTTTAGCGTCTGTCTGTCTGTATGTGTTTTTTCACAGAGAAGGATCATTATAGTTTTGATCTTTCTCTGTGGGTTTTACAATATAATTCATAACTCTTTAACGGTTTGAGTTACAGCACTGAGATTGTGCACAAATGTTTGTCTTATTAGTTGCTACCTTTCTACAAAATATCAATAAAAAATATTTAATCAAATTGTTTCAAAATGGTGGATATTTTAAATATTTAGTTTTCGTGGAAATTACCGGCCAACTATTTAAAATAGCCACCATTTTGAAACAAATAAAGATTTGTCATTAATTTTTCGTATAAAGATTAAAATTGTTCCTGCTAATAAGATTAACATTTGTGCACAATCTCAACGCTGTTATTCAAACCGTTAAGAAGTTATGAATTATTTAAAAACAAAAACACATACATTCAGACAGACGCTAAAATAAACACGATAGGATATATGTCTAAATAAACCTTTTGGCTTATTTTGACCCGAGGAATCACTATACGTAAATCATTGTCCCACATTTTTTGAACACCCTGTACTTGACTGGTGAGCGGCGGTCAGTCGGCGGTGAGTAATGGCCCGCACCGCCACGACACGCACGGCTATTGATCTCACTGTCGACCTGGAGAACCGTCACTGAAAACTCGACTGGACTGATGTCTCCAGTCGGACCAGTCCAGTATGTGCAGACAGTATACAGTTGACTGCCGAGCGGCGGTCAGTCGGCGGTGAGTAATGACCCGCACCGCCACGACACGCACGGCTATTGATCTCGCTGTCGACCTGGAGAACCGTCACTGAAAACTCTACTGGACTGATGTCTCCAGTCGGACCAGTCCAGTATGTGCAGACAGTATACAGTTGACTGCTGAGCGGCGGTCAGTCGGCGGTGAGTAATGGCCGCACCGCCACGACACGCACGGCTATTGATCTCGCTGTCGACCTGGAGAACCGTCACTGAAAACTCTACTGGACTGATGTCTCCAGTTGGACCAGTCCAGTATGTGCAGACAGTATACAGTTGACTGCTGAGCGGCGGTCAGTCGGCGGTGAGTAATGGCCGCACCGCCACGACACGCACGGCTATTGATCTCGCTGTCGACCTGGAGAACCGTCACTGAAAACTCTACTGGACTGATGTCTCCAGTCGGACCAGTCCAGTATGTGCAGACAGTATACAGTTGACTGCCGAGCGGCGGTCAGTCGGCGGTGAGTAATGACCCGCACCGCCACGACACGCACGGCTATTGATCTCGCTGTCGACCTGGAGAACCGTCACTGAAAACTCTACTGGACTGATGTCTCCAGTCGGACCAGTCCAGTATGTGCAGACAGTATACAGTTGACTGCCGAGCGGCGGTCAGTCGGCGGTGAGTAATGACCCGCACCGCCACGACACGCACGGCTATTGATCTCGCTGTCGACCTGGAGAACCGTCACTGAAAACTCTACTGGACTGATGTCTCCAGTCGGACCAGTCCAGTATGTGCAGACAGTATACAGTTGACTGCTGAGCGGCGGTCAGTCGGCGGTGAGTAATGGCCGCACCGCCACGACACGCACGGCTATTGATCTCGCTGTCGACCTGGAGAACCGTCACTGAAAACTCTACTGGACTGATGTCTCCAGTCGGACCAGTCCAGTATGTGCAGACAGTATACAGTTGACTGGTGAGCGGCGGTCAGTCGGCGGTGAGTAATGGCCCGCACCGCCACGACACGCACGGCTATTGATCTCACTGTCGACCTGGAGGACCGTCACTGAAAACTCTACTGGACTGATGTCTCCAGTTGGACCAGTCCAGTATGTGCAGACAGTATACAGTTGACTGGTGAGCGGCGGTCAGTCGGCGGTGAGTAATGGCCGCACCGCCACGACACGCACGGCTATTGATCTCGCTGTCGACCTGGAGAACCGTCACTGAAAACTCTACTGGACTGATGTCTCCAGTTGGACCAGTCCAGTATGTGCAGACAGTATACAGTTGACTGGTGAGCGGCGGTCAGTCGGCGGTGAGTAATGGCCCGCACCGCCACGACACGCACGGCTATTGATCTCACTGTCGACCTGGAGGACCGTCACTGAAAACTCTACTGGACTGATGTCTCCAGTTGGACCAGTCCAGTATGTGCAGACAGTATACAGTTGACTGCTGAGCGGCGGTCAGTCGGCGGTGAGTAATGGCCCGCACCGCCACGACACGCACGGCTATTGATCTCGCTGTCGACCTGGAGAACCGTCACTGAAAACTCTACTGGACTGATGTCTCCAGTTGGACCAGTCCAGTATGTGCAGACAGTATACAGTCGACTGCTGAGTGGCGGTCAGTCGGCGGTGAGTAATGGCCCGCACCGCCACGACACGCACGGCTATTGATCTCACTGTCGACCTGGAGAACCGTCACTAAAAACTCTACTGGACTGATGGACGACGAAACTGTACTAAACGAGTTTTCATTGCCCTAGGCAAGGCAAAGGTATTGCTTGTCACCCCCTTCTTTTAGTCAGACAGCTAAGGAACCGAAATAGTCTTATCGATACCGCAACGTTTGTGAATGCTCACCACCTTTAATGATTATTTTCTTCCTTAAATACTAAATTTATTTTGAACCTATATGGAACACATTGGCTTATGATCGGTTTTTATTTATTGTAGTTATCTAAAGAATACTGTTGTTATATGTCTTAACGATTTCTCTCTTGAATATTTTATTTATAATCATCCTACACTCATATTCGGCTTAAAATACCCCTTATTGGTAGTCGACGTCTTAATGGTAATGTAATGTAATATTAAAGATTTTAAAATGTTACAATTTTTTGCAATAAATTTAATTGTTAGGCCTTGATATTTAAAAAAAACTTAAAACAGTAAAAATAAACTATATAGTAATTAGATGACCTTAGCATGCAATTAAAATGAACCATAAAAAGTGCGTACAACGAAGTTACTATTGGGAAAGACAGTTAGTTCTGACAGGCTCATGCACCGACTGTCGGAAGGCGTCTACGTAATGAGTCTACAGGGAGAACGGAGAAACAAGGCGTTTGCCGATCAATACACAAACATTAATTACTGTAGTCAACTTGGGCGCGTCAAGTTTACCCAAACGAGAAGACAATCAAATACAATCGCCAATCATTGTGTTTCGCTATGTTTACGTAGGTTACCATTGAGAAAAAAGTCAAATATTAGTTATAAATAATCTAATCAATAATTGCATCCTGTACTTCAACTTATTGTTTAAAATATCATTAAACCTTCAATCAATCATCTTTAAAATTGTAAACCTCATTTATAAAAAAAAATCTCAGTTCGATCACACGTCATGGACAGAGAATTTTTAAAGTTTCATTATCAAGATTGGGTCTATTTCGTCTCTTTCTTTCCAATACGTCCAGTTTCTACATTACTTCGCCATTTTTCTCGTGTTGATGTAGCACACACATCAAAATACCATCAGCTTGTTTACAATCATCTATAAACCAATGCTAAAACAAAAATCACTTATGCCCACCTTCCTCCAAATAGTATCATCCCAAACGCATCATTTCAATCCCTCATATACCTCAAACCCTTGGATAAGCCTGCCATATCCAAAAACATCTGATAAGAAATTATGAAAGGCACGACTGTCGCGCCCCCAGTAGTGCTGGAGACGTTATCTGCACATTACACGGGACGGCGCTCGCTTCCCCGCGGGAGTCAGACGTAATCTTCCGAGTCACCGAGTCTTCCGAGCCGAAAGACGGGGAGATTTGGCTTCTGTCAACCGTAAAAACATTGTACATACAACACATTTTTCTACATATACACTCATTTTCAAATGGAAGTGTTGGAGCAACGTAAAAGTTATCACGAGTTTAAATTGAGAAGCTCGGGTGCAAAGAAAGCTTTCTCTCACTCGCCTGAAAGGTCTATTAGTCCTATGCTGTATAGTTTGCTTACGAACAAAAAATTGATTGGTTTCTTTTACTGTCTGTTAGAAGCATTGTTTCCAAAATCAGATTTGCGTACGTATGTTTCTGTGGCCGTAGACTTTAGGAGGCACAGAAAACAAACAGAACACTACAACCTTCGTACAAAAAAAACCTATTATGATGCGAACTATAAACGGGCTATATCATGACGTCCCACTAGAAAACATCTCAAAATCATGCAGTATTATTTGTGGGTTCAATAATGTACCTACAATTAAGGTAACAATTAGAAATGAGAAATTGTAAAGAAACACATAACACATTTTACTGAAGACGCGGTGATCCAAACAAACTGCTATATACAAATAGAGTAAAAAAAATCCAAATCCTGAGTTGGATGGGGAAGACTGATTACTGTTGTCAAAAATTTACCTGATTTTGGGGCTTACAAAACGCTTGGCTTAGCCCGCCAAACTCTATACTTTAAATTTTCTTCTACTAGTGTTATCAAAATTATTTTTAGTTATATATAAAGCCCAAACTCCCCACAACTTTTGGGAAAACCATAACTATGACACCCATGAACCCTGTACTTGAATAAAAGGTCTCGGTGAGAAAACCTCAGGAAAAATATGAGTTTTTAACAAAATTTTCCCTGAGGCCACAAATATAAAGGAAAGGGCTGACCAGCTGGTACATTTGTTTTAATTTGCGTTTTCCCGGCGAAGCAGAACACCATCAAGTTTTTATGGCGAAAAAGGTTAGCAAAAATCCCCTAACAATAACAAATAACGAAATAAACTAAATGAAATTCAGTCAATACAAGAGTGGCATTAGTTTCTGCTTGAGTCAATCAAGCCCGTTGTTGTGCGTCAAATTAAAGTGAATAAGGGTTGAAAATAATTAAACTCCTCCTACAGGGGATGCTACGGATGTAAAATAGTACAAGGGGGAATTGCAAAGTTCCTGTATCCGAAGAGATTAAAATTACTTATTCAAACAAACAACAAAACATGAATTATAAAAACAAGTTAATAATCTTAGTATTTTTGGCAAATTAACTTTTATTAAATGTCAAACAACCACCATTGAAAATGCTTCTAAGAAAGTTCTAAATCGAAAACATGTTGCTGAATATTCTGTTTGCTCCAGATATACTTGTAAAGAGATTAATTTTCAATTTTCTTCCACAATGGCTTCTCACAAAAATTATGACTGACCACTTAATTCTGAAAGCAAAAAATACCCATATAAAACTGAAATATCGAAGATTGAACAGTTTGTTTAGGACGTATCGACTTTGTTGTTCGGAATAATCTACAATCAATAAAGACATGCGACTGGGTTGGATGATGTTTACTGTGTACACCTTCGACCTGGCCTGTCAAAACACACCGCCTATGTACCCTTGCCATCATCCCATACACACAGATCTGGCTACTCTCTAAAGAACACAGTAAAACTGAAAATATAAAAATTGAATTTTCATATTCTTTTACCACGGGAAAGAATCCTCCGAAAAATAGTTTTATATTTTAAACCCCGTTTACATTAAACCATTAGATACACTAATAAGTAAACATAAATTGCAAAAGTATCCAGTAGAAAATTACTTCTTCTGCATATTGGAAAGACTGGTAAAAAAGTCACATTACCAAGAATTTCGAATATACTTTAATCCACCAGGAATGGATACAAATAAAGCAACAGTATTACCTACACAAAAATAAATCGTCAGTAACATTTTCATGGTGTGCATAAAAATTATTGCAGGATTTATGTATTTATTTTGATTTGAATGGTTATTATTTTTACTTTGGCTTATAGTTTTACGCTGGTGATACATAGTGAAAACATTTTGAATCCACAAAATGACAATCGCTTCAGATAGATTAAAACACTAATTAAAGAACTGCGATCTCGGCGACGTTTGGGCGAGTCGTTTGATGAAAGACACCCAACTTTGCTTTCATAGTTAAGTGTGCGGTCGCTTTATCCCAACTTTCGCTTTGTCCTTCTGTTTTGACAAAACGGGTTTCACTTACTTTCTATGACGATTATATATTAATAGAGTTTTATTTTAAGTAATAGCACAGTTTTTTATTTAATTAAAAACTGGATAACATTTTTGTGACAAGAAATGAATACGAGTTCCGAAAATTTCAAATAAATATAAATGAGCATGTTAAAACAGGTCGTTAATCAAAA
Source organism: Flexamia atlantica (assembly GCA_035578135.1). NCBI lineage: Eukaryota > Metazoa > Arthropoda > Insecta > Hemiptera > Cicadellidae > Flexamia > Flexamia atlantica. Next base: position 11,640,556 of record JAQJVK010000009.1, read on the forward strand.
CTTATATCTGATCGATGATTTTTTTTGGAATAAGAGAATAAATGTTCCAATTATGTCAACAAAGTTTTTAAGAGGTTTAAAATGCCAAATTTATAGCGCAGTGCTCAATTAACAAGTTTTGGCCGCTGCGGTGTAAATAAAGTAATGTGGTGACAAGAGATACTCGTATTAGGCCTATCTAAGAAAGATAATTTAAGTTCCCAAGGATTTTCTAGAATCAAATTTTACACATACCTACTTGAAAAAAAACCTTACAACATATAGACAAACGGTGGGTCTGTAGGGGATTTATAGCAAAGAACAGACGAAACAGAACGAGAGAGATGGAAATAAAGGGAGAGGAGAGTGAGGGAGGTGAAGGATCTAATCTGAGGGGAGAAACCAATCATTAGAAATATTAAATTACAGAAACAACAGTTAAAGCGGGGAGGGCGCGGGGGGAGAAGAGTCTAAGTCCTTGCATAAACATGGGGCGAGAATTGTCACAACGTTCTCTAATGCCTACAACGTAAGCAACTCCAACCAATGTTGCGAATTGTAATGAACTTTTTCCTGTTTTAGAATAAAACATGTTTTCCAAATAAATAGACTCGAATTAAAATGTGCGAAATGTTTATCAACTTTAAAATGAGGTCATGACTTAAGTTGTTAAGTTGGCCATGTACTAACATGTCTCTGACCAAACACGCAACTGGCTTACCAATGTTCATCAAACTATCGCACACCTTTGTTAAATTGCAAAAGCCGATATAAAAGATGTTTCCATTACTGGTGAGCTGTGAAAAACTTTACAACCAAACATTTCGATCGGCAATGTTAATTTGTAAAATGGCAAAGATCGACTTTTTTAACATTTAAAATTACACAAAAATACTTAATTAGTGATCTAAATTTCTATAATTACAAACTACTCTATCACGAAAATGGGAAAATTTTCAAAAAAAACTTTATTTTACATATGCTTACGATTTTCCTATTGACCAGTAACAAAATAAAAAGCTCACAATTAAAAAATACCCCCGTTGCAGCAGACCTGCATACTCAGCGAATTTCAGATTCAACACAACAAACGGTATTTCAATCCAACTTAGCGAGATTTTACATGTTTTGTAATCTCCATAAGAATAACATGGGGAATGATTATGCAGGTTTGCTGCAACAGGTATGTTAAAACTGGTTGGTTTTAATTCATTATTTAGTAGATCTTAACTAGAAGAAGCCATATACCAAGTTTTGTCAAGAAATGTTAAGAAATAAGTAAGATATAGAATTTTTTTATTTCCCATAAGGATAACATGGGGAATGATTATGCAGGTTTGCTGCCACAAAAACTGAAATTTCGAGGATTTTAGACTAAAATACATTAGATCACATCTAGATGAAGCCACAAACCAAGTTTTATCCAAATATGTTGAGAAATAAGCGAGATATAGAATTTTACTTATTCCCCATAAGGTTAACATAGGGACAACGTACTGTGTTTACCACTTTCAATATCTCGGTAACCAATGGACATAGAGCAATGATTCAAAACACTAAATTGTTTGTTTTTTTGAGCTGAATTCAATGGTGCCAACAAAGATTTGATAAATTTTATTTTTATATGTAAAAAACTCAAAAAACCCATTTTTGGGGGTGTTTATCCCCCTTTACGATTATGCAGGTTTGCTGCCACAAAAACTGAAATTTCGGGGATTTTAGACTAAAATACATTAGATCACATCTAGATGAAGCCACAAACCAAGTTTTATCCAAATATGTTGAGAAATAAGCGAGATATAGAATTTTACTTATTCCCCATAAGGTTAACATAGGGACAACGTACTGTGTTTACCACTTTCAATATCTCGGTAACCAATGGACATAGAGCAATGATTCAAAACACTAAATTGTTTGTTTTTTTGAGCTGAATTCAATGGTGCCAACAAAGATTTGATAAATTTTATTTTTATATGTAAAAAACTCAAAAAACCCATTTTTGGGGGTGTTTATCCCCCTTTACCCCCCCTTCCGGTGGTCCGATCGGGCTGGTTCACGAACTCGTCCATTCGTTTACCACTTTCCATGTCTGTTCCAAATTTCATTAAGATCGGACCATATTTACGGCCGCTATCGTGCTGACAGACACATATATATATATATATATATACTTCGAAATAATTAAAACATTTTTACTTAGCAATATTTCGGTTTTACCTTTTTCAAGCTAAATAACAAACATAATCATAAATTAACAGCTGAAGACAATTTGTTTTGCTGGTCAAGTTGGTTTAGGACAGTTGATGAGGAATCAAACTATTTATTTAAGTATTACATATAAAGAAGTGATAATTATTTACAATTTAGCGGATGTTGAGTCCATGAGGTTGTTTTGACCTTAAAACTAGCTGATGAGCCAATTCATATGTTCTTAAATTTAATTCATTGAGATCTTTGCTCTCAGTATTATTAATTTTGTGGACAGCTTTAAGATCAAAACAATCTTCAAACTCAGCATCATGCTGGACAGCGTGTAAGGCCACAGGCTTTTTCGTCTCTTTATGGTTAACTGAGAACCGATGTCCTGTCATGCGCACTCTTAAAGAGTTTGAGGTTTGACCAATGTATTGTTTTGGGCAATGTTTACATGATAGCTGGTAAATCGCATGGTTTGATGAACAATCCATGTGACCAACGATCGGGTAAACTTTGTCAGTGACGTTACTGCGAAATTGGTCTGTCTCGCACATGATCTTACAGATTCCGCAACGCGGTTTTTTACATGGTTCACATCCATGGTTGGAACTGAGACTTGTATCCGTGTTATTTTCGAGCTTGGGCCTTACAAGCATGTTTTTCAAATTTTGCGGTTTTTTGAAAACCATTCTAGGTGGTCTAGAAAAAATATTTTCTGTAAGGGGAGAGTTCTTAAGTAGTTCAAATCCTGTTTTCATTATAGAATTCATTTTATGAAGGCCGGGGAAGTAAGAGGTTATGAATTTTGGGTCATCTTTGAAATCATTAGGTTTAGTGGGGTTCTTTTGTTTTTTGAATTGTCTTTTTATTACTTTTTTTGGATAACCTCTTTGAGAGAAAGCATTGTTTAATTTGTTCAGATAAGCATTATAGTCTTTAGGATCAGTACATAAAGCTTTAGCTTTGACTGAAAGGCTTTTAGGAATGGACTTTTTAACGTGAGCAGGGTGACAACTGCTGTAATGCAAATATTGCATTTTGTTTGTTTTTTTGACATGGATTTTTGTTTTTATTTTGCCACCTTCTAAGAAAATATCTAAATCCAAATACGTCACTGTTTTTGAAGAAACCGTCCATGTGAAATTTAGACATGAACAATTGTTAAGATCAGCCAAAAACTTTTGAAGTGAATCCATGCCATGCTGCCAAACGACAAATATATCGTCAATGAAACGGAACCAGGCTGCTGGTTGTAAATTTTGGTTTGAGAGAAAATTTTGCTCTACCAGACCCATAAAAAGATTGGCGTATGATGGTGCCATACGGGTACCCATCGCTGTTCCTTTACATTGTAAATAATTGTTCCCCAAAAACTTAAAATTGTTCATGGTGAGTACCATTTGGATAAGGGTGGACAAAAATTTTGAAGAAGGTTTTGTTTGGGGTGGTCTGGTGTCAAGGAAGTGTTTGGCAGCATCTAGACCACCTTGATGTGGTATATTGGTATAGAGTGATTCTACATCAATAGTCACCAGGAGCGTTTCTGAATGTAAAGGTTGTGGGATTTCCTGCAGTCTTGACAGTAGATGTTGGCTGTCTTTCAAGTAGGATGGTAATTGTTTCACCATCGGTTGCAGGTTTTCATCCACCAGGGCAGAAATTCGCTCTGTAGGAGATCCGTAGCTTGATACAATTGGTCGTCCAGGAGGAGGTCTTTGAGGTTTGTGTGTCTTCGGTAGTATATAGAACACCGGTGTGCGAGGAGATGGAGGTGCGAGAAGAGCTAGGGCTTCTTTATTTAAACCTTCTTTAGGCCCTTCTTTATTTAGGAAGTCTTTTACTCTCTTCTGAAAGTCAATAGTTAGTTCTTCATTAACTAATTTATACGTTAATTTATCGCTAAGTTGCTTTTCACATTCTCGAATATAGTCATTTTTATTTAAAATAACTATTGTGTTGCTTTTATCAGAAGGCAGGATAATTATTTCTTCATTGGATTTTAAAGACTTAATTGCCATTCTTTCTTCTTTAGAGATGTTTTTTTCTTTAGGGAGGGTTTCTGGAAATGAAGTACTAGACACATTAGCCAAAATGAGGTTGATGAATTGTTCTAGGGGGTGATCAGAGGGGAGTGGATCAGGTTGCCACCCTGATTTAGGATTAAACTTTTTGAGGGAGATAGGGAGGTTTAGTTTACTTTCTGAGGCATTTTCATGTAAGCTAAAATGGTGTTTGATCCTTAAGTTTCTTGCAAAATTTATAGCGTCGGCAACAAAGTTGATTTGGTTGAAGGTTGGTGGAGTCGGAGAAAACGTTAGACCTTTATTTAATACTGAAATCTCATGTTTAGTAGGATTATAATTGGATAAGTTATCAAAATTGTTTTCAATGGGTGAGGAATCGGTAGTTTCAGGTCTGTTCGACTTTATAGTCCTACATTTCAGTGTATGTTCACGAGGTTGTTTGTTTGAACTAAGAAATAGTTCTGGACTTTTTGATTTTTCATAATGTGGTAAAGTTTTATTTATACGTCTTGATATTTTAATTGATTTTGTAATACCTGATAAAGAATGGCTATTGACTGAAGGGCTATGGTTAGTGTTCCTGTTCAGAAAAGAGAAGGCTTCTTGAGGGACATCATTGCCATTTCTCACAGCTTCATTACATAATGTTGAAAGTTTCTTTAACAATACTTGAGTCTTCTTATCTACATATTTTTGGTTTTCATGTAATATTTGTGTGACTTCATATGACTGTTTTGAATGAGGACCATCTACAAGTAACATTTCCATTTGTATATTTCTCATTTCAACGCCATGGGAGTATGAAAGGTTCTTATAGGATTGGAGAACAAATGATGTTAGTTGTAAACTAGTCTGCTTAGCCATTTCTTTGATGTCATCATGTAGCATTGGTGGAAGAGCATAGACAGGAAACTTTGGCCGAAGACCTTGAGGTGTGAGACCAAAAGACAAGCATAATCCAATAAACCAAATGTGGCAGTTGAGTTTGGCTACTTTATTAGAATGGTATTTGAAACGATCTAGTAGGTTAGCTTCTGGTTTGTCCATTGGTAAGGTTTGTCCATTAGCTTACTTTGGTAAGCAAAGTCTAGCGTGAACGGCCCTTGCTGCTTTACGGCTTCAATTGGTACCTTAATTTTCCGGCAAAATTGTTCATGCTATAGCAAAATTGATAATTTACTATATGACATCCAACAGCATAATTTCGTCAAAACAAACTACAATGTGGTTTTCATCACGTGACTTCCTTTAAATGAAAAGCTATAAAATTCAACTGTAAACTTGATACCACAATGCTATCAACGTTATTACCATTTCAAGACGTTTGGCGTCTTCACTAGAGGTCTAAGGTACATTACGTTTACAAATACTAAGCTTAAAGTTAAATTAAACAACAAAATACGATAAACTAACGGGAATTTGTGGACGATTTGGTAAAAGATATGTTACACAATTCTGTTCAAACGATGACAAACTGATGGAGACCATAGCGTCATTAATGTTAGTCTAATCCGTTAGCATCTGCCAGTGAGATTTTCGTACGAATATAAAGTTAATTATCTCTTTAATTATCCATCAAAGACAAAAATGATCCCTACTATTATATTTACGATACGATTTATACTATTTTATAAAACAAGTCTCATTTCAAAGACAACTCCGCCGCGGTGTCAAGTTAGAGAATAGCGTTTGTAGGCTTCCATCGTAACTGATCACACAAGAAACGTTTTAAAGGTTTCATTCTTCATTAAAGACAGCTGCAGCAGCTTAAAAATATGCGCCAAAAATTTATTTTATGACGTTTTCCAATGTCAAACAACCAGTAGATAATAGGATTTAAAATTTAGAACAAAAGATTTATTTTCAAAGTATTTAAATCAATCTTTAAACTTCCAAATTCTATACACTCAAAGTTTTAATTTACTGATAACCCCAGCCTCGCTGGAAAAACCTCGTAAATTGGCATTTCAAAAGCTCGTTTGATTTTCAATTGATGACTTACGGACGACCTCTTCCATTTTACTTATAAAAAATGTTTAATTGAACTTTCATTTTTCCCCTCTGCTGCTCCCTCTTCTTTCAACAATGCTGAAAAGACTTATTGGGTAATATGCCTAAATCAAACAAAACGTTTATGAAAAACCCTAAACCCTCTTTTTGATTGGAATTAGAAATAAATTTAATTTTTTGAAAACAAGCCAGTTTCATTGTAAGGACTTTTACTGAATCAATATCCAACCATTACTTTATATTTCTTGTTTTCTGTTAGGAACTTTAAGGCCTTCAAAAGTCAAGTCTCATATGGGAGAGCAGACTCAAGCGATATAGATGAAATAATTATTCGGTGTAAAAATGGATTGTCCTGATTTTATGATATATGTATCTATTTGTGATATTTCGGTTTACAAATTACCGTATTTCGCGCAACTATCAACTTCTTTTCAAAAGAATTTATTCATCAATTTGTACCCAACACACCGATTTTTATGGACGATAAATACATCGCCTCAGAGGCAAAGTTAGTACACCTTTCGTAGTGTAAGGATGAATTCTGACAAAACATCAGTTACATAATGAAAACCGAGATAATCCTCGACAGACCGCGGTGCAGCAAATTAACCCCGCGGGAACGACCCGTCGAGGATCGATGGCGATCCCCGCAATTTGTGGCGTGTTGCAGCCGGCCAAGGGTAAAATTGTACATGCTACGTGTTATAAATTAATTGGAACTTCAAAAGACATACAAGTGGAACTTTTGCCTAACTAGCGCAATAGAGTTGCAGGAGAGTGAGGCTCGATTAACCTAGTGAAAATGTGTAATACACCCCGTCGGCCATGTCACTTCGTTTGCGAAAAACCATCAAGTTGAATGGAACCAAAAAATGCGATGGATTCCAATGCCGCAGGCAGAGGGTAAGCATCTCTCCTATAAACAATAGTGGATATTACCAAGAAGTTACATCCCACCCTTGATCCCCCACACTCAAAGCCGCGCCAATAGATCACCGAGGTCCCTTGCGAGTTGTGAACACGAGCGCTCGAACGTCTTGGCATCCTCCGATTGATTTTTGAGATATGGTGCGATGATCATTCTATTGTTGCTGTAGTAAAACCTAGACCAATCAAACACTATCGACTCAATCCAGTTGGCTTATTCTATTTATGTATGATAGTTGATTTCCACCCGTGCAGTGCAGTAGGGTATTCTGAACTCTTCAACGCACAGTGCTCCGAATAGATGTAAGCAAATCGATATTACTCTTTAAGTCTATATTATTCCGCAAAAGGTCAAAGCAGAACTACGAAAACCAAGCATATATCTATCCTATAATTTGAGCCATGTTATCTTCAGAGTGTGCTGCTTGCACAATTATCTCAAAAACGTATTCTATGCAGATTACTTAACCAGAGAAAATCTAAAATAACGTAATAAAATGAATTTTAAAGTTTTAAATTTTAATTGGCCTAACGAGCAACGAAAAAAAAGGAGAGTGTAAACAAATAAAGTAATCGTAATAGCTGTTTGCAAACTACATCAGCCATATAGGAAAAAAACTGCGGGCGGGATGAAGATTGCATGGTGTGATAAAAAAGTCTATTTATGAATATTATGTTTTATGGTAATTGGATGAACTGGTAAGTAAAAATAATACCAAGCAAAGCTCGGTCTTCCAGGTACTATGAATATTATTTAAAAAAAGAGAAATTTCAATAACTTATCTGCTTGTTGGGTAAAGCGTATCTAACGAACGCTTGCTTTTATCATAATTCAGTTGAGCAAAAGAATCAACTCGAAGAGTTATAATAATAACATTAACAAAAACCAATACACCTATAAGCCAGATGGTGTTAACATAGATAAATTGAGAGAGTGAGACAATAAAACGTAATTTGATTTACTGGGATTATTACATGAAATTATCAATCTAATTCCGTACCGTGTAACCATGTTCCATTTAACCACGTAATACGGTTGATTGCATGGTGTGGTTTGTTCAACAAACATTTAGTAAAACATGGTTAGAATAACGGATTGGAATATAGTTTTGCCTGCGGGCGCCCCGATGCCACATCAACACATCACCGCTTATGGCAACATCGATTACCATCAGCGTTTACTGCCCCTTCATTTGGATCTGTCGGTGTTTCGTATGAATGTTAAAAAAATAGTTCTTACTAAGGTCCAAGGTTTTTAAGAAAAGAATGATGTATATTTTGTCCTAATATAGATGGTCTTTATCGATACTAAATTCTCCATTTATCGGCGAGTAGAGAAGTCCGCATCCCCGGTTTAAATTGAAGGTTCAATTTAAAGACCAAATTTTGATTTCAAACCAAAGACGAGTTTTGTTTATTGGTCATAAAACACACCATCTGGTGTTCTCCCCCGCGTCCAAAAGCGCCCCTCACGTTCGGCGCCCTCACACCCCGCACACGCCGACAACACCCTCGCGCTATTCATCTTTTGTTGTAATGCAAATCTCATGTTGAAAGCATAAATTAACAAATAAATAAACCCAATTTAACATATTACCGCTTAATGTGTGATCCAAACGAGTTCCTCGATAAGTGAACAACTTAAAGCCTCCTCTAGATTCTCATGGATTTACCGCAAAGTAAGGACGAAAAGACAATGCGTTACAAATATGACGCATATTTGTAGGGTGATACTTGTACTCTTGATACTTGTAGGTATCAAGGGTTTTGGTACCCTTTTGCGCAATTTACCGGGTAGGTTAACAAAATCCAAATGACGTACAAACTGCCAATTAATAACACAGGACTTATCTAAAAAAAAACCTTCTTCAAGACCCAAACTGCAATTGAAATTAAATATTGCATTCAACAAAAAAGGAAATACAACAAAAAGGAAAAAATACAACAAAAAGGAATACATAAATAATAAACGATTTACATATTCATATTGCATGACAGATTTATAAGTTATGATGAGGTGAACTTTTTAATAAACATATTACCAAAACTATATCGATCCACAATGAAAGGAGGTCATAATAAGTTAATTGCAAAAGAAACACTAGTCTGCACTGCGGCTGTTCTAATCAATGAGATTACTCCAGGATTACGTTCTTACTTTAATAAATTTGCATCTTCACGTGTTGAAAAAAATATACGGGAAAGAGGAGTATTTTGGGCAATGCAAGTAACATTATTATGTTTTCAATTAATTAGAGTAATTTATATCTTAAAAAGCTGAAGTTTATTTTTTTGTAACTTAATAGGATTTGATAAATGAAACTCAAGTATACATTTAAGTACGATTTACTGTTAAGCAAATAAATTACTAAAGTGAAAACTAGACTTAAATCCTCTTTTTTCACTGCTCTCTAAATCTGGTAACATTATAAAATAATCCATAACTCCAAGAGTCAAATGGCCCCTTCTAGGCCTGAGTTAATTAAAGTTTAATAAAACATTGTAAGAAAATTAAAAATTGTTATAATTTGTTGCACAACTACATTTAATGAAAACCTAAAATGTTATGTATAGATCCAAATCGTATTTATTTATTATTGCCACAACGGTACCTTACTAATATTGTTTAATATTTTGTTTCACATAAAAAGTTTTACATAAGTTAAAAAAGTTGCCAAACAAAAATCAAAACAATTCTCAAAGTAAAATTAAATAAAAAAGTTATGTTTTAAACATGGAATATCCACAATTAATTAATGTACAATTCATAGTAACTAAATAAATATATTTATTTCAGAGTATGGACTGGAAACTCATTCATTAATTTGATATTATTGCCGCGTATAAATCTATTTTTGCCGCTATCAATAAGCTACTCGATTGTATAATTTGTTGTACAACTGTAGCCAGTATATATTAATAACAAATATCAATCATGCCCTTCTACCATGATACAGTAGTTAACAATGGGGAGGTAAAACACGGTAGGAATAACAGAACACAGTGTTGCCTGCGGTCGCACCGCCACCACACGAACACATCACCGCTCATCGCAACATCGATTACAGCGTTTACCGCCTCTTTATTTGGACCTGCCATGTTTTGGAATATCGTACAACCGTCGAGTACATCCCAAATATTGCGTGATAACCATTATCACGACTATGTGCGAATTGAGAGGATTTATAAAAGCAGTATGTTGCCTAACAGGAATTTTTCACTCTATAGCGGCCACAATTACCATACGATTTTCTTTTATTTAGTATGTACACTTTGATTAGAAGTTAATTCTAAGGCGGAAAAACCCAAAATCTGGAAAAATGGTCAGTTAATCCCCTTGAAATTTAAATTTGTTCCCTCACGTCAACACGCTACGTGCGTACTTGTTCAACGATTAAAATATTTTTAAATAGTTAGATTAAAAATCACGTATATTTTAACAAGACTCATTCTTTTTAAAGTTGCCCATTATGATGAATTATATTATTTCAGTTGCATAAAAATGTAAACCCCATCTCGGAGCTATGCTTTCAAACCACCTTTCATATTAACTTCTTTCGAGAACATTGTTTATACAAGTGGGAGGTTAAAACAATTATTACGTGGTCGAGGTAGGGCGATGCGACAATTAAGTGACGCCGCCGCCCGCCGCACCGGTACGTGACCTCCAAGGTAAGCCAACCAACCCTCGGGGCACTACCACCGAGTCTCGAGTTTCCGCAGGTTAGGGTTGAAAAATTGTGTGAATGTATTAAGATGAATGTAGCGAATCGATACTTGTATCGACCTTTCGCTCGATATTTGTACGTTTTTTTGTTTATTTACTCTGCAAAGGGTGAGTAAATATTAAACCGGAAGAAATATTATTGTAGGTAATTGTTAATTTTCTGATTTACTACTACATCACGGAAATTTGTATAGCATAAGTAAACGACATTTAATAGAGAATAAATTTAATGAGGAGACCGCCTCTCAAGAACTATTGAAGCAAAATTCGTTTCAAAAGAATTTGTTGAAAAGGTTGGTTTGCACGTTTTGCGACATATAATTAAGTTGTTAAAACATTTAACGTAAAGGTGCCTCACTCTTTAAGAATATATATAAAAAATGAAATCATACCAATATGATGCGTTCAAAACCCGAAGCAATCAACCAATAGAGACATTCTTAACCGAGTGACAATACATCTGACCACCAGTACGTTTTAAAATGAAATATCGGATGTCGGTGAGGGCGAAGATCTCTGTTGTTCAAATAATTAAATTGGAAAAAGGGTTGAACTCAATTAACTGACCTAGCGATCGCCGTGCGGTCTGTTGCCGGGCGCACACCGCATGTGAGGACCATCGAATCTGCGACCTTTATGACAAGAGAATTTCATTACTTTAACCTCCGCACTAAGAAATGGTGCGCAAAACTTTCGAACTTCTACACCAAAATTTTTGATATGAAAGTATTACATCAATTGTGTATACTAACTCTTTACAAAGAATGGCAAAGTATCTGGCTAGCAATAAAATTTTAAAAACTTCTAATTCAAAACTTTTAAATTTAAACCTTACTATTTTTAATGCTAAAATACGGTTCATGAGATTTTGAAGTCAATAAAGCTAAATTTCATAACAATTATTTAACTTCAGAAATTATTTTTCATCCTTATTAGGGTTAATTTTCCTCATGTGATAAAATGGCGATTGCATCATATAACATGGGGGAAAAATTGAGCCACTAAATTGTTTAAACCCGAAACATATATAATTTTCGACGATGAACGCGGCGCTGAAGCCGTCTCATAACTTATTCGCAGCCATCACGTCGGCTCCAGCGCACACTCGTCATTGACTCAGCCCCTGAATACAAACTCCGTCTCTAAACTTCCACTAATGTAATCCACACGTGATAACGACGGAGCCACTTTATTAAAATAACCCAAAGCCAACTAGGAACAAAAAAGTAACTCTTTATATTATTTTACAAATATGAAGGTAATATACCTTTATTAAACATGTTTCATATAAAAGAAAAGTATTATGGTTAAAATAAAAAATAATATTTGTTCTATAGATACCGTCGCATAATTAACTATGAAAAATTATTTATCTGCCTTTTTTATGAGCTTTGACAACAAATTCGAATACAGTATAGTATGACAACGTAAAATCATCGCCTATTCAATTTAAAGACAAATAGGCCTCTAAACTGTTACAAAGAGGTCACAAATAATATAGTAATAAGTTAAGTAAATATATTTAGGTATTGTGTTTGTGTTACCTACTTAAAGTTATAAAAAACACAAAATGTCACAAACACCCATTGAACAGCCTTTTACATGTAATTAATAAAAAAAGAAATATAAAATACAAAATTAAACCGCTTGATATTTTAAAGCTTCCTCAGCATTAAATTTCACCGAATCTCTCGGCTCGGAGATTGTTTTTACAATCGCACAAATCGCATCAACCCCCGCAGCATCCACTTCGCTGTGGACCCTCCCTCGCCCAGACAATAATTAAATCGGCAGAATGAGAATTTCCAAGTATTAACTCCGACTGAGCGACTCCGTGACAGATGTCAGCGACCAAACTTCCCCACGAGTCGCAGTCCGGCGATCTGGACCCGACTTCGCCCCAAACATGAAGGCGGAAGGAGGATAATTTTTTGGAAACATCAAGTGAATAATAATTCGGTTAAGAGGCGAGAGCTACAAGGAACACCCAAAATTGGTTAAAAGTTCTGAGTTTGTTTGGCACTAATTGCTCAGTAGCGTGTAAGTCGTTCCACTTAATTTATTACTGACCAAAACAAATAGTTTATTATTTGAATGAATCGTCTATAAATCGCATTTAATGGCGAAGATTTGTAATTCAAGTAAGAAGTGTTTTTTTTAATGCGGTTATTAAAATCTAATTACAAAACACCTCAATTAATTAAAACATTCAAAGGTATCGATGAGGAATGCATGTACCCGTATTTAAGAGTTCGAGCCGTTTGTCACTTCGGATTGCCCCGTATATTTAGAAAAAATATAAAAACTAAAGTTAAATTTTATTCAAACGAAAAAATGATTTTGTATTTCCTTTAACAGGGTTTTTAATCAGCAACCTCATAAATGTTTCATTACTATTGTTACAAAAACAAAAGGCTTTCTAAACACAGACCGTGCTTGCCACCTTGCACTTTATCAAAGCGGTTTACACAGCAAAATGAACAGCAAGGACGAATATTCATACACGCTTGATTCAGTACTAAGCCTGGTTTATACAAAATTTTTCATTACAAAGAAAATGTCGATGACATTAATATACGTGTCTGTGATGAAATTAATACGCGTAAACTTAATGCGACATTTACATTTTGAAATTTCCACCGCAACATACCAAAATTTAAAAAAATATATCAAACAAAATTTAAATGTTATGAAGAGGATATTATTTAGACAAACTTGGAAATAGCCCAATAATTAAAACATAAGAAATATTGGCATAACGTAGTGTTGTTTTCCTCCGTCATTGATTAATGTATAGTCCGATTAATTAAATGGTAATATGAGTATTCCTTTATCTAGCTGTGTATTGAATGTTGAATTAATAAAGGATTGTTCAGCTTTAAAAATTTTAGATGTATCAATGATTTTTATCAAATTTTTGCCTGACAATAATCTGAATTGCTAAACTACTTTATCTCATTTAGTTTTGATCAAAATATGCTGAAGAATACTTTACTTCTGTTAATTTTCCTCGACTTATTATTAACAATGAAAGCTTTAATTAATTAGCTAATTGCTTCAAGCTTATTTTAAAGCTTCTTTAACCACCGTGAGAAGCAGTAGTCGAGCGGAGGTAAAAGAAAACAAAAACCAAATCTCGATGCAACAGTGAGCGATAAACGCCTTCAGTGAACTTGACGTTTCTGTTCGCCTCACAGCTCCCTCCGAAAACATCCTTGGCGAATAAATATACCAACTATTACACTGTGCGCAAACTGTATTGAGTCAAATATGGATATAAATTGTTTGTTTTCTGTGGCTAGTATAAATATTTCAATTGAAGAAGTACCTGACATAAAGTTAAAAAAACTACAGTAATCAAACAATTAAAGGTTGCAACACATTTTAACATTTAAAATGCAGTTGTAATAACCAATAACTATCTCCTTTTTTGAATACATAAAAATAATAAAACTCCATTTCAAACGCAGTATTCAGGCCATCAAAAAGGCCGAAACAATTGACCAAACCAGTATAACATTGTCACATTTGAGTCACTGTAGTAGCTTAATGAATAAAATGAACTTATGACGATATTTTTTGTCTCGAGAAAGTAAATTAAAATCGCGATTGGCCAAACTAACCACCGTATACAACCAAAGATACATTTTACAGAAAATAATAATGTCCGAGGACATAAAAAAGTTGTCTGCCTTGTGAGACGCGCGACTCGACGTTCTGCTTAAAATCTAATTTGTTCCGGCATTTGTCCTATGAACCGCAACACGCCCGGTCACCAACAGTCACAGACAAACATTGGAACGGATCGTAACAATTGTTCGTCAAAGAATCGCAAAACGTTAGTAAATTATCACGCAATGATGCATCTTGAACTGTATTACTACACTGCAATGGACATTATAGTAGAATGATAGCAACAAATAACAAAACTGAAAATAAACTTTCTATACCTTGAATTACTTAAGCAAATCTAAGTTTTCTTTATCGTTGAAAAAGTTGCACTGTCTATCTTTCTATTAAATCTTTTAGTGTTGAAAAAGTTTTACACTCTATTAGTCTATCCCTTTTTAGCTTAAAAAGTTTGAAAATCAATAAAGCTGGTTTGAGGTAAGACAAAACCTCATAATGCAGTTTCAAAGTGTTTCTAAAAGTTGGATACACTGAATAAACAGTGAAGTCACCGACTGTGGGTGTGGTGATGTGCGGTGCTGTTGAGGTCCTAACACATTTCTGTGAATAAACCGATCTAATCGTAGTGATTTTCGTCAAGTAGAAAAAATTGATTTTTTAAGTAACGTACACCATGAAACTTAACAATTTCTCCGTTTTATATTACAGTCATCATTTATCCGATCATATAACTTGGAAAGCGCTGCAATAATAAGTGTAATGATTGTGCGGTTGTGCGCACAAGCCAGTAACACAACGGTATAACTCCCATCGCTTTGTCCTTTAATGCCAGGAACGCCGTTATCGAAAACTCTTCCGATGGTTAGCGCGCTCTATTCGATTTGAACATTGCAATTTATCTTTGTTTCAACGACTGTATGAATCAAAATGCCGCATTTCATGTAATAAGCCATGCAGTCGATAAAATGAATGAACCCCTAACTTCACCAAAATAAACCATACCTTTTGTTTCATTGTACGTGCATCTGACATCCGCAAATTTACCTGAAACAATCAGTTTAATAATTAATTAATCTTAAAGTACAACTTGGAAATATATCATTCAAACAAATTCATGGTGTAAATTTACTTTTTTCAATCTGTAAACCCTGAGGTTAACCAAGCCAATACCAAGCCTGAAGAGTCCTCTAAATTAGAAAGTTAAAAAAAGTCATGCCTTATAAGAACTGTAGAATCATTTTAGCAGGTGTATTTTATTTCTAGCAAACTATGCAGCCTACGATGCAAAAAATTTTCAGCCTATTGCATTGTGATCATTGAAGTAGAATAATTAATATTTAATTCATTATTATGATACACGATGACAAGCGCAGGTCCAAAGGGCAGATAGCACAGAGATCCCAAAGGACGTTGTTGACAGGTTTGTGTCCTGGTCCTGTGTATTGACCCCTGAGGGAATCACGGGTCACGACTCGTATAGCAAGACGTGTACAGGATAAATAAATTACAAACAGATGGTTTGAATCAAGATAGGCTCGTTAAGACAAGTTTATCACTCATCTATTTGAAGTATTCGTAAATTTTAACGTACTTATGCGATAAGAATGAGTACACACGGTTATTTACCGTCCAAATTGACTAACAATGAGGAGGAAACAACGTTACTTTTCCGGCGATGACGCATAGACATTTCACCATTATACATCCGCGTGTACACCAGGTATTATCAGTGTGTCAGTGCAAGAGCCGCAGTGTTGCAGTGAAGTGCCAGTGTCCACCATGTATCACCACCGATCGGCGCGCCAAAGTACAACCTTGCTGGGCTTTACCTTCTGTGCGATGTTCCTCGCAAGCTTGCCGGGGGCCGACTGCGCGTCCGTTGAATCAAAGGTAAGTAGAAATTTTACGCGTCAAATGAATCCAATATTGTACCAAGTCGTACACAGTATCAAAAATAAATAAACGTTTGCACTGCTATTTGACAAAAACTCTTGTATAATTTCAAGACAGTAATTGTATCAAATCCAAAACTGTAAATTTTGATCCTTATCAAAATTAGCAACGAATTGAAAAGTATATTAGACATAATCAAACGGATGTAGGGTTTGATTTGATGCATTATTTTATTCACACTCAAATGAATCCGATCTGAAAATAGTCGTTCATTACTAAGTTTTTCCCCTGAAAACAGGACCCGTGTTACAACGTGACCTGCCCGCCGGGGGAGATGTGCCGCTACACCACGGCGATCTGTCGCCACCCGGGCTGCCCCAACCCTCCACTCACCTTCCCCCACTGCACCGCCCCGCAGCGGTAGACCTACGATGCAGGTAAAGAGGACGGGTAAACAGTTAATAAAAGAAGTGTGTTATGAAATAGATACCTGTATTTTGATTCAACTTTATGGGAGATGCACGTTTACTTTTAAGAACAAAATTTTATTTCCTGCTGATGCATTTTCAGAAAGCAATTAATTGCATGTTTTAGACTAAACGTGACTACGATGAAGTCCGAATCAGAATATTGTTCCAAAGTATAACAAATAGAATATTAAATTGTATCCTACAAAATTTTTAGTCAAAATATAAGCCTCGGCTAAAGCAACAATAAGAAAAAAACAACACTTGAGGAAAAGCGGGAGTCTTCTATAATTCTAAAAAATAAACTATTCTTATTGATAGCAAGAGCATTTTATATCTTGCCACATAAATTTCAATCAGACCATAACCATACAAATGGCTATGATAATAGATACCCAACTTCCAAGTGATCCCCTGGATTTAATAGATCCAAAAGCCTGTAAAATATCAAGCCAATTTTCGGTGAAGGCAAGATAAGAACCACGGAGCGATACCAATATCGCAGCACGTTTCGTATCAATATAAATATTTGCACACGGTGATCGGGACGTCTTGTAGCGATAACACCTCATTTCCCCACTCATAGTACAATGGCCCAGGAGGGAACGATGAACAATAAGATGCTGCTAGTGTTTGTCTTCTTGGTGGCTTGGGCAGAACACTCCAGCGCGTTCACGCTGAACGACGAGGTAATGTTGACTCTGAATAGATAAAACAATACGTGATGCAGCAACTTGAATACTTACAAAGTCTGACGAAATAGCGGACAAAAGACACAAAGATAGACTTTTCGCACCTCTGCTCTTTTGCTTCCGGACTCAATAGGTTTTTTCTCTAATTAGTAAAACATTTTCAAAAGCATGCTTACTTCTTCTTTTTCAAACCTTTGATTTCATTATTAAATGTTAATTTCACTGATTTTTCAATCCGTAGAAATAGCTTAAAGATTATAACTCGGTAAAGAATTAGTGTGACTGACATGAACTGCTTGGTATTGGTATCTAAAAAAAAAACCGAAACAAAAACCGGTTTGAAAGTAAGTGAAATTGGTATACATTTTGTACGGTTGTACTGAAACACTGATGTACACTTTTCTCGATAAAACACATATAAAGATCGGCTTAGTTAAATTTTAATTTATAATTATTGTCATCGCAAAAGCCTGATCAACCTTAAAATAGATTTGCTTTATTGCAGTATTTGGTATAACCATTGACTTTTAATGTATAACTTAAATTGTGTAGCAAACGACAAGTTTATAACTAAGAAAATAAAATTAGATACAGGGTAACATAAATGTTTACCATAACATTGTAATTGTAATCCCTTTGCACTAAAACGCCACATTTTGATATACTTTTCACGAGAAATATAAGATTTATTAATTTACTAGCGCATGTTTGGTTGACAGAACGTGTGCGCGGAGGTGGTGTGACCGGCCGGCCAAGAGTGCAAGGTCGTCACCTGGCCCTGCAGCAAGTGCGGCGTGGACTTCCGCCTGCCCTCCTGCAGGCCCTTCCACGTCGGCTGACCCACACACCACAGTCCAGTAGATGTGTCTGACAGTGTATGTGTGGTTGACAGAACGTGTGCGCGGAGGTGGTGTGCCCTGCCGGCCACGAGTGCAAGGTCGTCACCTGGCCATGCAGCAAGTGCGGCGTGGACTTCCGCCTGCCCTCCTGCCGGCCCTTCCACGTCGGCTGACACACACCACACACCACAGTCCAGTAGATGTATCTGACAGTGTATGTGTGGGTTGACAGAACGTGTGCGCGGAGGTGGTGTGCCCTGCCGGCCACGAGTGCAAGGTCGTCACCTGGCCATGCAGCAAGTGCGGCGTGGACCTCCACCTGCCTTCCTGCAGGCCCTTCCACGTCGGCTGACACACACCACACACCACAGTCCAGTAGATGTATCTGACAGTGCATGTGTGGTTGACAGAACGTGTGCGCGGAGGTGGTGTGCCCTGCCGGCCACGAGTGCAAGGTCGTCACCTGGCCATGCAGCAAGTGCGGCGTGGACTTCCACCTGCCCTCCTGCAGGCCCTTCCACGTCGGCTGACACACACCACAGTCCAGTAGATGTATCTGACAGTGCATGTGTGGTTGACAGAACGTGTGCGCGGAGGTGGTGTGCCCTGCCGGCCACGAGTGCAAGGTCGTCACCTGGCCATGCAGCAAGTGCGGCGTGGACTTCCACCTGCCCTCCTGCAGGCCCTTCCACGTCGGCTGACACACACCACAGTCCAGTAGATGTATCTGACAGTGTATGTGTGGTTGACAGAACGTGTGCGCGGAGGTGGTGTGCCCTGCCGGCCACGAGTTCAAGGTCGTCACCTGGCCATGCAGCAAGTGCGGCGTGGACTTCCGCCTGCCCTCCTGCAGGCCCTTCCACGTCGGCTGACACACACACCACAGTCCAGTAGATGTATCTGACAGTGCATGTGTGGTTGACAGAACGTGTGCGCGGAGGTGGTGTGCCCTGCCGGCCACGAGTGCAAGGTCGTCACCTGGCCATGCAGCAAGTGCGGCGTGGACTTCCGCCTGCCCTCCTGCCGGCCCTTCCACGTCGGCTGACACACACCACACACCACGGTCCACTAGAATTAATGCAAATAAGTAATCGACTATAGGTCTGGTCAAAGTATTAAACTTACAAAGCAGCGTTTTCATTTAATGTGGCAAAAATACCAAATATTTTGCATAATCACTAGTTTGTTAGTTTTTCTTACTATCTGTAGTAAGTAACAAAAATGTAACAATTGAAATTTATTAGCTGTTAGATTCCTTGTTCAAACAGTTCGTTGTTATTTACAGAGAAATTGTTGTTAACCAATAAAGTATTGGTATAAGTACTCTACTATCATTTCCCTAAAGGTAACCGAACCTCCGATATATACTTCGTTTGTACTTACAAGAATGTGCTACAGAGAATTAATATAAAATTTCCTCATACTGTAAAAAATGTTAGTAGTTTTTTAACCTTAATTTTTGTGTACTTACTTTGTGCCTGAATAAAAAATAATGTGGCGGTTGACCTTTTAACTAATAAACGCTACATAATATCAAGAGGCTTATTTTTCTTTAAATATTTTGATGTACAGTGTTTAAAAGAGGAAAGATGTATAAAGTGTATGTAGTTCATCAAAGGGTGTTGGAATTTTATCTTTAGAGATATATAATACCTTATTAATTTAAATAAAAAGATAAGGTCCATTGATTTTTAACAAAGCATTAGATATTGAACAAAATGTTTGAAAATCTAATGAAAAATTATTTCAATGAAATCCATAAACCAACTGAGATGATGTTATCAGTTCTAAACGGTTTGTTTTCTCAAGCTAAATTCAAGGAAGAAAATCATGATTTAATATTTTCACCTTTTTCTCGTCCAAAATTTGATAACTTTTTTTGAACTGAATTCCCTTTTTGGATGCATCGTAAAAATTGATTATTTCTTTCGTCTATGAAAATACTGTTAAATGTTAAACCAAATTTTATTGAAATCGGATCTGTTTTACCAGATGTATTGCGCATACAAAAAACTATGTTTCCCGGCTTCTACCCTCGAAAACGACACTCCACCTCTTGGATTTTTATAAAGTCGACTAATTCTTCAATTTATGGATAAAGATTACCTTTATATTAAAATAAACAAAGGGTTCATTTGTTTGGATAAGTCCTTTTTTAGGAATGTATTTGATACTGTAATTATTAGAAATGTTTGTACTGTTATTATTTATCGTAAATTTTAGGACTGTTAAAAAAAATAAATCTGGTCGGGCTCCAGTAACTTGTGCATTAATCACAGTCACCTCCAACTACGGTTCTGTTGGCCCTAGTTTTACAGTTTTTGTTCACGCGTACTCAAGCTAAAGTGAAAAGAAATCATCTGTAGTACGTTTCTCATATATACGCGTGGTGCATATCGATCGTGCATGACACACATTCACCCCCGCCGCGATCACACTGGGCCCAGCGGGGTTTGTTGAGATTACAGAGGGGAAGCTGCCATCTGTGGTCCTTCGATCATTACGTCATTCACGTATTGCCCGTCTGTTTCCGGCTCTAATGCACTTTGATTCCCTTTAGTTTTTATTCACTGCTTACTGCTTTCATGTATTTTCCAGACTTTTCCATGTGTCGTCCTGGTAAAGACGACACATCGTCCTTAGCTTTAACGAGTAATCCTTCATCTTAGAAGATGCCTTAAATATATGAATTCCTCATTTTAAACCATAATAAATAACACCGCTATATTTTATTTTTTAGCTGATCTTAAAATAAACTTAGGAATATCGAGAAGGACAAATGGTTGCGATTGCTTGAAAAAACAGGACGAAATGAAATATTTACCGGAAATTAAACATTCTTCTGATTTACATGAGGAGGAGGGATTACTTTCTCAGTCGATTCAGGTCCACATAATAGAATGTACTCTGAAGTTCTGCAGTCGCTGCGTTGATTCCAAGCATCACTCGCGATCTGGCCAACGTCCCCGCCAAGCCATTGCTTTAGATGCCTAGTCACGTTCTATGTCCGCTGCCACCGAATATCGATCCTCACTTAACGATCAATTTCGCTCCAGCGTAGGAAGGGAAGGGTGAAATCACACACTCGACCGAGATGAAACGACAATTCTCAAATGCTATTCACAATCAACCGTATTAGTACACTCTACATTAAAGATCCGAAATGTGCATGAATTTAATTTAAAGAAGGAGAAGACAACAAAAGAACTTGTTATGAAGCATAGTCGTTTTCATATACCAATAAAGTACCAAAATAGTAGCTTACTGAAATGTTTTATTCTCCTTTTCACAATTAAGGTGGTCATAAATTAATTATTGACTACTTTAATTAGTTCATAACTCATTCGCAATATGTCTATTTCATCATTTGAAGTATGACGATGACCCCGACTGTTTTTAAGTAAAAAGTCCAAATCACTATGATATGAAAAAATACCTATGGCGAACGTATTTTATTAAATATTAATAGTATATTGATTTCTCTACAAAATGTCTCTAACGTAGCACTTTGCATTGGCTAAAAATGCCATAGAAATTTATAATCACTGTCATGTGAGTAATTTATTTTTACGTGGCCTAAAATGGTTTAAACGAAAGTTAATTTGAAAGTAATAAGTAAGTTAGCATAAGTAAACCAATGTTATGGATTTGAATAGTTTAAAGTACGCTATTGGTAAGTGATTAATCGCGATGGTTATACTTTTAATTCATTACCAACCAGTTCAAAACGTGGAGGTAAAATATTTTCCAGCGAAACGCATTAACCGTGTACGCTGTTAAAAAGACTTGCCTCAGCTAAGGCAAAAATTCGTAAAGGCTAAAAACCCAACACAAATCAAACAGAGTCGTCAGATCGCCGAATGTGAATACGGAAGAGATTTCCACTCCGTCGGCGTCGGCCCCGCTGCTGTCGGGTGTTCGGGGACGAGGGGGAGAGAAATGTAATCGGCAAGTGTTGGCTAGGGTTGGGACGCCTGCTGAAGGGGGGGGGGGGTACGCCGACCACCTCAGAAGTCTGTGAATTTATCAAAAAGGTTTCTTAAGTTTGCATATGAATTATACAACCCAAACTAACTCACATGTTGGTCAAATACCGATCTAAATTACACACTTAACACACTTTTTGAGATTTCCGTTCGTCAAACATAAAAAAGGCATAATAAACGTTGTAAAAGCAAACCATCGAACGTAGGCACTTTCTTGCTGTAGTTTTTATCTTACTTTTTAACTTAATAGCTTCCTCTAAAGGGAAGAAGCTATTACCGTAGGTCTCATGGTAAGACCTAATCCCAAGACCATGATATCTTTTCGTTTAGGGGCCCTTGGAATCAAAAAGACACAATTTGTTTGAATTTTTAGAAATATATTTTACTAGCAGAACCCGTGGCTTCGCTCACGATAAAAATTATTGTCTAAACCTTGATATGAAGAATCTAGAGGACTGAATAGAAAATATTTATATCAAGGAATATGTCATGTAGAGATATGCTTGTTTTATGGCGGAATATTGGATAAAAAATCTATACCACATAGATAGTGAAGTTTTTCTTTTTACCGTTATAGCTCGAAAACGGCCGGACCGATTTTAACTTCAAATGTGTCGATTTTAAGGTACTTCTTTGTAGATTTACCCTTACGTCCCTGGATTGCCTAGTAGGGCATCAATTAAGTACAGTAAAGGGCTGAATGTTCGAAACAGTTGGTGCTATCCGTGGGCAGTATTTCAGACTCGATTCACTTAGTTTTTAACTTAAAATATGGGCGGGTAGTAATAGTTTAAGATCAACCACTGATTGCGGCACTTATTTTTCCGTGAAAAGCCGGGACACCGTCGAATTAGATGAAAAAGGAATTTGCCACATTATTGTAACTTGCATGATTGTAATTAAAAACATAAAAGCCGCCCTAAGGAAATAACTATAGCTCCCGCTGCCTAAAAAGATGGCCTAAATAATGAGCTTATGATTGAACGTATAAGGTACGAAACTAAACCAAATGTAACTTTAAATTGGCTGTAACAACGTATCCGTTTGTGAAGCTAAAATGCTTCACAAACATTATTTTTATTATTTTTGATTGAATAAAATTTGAAATTTAAACAAACGATCATCCATTACATTAACATGGGGCATTTTCAAAGCTTCAGCTCACCAAAACCTCTAAAAACCTCAAATAAAAAAAAAAATCCGTTCTTGGTGAATGCAAACACTCTGTAAGGAACGTTCATGCAAATTTACAAGGTTCTAGGTTAAGTTGGGCTGTACAATGATAGGTCTGTGGTATTTGACAAAAATATAGTAGAAAAGATAGTATAATTACAACTTACAATCAGAGATTTGTATAATTTATAAATTTTTACATAAATAAATCGAAGAATCATATCATATTTCAGCACATTCTGTTTGTGACTGAAAAACCACTGTACTTTTCTCTTTCCACCTTGCTGGGATTTAGTCTCAAGACTCAGTCACAAGAGTCAGTATCCTCTTCACGTTTAAAACTTCGTACGTCGAACTATTCGTAACACCAAATCATCGGTCAGGCACAGATGTAATAAAAGAAATTATTAGGAGCGCCTCCAGGAAATACTTTATCTCCCGCTACCGAAATAAAGATGGTGCCACCATGGTGCCTCTTAACTAATTGATGGTGGATTTTATATAAACTAAATGTAACTTTTATATAGTACATAATTAGGTCCTTGAAACAAATCAACAAAAATCAATGAAGCCATGATCAAAGAAATCAATTATTATCATATGTATCAACGTATACATTTCCGAAGCTAACTACCAGCTGACTGATTGAATGAACATTGAAAATGTAAACAAAAAATGGCCCAACATACTTTTATATGGCAAAATTTGAAAACTTTGACCTCGCTGAAAATCCGTTAAAACTTTGAATTTTGAAAAATCCGTTCTTAGCGGATGCCTACGCCCTGAAAGGAACGTCCACGCAAAATTTCAAGGTTCTAGGTCGTATAGTTTGGGCTGTGCGATGATAGGTGAGTCGTATTTGACAAATATATAGTAAAAGAGGTATATGAGTGTGAATGTTAGCACGATCGCGGCCGTAAAAATAGTCCAATCTTCATGAAACTTGGTACAGACATGTTAAGTGGTAATAAATTGGACGAGTTCGTAAACCGTCCCGATCGGTCTACAGGGGGAGGGGGGGGGTAAAGCGATTTAACCCCCAAAAATGGTTTTTTTTAGGCTTTTCACACATAAAAATAATCCAATTTTGCTTAGCACCATTGAATACAACTCGAAAGAAAAACAAACAATTTAGTATTTTTAATCATTGCTCTTTGTCCATTGGTTACCGAGATACTGAATGTAGTAAACACAGTACGTTGCCCAAATGATAACCTTAAGGGAAAAAAGTAAAATTCTATATCTGGCTTATTTTTGACATATCTTAATAAAACTTGGTTTGTGGCTTCATCTAGATAAGATCTGATGTATTTTAGTCTAAAATCCCCGAAATTTCCATTTTCGTTGCAGCAAAACTGCATACTCATTCCCCATATTATTCTTATGGGGAGATTACAAAACATGGCATACATCGGTATGCTGGATGAAATCTTTTTGCATTTAAAATTCGCCTAATATCAGGTCTGTTACAACGGGGGCATTAATGAATTACAATGGTATTTCTGATTCTAAGGAACCTACCTCTCAACATACCAGTCTGACATATGAAAAAATTGACAAAGTATAACATGACAACTTCAATTGTTGGCAACTTCAATTGATTCAATTCAATGGTATTTCAAGTGATAGTATTTTTACGAAATCAACAGTAATAAGCATGTAGTCACGGTTTTACAAACATTCACTTTAAAAATATATTGTTAAAGTCAAACTGAATGAAAATTATATCTTATTGGAAACATACAATTATTAACAAATGGCTGGCTAAACACGCACCATATCGCTGAATACAGAAGCACCGACGAATAAATAATTTTCACTCTAAAAGTCAGACGGGAGCAAACGTTAACTTCCACAATATTGAAGAGGCTCGGGGGAACTCGCTGTAGCGTATTAAAACGTGAATTGTGCGGACTTTTGACTTTACAACACGGCAAAACGCGTTGTTGCGCCAATTTACATATAGATCGACTGAATCGAATCTTCAATATGAGAAGGGTTCGCATATAGCTCGCTGCCAACCAAGCCTAATCCCGAGGCTGTAATTTGTAGGGAATGTAAAATTGAGAATACTGTATCTCTTTTCCGTCCAGGGACACGAAATGACAAATGTGATTTAAAGCTGTATAAAAATAGCTTGATCGACTCGTGCTGAGGTAAATAGAGGATCAATCATGAAAATTGCTGGATTACAAACAGGATCTGGGTCCAATAATAGCCAAACCTTGTATGAATGATTTATTTGCTCACTGTGGAATAATATAATTAATCCGTGTCAACTTGTATCGTTTAAGTGACCGTTATTCAACGACCTATTCCGTGTGCCTTAGTTCAGTGTGTATAATTTCAATATGTCAAAACTTTCTCATTATATAAAAATTGTAAACCTTTTTTCGGTTGGGAAATATGTTTTTTGTAAAATATTTAATGACATATCTTAGTTGACTTGAAGACACTATTAATTATTTGGCCTAAGCCTTTGAAAAAAATGTCTATCCCATAGAAAAAAGCATACATACATTTCAGTCCTGCTCCATGGATAGTATGACTAACCAACGTTTGCCGACGTTTAGCTACCAATGTTTACTAGAAAAAGATCATCTACACCAGTCTTCCATCTACACCAGTTTTCTAGCATCAGTCTGTATTTTTTCGACTTTGAATTTTTTTATTTTTTAGATTTTTAGGTTAATCTGCATGATATATATTTTTTAACCAGAAATAAGACATTTCTAGACTTAAAAGAGAATCCTCAGAACAGTTTTTGAGATAGTTGTGCAAATACACATGCAAGCAACCAACCAAATTTTGCTCATATGAAAGTAAGATATTTTAACAAGTATAATTTTAAAAAGTGATGATAATGTCAACACTGTTCCAACATTGTAAAATTTGTGATTAATTTACAACATTCAAACTGGGACGAAGACAAAACGAGTCTCTTCGCGGCACGCAATACAACATGAGCAACTTAACCGCTTACCGGGCTGCGTTTCACTTCCACAAGGCGCAGCTCCACTTCTGCGCCTCAAAATTTTACTACTTTCGCGTTACAGTATATTGATAGTAAATGAAAGTAAGAGGCCTTTAAAAGAGATTTATTAAAATGTTAACATCTGCTTTTACTACGTCACATAAATGAGGGACGATAAACTATTTATTTAAGTCATTGTTCCACTTTCAGAAGTTTTCCCTGCGCGTTATCGTCGCAAAAATAACATCACAATCACGTAGCCCTGTGCTGTTAAGCAGGCAAAAACTGATTTTCCAGGAGGAGGACATCTACTTGGAAGTTCCAAGAAGGAGGAACTATTGGCGAAAACTAAGAAAATTTTCTTAATCATCTCATCTTAAATAACCCCACTATCACTTGCAACCATTGCAAATGCGATTGTAAAAATTGGAAATTTCATAACGAAACCATATAAATTGTATAAATCAGCGGTGAAGAGACGGAAAGGGGGGGGTCTTAAAAAGCTCTATCTGTAGAAAGTCTGATATTACTGAATGGTTGAAATGACAACGCCTATGAAAAACAACACTTTCACTTTGAACTTTTCTTCAAAACACAAAGTGAGTGATTAAGAAACCCACAAGAAACTTAGGACTGTAAAATTTTGTCCGTTTTTAGGTTATTTAATTACTGTTTCGAAATCAATACAGTATGATTCCACAAAAACTTGCACTTTTGTTCAAGAATAGCCACCAGTCATAAAAACATTATCTGTAAACGTAAAAATATAATATTTCTGATCAAAGAATGATTACTTGTTCATTGGAAATTTTAAGCACTATTGAAAATCGTGCACTTAAATAACATTTGAAGTGCTGAATAATACGAGTAAAACAACATAATAACATATTAGGGACTGTATTCTACATTTACACCTCAATTCTTACTTTAGACAGTAGCCTAGAGAGTGTAATTTTGAACCGCCCGAGGTGCACACACGCCTTAAAAATAGCAATAAGCGACGGTAAAGCGAACTGGATAAGATCATCCGCTTGCTGAGGCATTTATTTAATCTTCCCTCCGCCCTCTAAAGCAAATCCAGCCATTTAGGTACGAAGGTACGAGGGGAGCGACAAATGCATATGAAGTCCCCTCGTTGAAATGACGGCGAGGGCGATAAAAGTGCCCGGGTGATATAAATGGGAATTTATAGTATAAGTATAAATGGAGGGCTTATTTTAAAAATATTAATGCTCGTCAATATTTAAAAAAAAATGTTGGTTCATGCATTAACTAGCAGACTGATGCCCGTTTCGCTGGGTACGTATTTAAATAACTAACATATTTTGATTTACATTAGACGACAAACAACACGCCATCGAAACGAAAAATCAAGACTTAGTATTTTCTAAATACCGAACACAAACACGCAAATGATCCTCTGTAGGGTGGGGCCCTATGGAAATTCTGAAAATCGCTTTTAAGGGGGTGAGGGGTGTTTGGGCTATAGATAGACTTAACGTGTAAAATTGTGCGCTTTTATGTCAAGCGAAAAACAAGTATTTTCCATGAACACCAACACATAAACTGTTGGCCCTTTGCAGGGCGGTACTCATTGGCAATTTGGAAACATTCCTTCTTGGGGGTTAAGGAGGATATATTTACCAAAAATCCACGTTTCAAGGTGTAATGGTCTGGCCTGGCGTTGAGCGGAATTACGCCATTATAGATTTACGGTTAATGAGCAGTTCTGAAATTAAGTGGAATTTTTTGTCCCCAATGGTTTTCAATTTTTTATTTATAAAAAAACATCGATTACATAGGAAATACTCGATGACAGTAATCCTAGACTTAACACAATCCTACAATTAAAAAATATATCTAATTTAAATTTAAATTTGTCGGCGAGTTTGGATGTAATCACCATGAACCATGGATTAAAGTTCTAAAAATGTTCGTTGGAGAGCAGTATTGTAGAACCTGTAGCAAGGCCATACTGCACTAAAGACCGGAGTCCTTCTGTGGTGACGTCATATTATCACTCGGCGGTACGTCGCACTCTTAGAACTATCGTGCCCTCTAAGTAATTCTGAATTGTTCAAGTTTTCGTGAATTAACAAAGGTAGTGTAGTGTGGCCTTGACCGAACAGAAGAGTGTGACCTCCCGTGGATATAACTAAGTACTTTGTTCATTTTTGACAAAAGGTGTCAACATATACAGGGTGTTTTTTTTTAACGCAACCCATTTTTAAGATTGAATTATGCACATATAAATGTGAAATGAGTATTGTTAAATTGATCTTTACATTTTACACAACCTATTATTTAAGTTTGATCACAATTAGTTTACATTACGAGCTCAAACAGTCCGCCATTGGCATTTGTACAAAGTTATGTTCTTTACATCAAATTCCCAAACACGTGTTTTAAGGTACCTCTTTGAATTTCTTGCATTAAATTTGTTGTTAGTTTGAGGTGCTGAATATCCTGGGAATTGTTTTCGTAGGCCTTAATTTTTATGTATCCCCAAATAAAATAATATAGTGGGGTCAAATCTGGGGATCTTGGGGGAAAAATCCTTCACCGATAAA
The DNA here is from genome assembly GCA_035578135.1 of Flexamia atlantica. Classification (NCBI taxonomy): domain Eukaryota; kingdom Metazoa; phylum Arthropoda; class Insecta; order Hemiptera; family Cicadellidae; genus Flexamia; species Flexamia atlantica. Next base: position 11,669,643 of record JAQJVK010000009.1, read on the forward strand.
AACAACTTTTGGGTTGCGTTTTTAATATGTGTGAATTTTTAAGCACGATAACTCGCGTGAAAGTGGTCCGATCTAATGAAATTTGCCACAGACATGTAAAGTAGTATTATTCTACGAAAACAGTTCACAAGATATTCAGCACCTCTAAACAAACATAACAAATTGAATGCAAGAAATTCAAAGAGGTACCTTGCAACACATGTTCGGGAATTTGATGAAGAGAGCATAACTTTATACAAATGCCAATGGCGGACTATTTGAGCATATAATGTAAACTAAATGTGATCAAACTTAAATAATAGGTTGTATAAAATATAAAGATCAATAAAACAATACTCATTACACATATATATACGTATTATTCAATCTTAAAAATGGATTGCGTTTAAAAAAACACCCTGTATTTAGTTTATTGTATATAAATAAAATTTATGTAATAAATTTAATTTAAAAATGCATTTGCGAGGGATATGTTTCACTTCTTTTAATAATCTTTTTTGCAGAAATCTACTTAATTTCATAATGGCTCTGAAATAGCTGTTCTTAATGTGCTAAGAACGGTTTGGTGCTTCAAGTGTATTTATTTGTATTTATCACTGGACTCAAACGGATATTTTGTTTACTTCTTTTGTTTTCCTCAGTTTGAATAAATCTCCTGTTGAGTCCCGAATATATTAGCATTGAATATATTAGGTTGCTTAAATTGTATCCCAGGTTCCTTAAGCTACAAGAATTTATTTTAAAGTATTTTCCTTAATACAACGAGTTTGTTGGAATGATGAACGGATGAGTTATGATGAAAAGTGGTTTTGATTGACATTTAAACTTATACTTTTATTATACATTTGGTAGGCACGGCCTAATTAAAACATTTTCAGTTTATAACGCACGGTATAAACATGACAATCACCCTATGTAAGAAGATTAAAAAAACAAAACTACAATGCATATCACTTAGTTACTAAATCCTGAAAGAGGATGTTAAAAGTAATACAAAGCAATTCATATGCAAAGCGCAATATGACGAACATGCCGTATTGAAGCGATGTAAGTACACATTTCATGTTTTAATACAGCTGAACAACCTCCCTGGGGCGCTCGAATATTGTGATCCCGCCTGCAACAACTTCACTCGGTCAAAAATTACGCTCGATATTTACTTTCCAGACAATAAACCCTAAAATTAAATAACGGTCGGATACACCGGAGATTTAATATTTCGTCATTACGTTCATTAGATCCACCAAGGTTTTACTGACAACATATTATGGATGTCTGCATCCCCACATCAGTTACGGAGTCGCAATTTGGGGAGCTGAGTCTTCAAAAACCACAGCTCTCTCTGTTTCTTTAAAAACAAGCATTTTTTCAATTTCCGCAATAGTAACCATTAAGGAAGTGTCAGACATTCCTCTTCCTTAATAATAATTTTCCACAACACACCACCACATTGTTTGAAAAACAGTAATTTTTCAGCATAATTAAACTTTACAATTCCCTCCCTCACTTAAAATCTGAATTAAGTGAAATCAGGTTTAAAAGAAGGCTGCGACATTTTTGATGGTGTAAGGGGTTATCACAATGCCTAGGATTACTTGAATGATGGAATTAAAGGAATACTTTAGAAAAAAATAAAAATCGGATGTATGAATTGCAATATATGTTTAGTTCAATTTTTGTAAATGTTTTTTACGATTGTCCTTCTTTTGTAAATAACGTTAACGACGATAACATTTCTTGATTCTTTAACTCGGTAAAATCTTTGTGGGTTTCAGTAAATTCAGCGAGTTACTCCCTGCGACCAAAGAGTTATTCGTCCAAGTGTGTTTTCTGGAATAACTTCCTACTCAATAAGCCCAATGATCGATTGTGAAATATTCAGCTTTAAGGTGCTCATATGCAAAAACGTCGGCATTCGAGGGGTTGCATTTCTGTACGAACGACTTGGATTTAACCGCATTTGGCTACAATAAATTTGTTAACACAAACTGAAAGGATAGATTCGGATCAAATTCGTAAATATGTATATTAACAGTCCCTACCTATTGGAGGACCGAGCCTTGTTCGGTAGTTGTTTCTCTCCGAACTTTATTCAAGGTATGATTCTTAACATTTTTGTTTTTATCTGTACTGTGCAATATGATAACGGTTTTAATGGACATCAAATTTCCAAAACTATAAGACCGGCAGAGCTGAAATTTGGGCATTTATACTTCCTTTGGGCCATAGATGCGTACTATAAGAAACAGTTTACAAATTTCACTTAGAGTACCGCCCTATCAAGGCCACAGTGTGGCCTTGGCCCTATAGTACTCCAAAATGTAATGTTAAACTATAGGAAAACTTATTAGGTTGTTATAGTAAACTTAAAATATGAAGACCAAGACATATTTTCCATGGGTGAAACCCAGTTGATGATTGGACAGCTCTAGCTTTATTTTTGTTTTTATTACATTTTTAGTTGTTATTTTGTTGCCAATGTAGTCGAAATCTGCACCATACCAACTCTACAGATTTTAAATTCACCTTTTTACGAAAAAAGACTTACTGTTATTGGCGACATGGCCTGCTCTTACGTAGCACACGTTTATTGAGCAAACAAAACTTTTCCAACTAATTTCATATTCTACCTAGCCTTTACATAAGAGGACCGTCTATGATTATAACAGTTTAATGTAAAAAAATCTATTCATTAGGCACAATGAGCAATATTTGCTTGAATGCTTGATTGGCTGATTGTATATGCTTGCTTTATAGCACAATTATCTCGAAAACGGCTCCGAGAATTTTCTTCTAAGTCTGGAAATAAGTTCTGACTCAAAAACGTGTTCTATGAAGATTACTTGGCCGGAAAAACTTACTAGTGTAATCTAACGAATTTTAAAGTCGAAAAAAATTAAAACTGAGCCATTATGAGTTGCCATGACAACAAACGAATAATAAACAACAAAAATGTTAACGTATAAAGTAATCACGGCAGCTGTTTATCACGGCAGTGCGGTGAAAAAGAGTTTATTAATCAATATAATGACATTTAAGTATTTTATACAGAATTTAATTGGATGATGAAATAATACCGATTAAAGCTCGGTCCACCAGGTACTAAAATTAGTCACTTAACAAAAGAAAATTAGCAAAGAAAAGGCTAATTTTATGCTGAAAAGGCTGACTATACGCGACATGACGAGCTTTAGCTGACACGTATTACCCAGTGAACATGTCAGGTCAAGTATGAACGCAGCTTGGTCCTGAAAAAATATTTGTTTAGTGTTTGTCAGCCATTTTTCTACGAAGGACTGGGAGTTAATTAGCCTGGCGTACAGTGGAGACCATCCATCATACACTAGTTAGCCAACTTTCGAGGCGGCCATGAACCTGTGGATATGATGGACGTACTACTTACTGCAACTCACTTATGTAAGCCTCCCTCACACCAGCGAGCTTCCTGCGAATTCGTAGTAACAACTCAAGTCTCACTGGAGTAAAATACATTGCCATAAAAGCCAATTGTTGTCGGCAAATTTAAGTTCTCACCTCGTTCCACCTGAGGAAGTCAAGGTTGCACCATTCCCCCCCCCCCAGCGACACTGCCGCTCATGCGACGACCCGAGATGCGACGAGCCGCCGCCGCACGGTGTGGAGCGGTTCTGTAGCGACACCGGCAGCGGCAGGCAGATGAATCACGGCAAGGAAGTTGTTTTCTGGTCTAGGTGATTCATATTGCTGTAGAGTTTCAAAGCATCAAATGAGTCCTTGAAGGCTAAGAATCCGATGAAAAACAGACTGACTGAACAATAAAAGTCGAAAGGAAAGTACTTAAGGTTGGCAAAGTTACATGCGCTAAATTGTTGCTATATAAATAAAAACTTGAATCATTGAATCAAGACAATACACCATACTTCAAATTTGTATATTTCGTTTTTGAAGCATTAAGACTCTTAACTGGATCATTCCCTCAACCAAAATAAGCACGTCACAGCGCCTCGTGCTAAATTTTCAAAAAGACGTTAGCCTAAGACCTGAGGCATACAGTTTTAACACTCCCCCCTCCTGGTATCAACATCAACAATGCATTTTATTTGTTTAAAAGACGCGTGCCTCCTAAAAAATTGCCCCTCCCACTTCTCTTTCTGGCCTGACCTCGAAACCGAAACGAGAAGTCTAATTGCTACTTTACCAACTTCCCCCTCTTGCATCTTGGTTCCTTTGAAGTGCTCTAATTTAATTTCACTGTGTACTGTTGTCTTTATTAACTGACGACACCGTTTGAGGGAGGACGAAAACGAAGATTTAAGTAGGCCTATGTTTACTGACTAGTTGGTTGTTTACTCAGCCAACTGTGTGTTATCAACGTATTCTAGAACAGACAACTTATCTGACTATCTAGTCTAGCAGTCTTTTTTTAACATTTTGAATTACATAACTATCCTACTAAGAAACAGGGAGGACCCATCAGGTTAATACTGTATACTAGGTCTCCAAAGAAAGGGGATTTTATTGTCAGCAGCTGTCTTTATTTAAGGTTGTATTTACATATATTATTTTATCTTATTTACATGCTTCAGGATATGTACTTATCCTTACATTGTAAACTCTTACCCGGTACTCACTTAGCAAACGAATATTAGAACTACACAACTTGATACAAACAATTTAAATTTAAACATTTTTAGGGTATTCAAACAAAACGCTTGTAGCACTCCAAACCCACTCACAGGGGCAGCTCTAGAGAATCCAACAATTGGCCCGACACCCACACAAGCCAGTGAACAATAATTAATCGACAAGTGACACACCAAGCCCACACAGCACAACAGAGGGCAAGGGACTGGGCCGGTGGCGCGTCCTATAATCCAGCTGCTTGGAGTTGGAATTGTGGATAGTTAAGAGCGATGGCTTGTGGACACAGTGTTCGCTAGTGGGGAGTAACGTCCGCATTATTGAATATACTACGCATATACCGCGCATTATTGAATATACTACGCTCATAATTAGACCAGTTCGTAGGCTGACTTGTAAACCAGGCAAAATTGTGGTTCGGATCCCAGGTTAAAATGTAGGTCCCATAGTTGCCATTGGCTGTCGTTTATTTTTATTTATTTGAATCGTTTATTACAGAAACAGCATAACCAACATTTTTTAAATTTTAGGGAAATTAAAAAACTGTTTTCTTTTAAAGTAACAAACATTTTAATTTAGTATTTTTTATTGTTAACTGCCGAGGTTTTTAAAGTCCTGTATGTTAGTAATAATCATCAATGTTGACATACAACTAAAAAGAACAAAATTAATTTTTTTTCACTTTTGTCGTTTCTGCAATAAACTGTTTTCAAAACAAATTAGGCTATATTGGTTTACTAATTTTCTGACAGATTGCAGGTTTGGACTTATTAAGAAAACAAAAGTATAAATGAAACACTTTATTTAATGATATAAATTATTAACAAACAAACGTCAGAGAATGAGTAAACGAATATAATTTGTTTTGAAAGCAGCATTTATTGCAGAAACAACAGAAGTGAAAAAAATTTAATATTTGTTTGCATTCACTATTATCACAGTCTAAGAAAAAATACAGCCCCGACACATGCCATATATGTTGTAATGCATTATTTCGTCCACAGGGCCACACTACCATTCCAAGCGGCATGCAAGCACAGTTGGGCCAACTAATAAAATTAGATGTACCATCTAATAGTAATCTATATATTAATACGCAAGCGGTTTTCTTTTCACAGTCCAACCGCAGTAACGGCTGGGTGGATTTTAACGTTTGAGGTGCCAAATTAAAGGGGATTTTATGTAGATTTGTCAACAAGTCTCAGAATTTTAAAAAAGGGCATCACTAAAGTACAGTAAAGGGCTGAAGTTTCGGAACAGTGGCGCTATTCATCGACATTTGAGCAAGCTCAGTTTTGTTTACAAACTGAACATATGGCCAAGATCTGAAATAGTTCTACAGACAAACTTATTTTTTACAGCTGGTTTGGCTTTGTTTTCAACAATTTTATGAAGTTTTTAAAGCTCTTAAACATTGCAGTTACTGTATCAGTTTTACAATGTAGTTTACGATATCTCATAGTGTTTTTTGAAGTTACATTAATCTGAGCAAATCTATTTTTGGATTTGTTGCATTTACAATGCCACCGATAAGAAGAAGACGAACATTGACCGGTCGGAGGACTCGGAACGAACACGATCGCAACCGCTGGCATCACCCTTCCGATGTACCATTTGATGTACCATTGCTCCTTCCAACCTCAGACCAATGAACTAAAAATGTTTTCATTGCGGTGGGTTACATTTGAAGAATGAAAAGACCGGTAGAGATAGTGCGTCATTTACAAGGTTATGCATTTAAAGACAGCCGTTCCTTACAATCTTTGTTTTGGCGATAATTATCAATAAGGTGCAATCACTAAACAAAGAAAGTCATTACGTGCCAGTGTTGGGTTTACCTAAAATGTTGACCAGCATAAAAACATGTTGACCGGGTACTTTAAAATGTCCGATTTCCACCAAATTTTGTATGAACATTCTAATAAGTGTTTTACATAACCTGTGTAAATTTCATAACTATATAATATCATTAGAACCCTCATACAAAATTTGGTGGAAATCAAATTTTTTAAAGTACCGTTCAACATGTTTTAATGTTGGTCAACAAGTTTTTTTGGTATATAAACGCCCTTAATGATATTATATTTTTATGAAATTTATACAGGTTACGTAAAACACTTATTAGAACGTTCATACCAAATTTGGTGGAAATCGGACATTTTAAAGTACCCGGTCAACATATTTTTATGCTGGTCAACAAGGTTTTTTTGTAAACAATTACCCTTTATGTCAATATATTCATATAAAACTTATACAGGTTGTGTATAACACTAATTAGAACCTTCATACCAAATTTGGTGGAAATCGGACATTTTAAAGTACCCGGTCGACATATTTTTATGCTGGTCAACAAGGTTTTTTTGTAAACAAACAACCTTTATGTCAATATATTTTAATGAAATTTATATAGGTTGTGTATAACACTAATTAGAACCTTCATACCAAATTTGGTTGAAATCGGACATTTTAAAGTACCCGGTCAACATGTTTTTATTCTGGTCAACATTTTAGAAGTTCCCGCCAGTGTTTGCTCTCGGTCAGCTACATGTTGCTGCAAGCAGAGTTCAATCTTTTGCCGGTGTTGAAATATACATTTCAGAAAAACGATGACATGGGGAAGGGTCAATCCAAGTCAATTCAACCACACCATGTCACCCATGGTCTCAGAATTTGTTGAAACTTAGTGTAATTGTTCATTCTTTGACCCTAAGTTACCATACCGAATTTTTTTACTGTATCTCAAACGGTTTATTTTTTACAGCTAATCAAAGTTTTCATTATTTTACACTTTTTTACCTTCGGCGGAACAACATACTCGGGATATTGAGAGCCAAAACAAAATTCTAACCACTTTATTTTTCAATTAATTGTTATGAAAATTTGTGAAAAGATAGTTTATTAAATAAGGTTTTTGGGAAAAATAATATTTGTGAGAAATAAATACCCTTTCCCAGTTTTAAAAATTCTCAAAAATTCATTTTTATATTTTTGAATTAGAGTGCAGGGTTTTGCGGAAACTGCAATATCTCAAAAAGGGACAGGAGTAATCAAACAAATTTTTTTTTCATTCTGTTCTAAAAAGTCTGGCCTATTTCATGAAATAATCAAATCAATGGCTTTTTCATTCCTTCAACTTCAAATTCCACTTTTAAGATGTAATTCAGTAAACGTAATTTAATTTCTTGAATTCGGTAAAAAGAAAAATGTATTGGATGGTAAAATTTTCCCTAACTTAAATTAATATCATGTTAAATTAAGGAATTAAAAAACTTGTGTATATTAATACCTGGAACATTTCCTTTAACTATCTTCAATATTTTTAAAGATGGAGTCAACTTTCGCTAAACAGTCTTGAGAGAATTGGTAGGTTCCTCCAGTTATGGTTTTTGGGGCATCAACAACTTTGATTATATGTGGAATGGGCACAGCACAAACATCTTCTCTTTTGGGCCAGAAAAATGATGGTGATGGTCCATTTGGATGCAAAAATTTAACAGTCACGTCCTCCTCCTCAGTATTCACTTCACTGACGATGCCGAAATATCACAAGCTGTCATAAATGCATACAATATAACATCCAGGATACAAATCTTCAATTTTTACCATTAAAGATTCATCATGACTGATTAGGTTAAAAGTAAGGGTTGATTTTTCATCGGTACTTATTCTTCTTGCTTCAATTTTTCCCAAATCATTCAACGATCGAAAGTTATGAAATGATCTTGTTCCTGGAAGAGTTTTAACGTTGTTAAAGCGATTTTCCAAACTGAGGCGGGTTGAATCGACTGTATCTTTAGAAATAAAAAGAAATGTTATATTTTTAATATTCAAGTGACAAAACTCAAAAAGTTGATCCGTAGTCAAGATTTGCCTATCCATGTTCCGCTGGAGACTTTCTTTCCTAGCTAACCGTTTTACAGTACCCCCTATTCCATCACATTCTGTCTTTCCGTGGCTAGTTGCAAAGAATGTCCACTGAGCTTTCATTTCAAAGTCATTTTCATGCATGCACAGGTTTATGAAATTGAATTTATTCTTATATTGTGCAGCACACCCATCGCTGAAGTAGTGAATCATTTTCAAGTGAGGATATTCTTTCTTAAGAAATTCAATCACACTTTTCTGAATTTCATGTACCATACCTACATCGTGTTTTAGGTCATCAGATATAATACAAAGAGGTAATTACGTTTATCATTGTTTCCATCTCTTAAATGGACCATGACAGGATGGAGGGTACATGAATCTGATGTCCAGTGGTATCCTTGAACCTCTTCTTGTATTGTGAAAGCATAATTTTCGCTGAAATCCATAGACACAATAGCTGTATCTGAGGGAATATCTTCCTTTGAATCTTTAAAAAACTTACTTTGCTCTTTGGCAATGAAAGAATGAGGTATTAACTTAATCAGTTTTTCAACTAACTTGTCAGTAAACTCTGCAACCGAGCTAGAGCAGCGTATCATTTCAGTTCGATCGGTGGAAACCCACTGATTGTGTTCTATCTGGTCTTCATCATCATAATCCTCAAATTTTGAATTTAAGAAATTTAAAATACTGTCTATTGGTGGACATTTATCACAATGCCTTAACATGCATTCTCTTGTGGCTTCTGCGCAAACAAGATAAGTTGTTTGTAGTCCTCTTCAATACCCGCTCCGTGAATCATTAAAATTACATTCTGATGTATTGAGCAAACACATACCAAGTGTGTGCCACTACCACCAGCCAAAATACACCACTTGGGTCTTAAAGCACAAAATTTGGAAAGTCCAACTTTCACATCAGGGTAATCCCATTTGAAATTACAGTAAAGCTCACTTAAATTACAAAGAATTAGTCGTTTCCTTTCAAACACTTTTTTTCCTACACTAACAACATCTTTCATTCCTGGCAAAATTCTTGATTGTGCATCACTTTGGTAAAATCTTTTAACCAATTCAGTTGTCTCATGACTTAATTTTTTTCCTTTGTTAGGATCTGGTTCAGCTAAGAACCCCTTCTCTATAAAAACTTTCTGAGCTTTACGGGCAGTATAATCTGACACATTGAAAGTTTCTTTTATTTTTTTTCTAGTCCACTGATGAGATGCCGGAATTGTCAGTATTTGGATTGTTTTTTTCCTATATGACATTCTCAATTCACTTTTCATGATGTCAACAAGTTTATCAAGGTCTTCTGATTTTTGTTTGATATTTTCATCCTCATATTTCTTTTCAGCGGGCAACTCAACATCAAGAACCGTTTCAAGCTTCCTTTTTAAATTTTTTTGAACTCGATCTAGTTTTTGGGTACCATATGATGATTTGCTATGTTCGGGAAGAGCATGCAATTTTAGTGGGGAACAGCCAATTTCACCGAATGATACATTCAATTCTTCAATTACGGTCTCTTTTTGTAACTTATCTAGTTCCTCAGGAGGTACTCCTAAGTCTTCATCATCATCATTTTGAGGCATCAAATTAAACTTATTATCATCAGTTTCATTGCTTTCATCGGTTTTTATTAATAGCTTATTTCTACAAGCACTACATAGTTTTTGGCCTGGTTTAGCTTTAAGTCCCTTGGATGCTACTAAATTACTTTGTTCTATTGTGACAACTCTAAGTGTTTTTCTAATAGGCAATTTGTGCCCCTTTAAAGGATCACAACAAACCCTTTGCAACATTTCATATTTTTTCAAAAATACACTATGGTGATGCAGACAAATTGTATTTAATTGGCTTGAATCCGTTCTCAGTTTTAAAATATTTATTTCATTTTCAGAGAGCTGATCAACAGAGAGCAATGCTTTATTTTTAGCGTACTGTAATAAATGACACTCGCTTCCAGTAATATCCCCCACACTGCACTTATCCATTTTTCATATTTTTATAATAATAAATAGTTTTAAAAAAAAGTAATCCATAAAGTTTTAACTAATTACTTCACAAATTTCCACTAACTTTGTATCAAGTACTAGGCTGATAATCAAAAACTCACAATTTCACCAGATCACAATTTTGACACACATAAATATTAACAAACCTTACTAACATAGTAAATTGTATTTTAATAAAAACTTGTTCATTCCAGGAGCTTGGTGTCACTCCAACTGAGGTCTCTAACTAACTGTATATAATTCCCAATCAGGATAAGTTACGTGTTTGGAGAGTAACATTAACTGAACAAGTGCCTTATACACTAATGTTTGGAGATGAAAGAATCATACCCAAACAAGTGTCTGCTTCACTAAACATCTTGAAAAAACGGTCATATATTATAGTGAGTCTGTTTGGCACTAGCAGTGGAGAAATCGATCTGTGATTTTGGTCGATGTGTTCTTGACTACTTACCGTACCCTCTTACTAATTAAAAAAAAAAACTTTAAATTTTTGTTTTTTCCTAGAAGAATTGACATTCTTCAGGTTATTTGTTGATTTTGCACAGTTCCTTTATAGAAATAAAAGTTATGATTTGATTATGGTTAGAAAATTGTACTTTTATATATTTTTCTGTATCGTAAATTTCAAGGATTTTAATAACGTAGATGAGATTACATTTTTAAGGTGAAATTTAAAATTGAAGGGCCAAAAAAGCCATTGATTTTATTGTTTCATGAAATAGGCCAGACTTTGTAGAACAAAATGAAAAAAAAATTTTTTTGATTACTCCTGTCCCTTTTTGAGATATTGCAGTTTCCGCTAAACCCTGCACTGCTAATTCAAAAATATAAAAATATATTTTTGAGAATTTTTAAAACTGGGAAAGGGTATTTATTCCTCACAAATATTATTTTTCCCAAAAACCTTATTTGATAAACTATCTTTACACAAATTTTCATGAGAATTTACTACAAAATAAAGTTTGTTAGAATTTTTTTTGTCTCCTAATATCCGGAGTATGTTGTTCCGCCGAGGGTAAAATAGCATAAAATAATGAAAACTTTGATGAGCCGTAAAAAATAAACCGTTTGAGATACACCAAAAAAATTTGGTATGGTAGTTTAGGGGCATAAAATGAACAATTACACCAAGTTTCACCAAAATCTGAGAACTTGGGATACAAACCCTAATTTCTTTGGATGATTTGAGGTGGAATGACCCGGAAATGAAGGTGTTCCCAATCGTTAACGTTTATATTGGAAACTCCTGCGGTAAATAAAATTAACTTTGAAAGTTTCAGTTGTTAAGCTATAATTTTGTTAATGAAAACTTTAAAAGTATATAAGTAGGCTGATTATTCTTCATTCTTTTACTATATGATTTTCGCTCGATTTCGAGCTACGTGTTATCTAGTCTATATATTAATACGCAAGCGGTTTTCTTTTCACAGTCCAACCGCAGTGACGGCGGGGCGGATTTTAACGTTTGAGATGTCAAATTAAAGGGAATTTTATGTAGATTTGTCAACAAGACTCAGAATTTTAAAAAAGGGCTTCACTAAAGTACAGTAAAGGGCTGAAGTTTCGGGACAGTGGTGCTATTCATCAACATTTGAGCAAGCTCAGTTTTGTTTACAAACTGAACATATGGCCATCTCTGGAATAGTTCTACAGGTAAACTTATTTTTACAGCTGGTTTGGCTTTGTTTTCAACAGTTTTCTTTTTAAAATATTTATTATGTAATTTAGGTTATGTTATGAAGTGTAGCCTACCTAAAAAAAAAACACTGTGCACTTTAGGAGATAAATGCAACAACACTGCAACAGGTGGTTGAGATCATAATATTAAAACTTTTTAACTTTGAACTAACAGATTAAGTTCAGAACAAAAACTTTGATTTATTTTGGTATTTGACACATCGTTAAATCTAACTACAATAAATTATTTGAAAAACTAAGTTACGGTTTCTTCAAAAGACAAATTCACTGTCATTGTCAACTTCTTCAGCAGTCACGCCCCTTTTTTGTGTGCAAGAATGAGTCGACTTTCGTTAACCTCAATTCCTCGTACACAGATAATTGTAAAGATTTAAGAAAACGTCTTTATAAGAAATTAATAACTACATGATCAGAGTAAACAGTGTAATTTAAGCATTAGCTAACTTATTTTAACTAACAAGCGAAAAAAAAAATGGCAAAGGTGCGTGGCGGAAAGGTGACGCCCAAAGTTTACCTACCTGTATAGTAGTATGTTTCTCAACTCCATTGTGTGGAACTGGAAATTTGGAGGGATGAGTTTTTTCTGAGAGGATAATTATTCTGGTGAACTAACACTAATATCACTAACACCACACATCAACACTGAAACTTAACCTAATTCCATTTTATTTTGGTATGAAAATGACACACCCCGACAACCGAACAATCACAAGCCACGGCCGCGGCTGGTTTTGTTTGGGAAAATAGTTGGCGTTGGCGAGTGCATCAAAATGGCGGTTCGATCTGCCTCCTCTCTGGCGGAGGTATTTAAAACTTCGCTTGAGACAGACGAAAAAGCTTACTGCGGTACCTATTGGCGAATATAGCAACTGCAAGAATGAAACAGTTTTTGAGCACATGTATTTTTACGACCAACTCAATAAATTAATTGGTGTAAATTAGAGCTACAGTTTTCATAATGAAATATCTTCCATGATTCTGTGGAACGAGTAATTATCGCATCTTACTTACAATATAATTGATTTTACCTAATTTATGCTTGAATTTTAGGTCTGACCAAATACTAAACATTTTGAAGAATCAAATAAGTAACTTAAATGGTAATTTGTAAATTGATTTTTGTCAGATTCCTTCAATTTGATCCAGCATTTTGATTTTCAATTGAAAATTATATAAGAAATTTAAAAAAATACATTTTGATGCACACAAGGGTGTTGTCGTGACCACGTTGGAACCATTTCCAAATGTTACTCTTTTACTGAACAAAATTCCTCACAACATGCAATTTTCATTTTCCAGCAAGTTATCATGAAAATACAAGAATAAATGAATTGGCATCCCAGTTTCCATGTTATGTTGTACAGCACCTAGTTCATATTTTGAGCAAAGATAACTCTGAATATAAAAATAAAAAATGCACTTCACATAATATATGGTTGAATTAATTTTTCTTCAAGTAGCAATAAATTATTTGTTCTAAATTAAAATATATTATCGTTACTAGTAGCCACATGAACGTTTATACGTGTTGATCACCGACCTCGCAGAGGAATATAGTTATATATACTCGCTTCGCTCGCTGGGGGCTTCGCCCCCAGGCCCCCGTTTGTGTTCTTCCGCTGTTGAATAATACTTAATGACTTTCCCCAATAGACGTTGGTCGCGTTGGTGTTGAGGTAATTTTTTGGTGGAGAATTTGTATATTTATTTTAAAGAAATACTTAGGTGGGACTTTTTGAGATTTAAATTTTGAACGGATATTTTAAGAGTTAATGAAAATTGTTGTGAACGAATATATATTTACATATGGATTTTAAAAGAAAGTTTAAGTTGATTGAGAAAAGAAAGTCGAAGTATGATTTTAAAATAATAATAATTTTAAAATAATACCATTATGGGTCCCTAAGAAGGGGGTTTTGATATTGAAATGACAAAAGGCCAAATTAATTTAAATGCTTAGGTTGTGATTCCCAGCTCAAGATTTCTTAACAAGGTAAAAAACTCAATCAAATTTAGAGGACTTTTTCAGGGAGTTTAATCGGGTTCAAGTTGGCTTGTAATAATAAATAACTGGAATCGCTGGTCCAGGGGTGAGGCAAAGTAAGCTGTTTTAAAATACCATTACCAAACATTTTAATAATCCCTAATTTCTCTCCATTTTGGCGGGATTTTGGGGTTGAAAGGGTTCAGAAATGACAAAAGACTTTGGGTTATTTGTAGTAGGTGACAATGACAAATCCCTTTGAAAAATTGGGTCTCTCATTCAAATAATACTTTTTCCCTTAATGAAACCAAGAGGAAAATTCAAAATTTTATGACAGTTCAACTTTAAAGAGACTTTTAGGGGGCTGAAATGGGGTAAAATTGGCGATGAACCTCTGATAAACCTGAGGGATGAAAATCCCTCGGAGTAGGGGGATTTGAATATAAAAAAGACACAAGCGAAAGTTAATTGAACTATGTACAAATTCTCTGCCCAAGGTATTTTGGTGTTCGGAGGATATTTGGTTGCGGGGGTTATTGGTTGTGGATAGTTAATTATTTGGAAGGGAAGAGGGTCGGGGGGGGGGGGGGGGCAGGGGGTTAGGCAAAAGTAATTAACGAAAACGATGCCTAGAAACGATTTCGTTTTAAGAAATAACAATGCCAAGCATTTGAAAATAGCTTAATTTGCTTCATTTATTGTTTGTATTCAGGGGTTGAAAGGGGTTAGAAATGTCCAGTTACTTGGGTTAAATGTGGGTGGTGACACTGACTAATCCCAAGACAAAAAAATAGGGTCTATCATTAAAAGAATAAATAAGCAAAAATAACTACAGAGGATTATATCTATATAGTGAATATAGTATAATATAGACAATCATAGACAATTTAGAGCTCTTGGGATTCTAGAAGGAGGAAACTGTTCTTCTTTCTTTCTAGTGAACAATGAACTCCCTACAATCTGAAGAAGGAGCCAGTGGCTTTGAAAATTCATTTTGATTATGTGTTTGTGTTTTTTAGTGTGCTCTTCGGCTGCTTTAACCACCAGGTAAGCCTGCTGATTCTCCTGTCCTACCCTGATTTCTTACAACTCAGGCCTAGAGCCCTACTTCACTAAAATGATATAATTCATTTCTTAAATACTAATAATAAATATTCTGCGAATGTTTGAAGTTTCGGGCCTTGATTTCCTAAAATACCCGTTTTAACTCATAAAACCCCACAGCACTATAAATTATATGTCAAATTGTTCGTAATGTAATGCTGAATTTCAGAATGTTAATAACTCAAAATCAGAAAATTCCGACTTAAGGCCCCTTTTCACTTTCTGCATCACATATTTGTTCATACAATTGTCAATAAAAAATTCTGTTATTTTGCTATTTATTATGAGGTGATGATTACCTAAAAACTACATAATCTTTAATTCATAAAATCTCAAACATTTTTTATTGATAAACTAGGCAGCTTAAAGCTTTATTAAGGTAGCCAAAGCTTGATTTTACAACAATGAAACCAATCTTAGACAATAAAACCAAATACAATAAACTACAGCTTAAGTCATCCATTTATCATTGCTAGGAGAGTAAAAAATAAAGAAATAACCATGCGCAATATGTATTTACTATACAATATATTTACACAAGTGTTTTAACAAAACAGTCAACTTGTCAATTTTGAAATTGTTTTTCTTCGAAATCTTCTTCAATATAATCCTCAACTTCCAAATTCTCATCTTCAACTATTTCATCATCAAGTTCTCCTGCTGTGTGAATAACTGTATCAGATTTTTGTTTATTCTTCATCACCTTTTCTTGGAGTATCCTTCGGCTGAGAACAAACTTTGCCAAAGCTTGTTTTCTCTCCTCCTTTGTCATAATTTTTTCTGATCCTGATACATTTGAGGAAGGGTCGATTTTCCCTTCACATTTTATCATTAAATTTTCCTCATACCTGTGTAATGCTCTTGATTTCTGCATTTTTTTCAATATCTGAAATTAAATTATATTAATTGTGAATAAAAATGCAATTGTAAAATTCAGTTGTGTTGCTGGTTTATAATGTTTCCAAATATCCATAAAGTAATGTCAGAGGTGAAATTTCAAAGTAAAATACTTTATTGATGGTTACACCTCCATTACATCCTCAGTACTGGTTGAAATTGCAAAAAGTACATACCCTCAAGAATAAAATTGAAACATTTATAATTATGCTTGCAGGCCCACAAGTGGATATTCCTTGGCATAAAGGTCATTATAGAATGGGTCTGAATCTGAAATATTTAGCTACAATATTCATCCGTGCCAAGGCCGTAGACAATGGGGGGGGGTTAGGGGGTCAGAACCCCCCCGAAATAGTAGAAATAGCATTGAAAACATAGTAAATGGGGGTGAAAACCCCCCCCCCAAAATAGTCGAAACCCCCCCCGAAAACCCCCCGAGCAAACGTAGAGGGGTCCGGAAAGAGTTCAAAAGGGCCCAAAATGACGATAAAGACGCCAAAAAGCACACACGCGAGTAAAAAAAATACCCCCGTTGCAGCAGACCTGCATACTCAGCGAATTTCAAATGCAAAACAACGTATTTCAAGCAAACATAGCAAGATTTGACACGTTTTGTTAAGCTCCATAAGAATAACATGGGAAATGAGTATGCAGGTTTGCTGCTACAGGTATATTAAAACTGGATGGTTTTAATTCAATATTTAGTAGATCTGAACTAGAAGAAGCCATTTACCAAGTTTTATCAAGATATGTTGAGAAATAAGCGAGATATAGAATTTTACTTATTTCCCATAAGGTTAACATTGGGACAACGTACTGTGTTTACCACTTTCAATATCTCGGTAACCAATGGGCATAGAGCAGTGATTCAAAATACTAAATTATTTGTTTTTTTGAGCTGAATTCAATGGTGCCCACAAAAATTTGATAAATTTTATTTTTCTATGTAAAAAACTCAAAAAACCCATTTTTGGAGGGGTTTATCCCCCTTTACCCCCCCCTTCCGGTGGTCCGATCGGGCTGGTTCACGAACTCGTCCAATTGATTACCACTTTACATGTCCGTACCAAATTTCATAAAGATCGGACCATTTTTGCGGCCGCTATCGTGCTAACAGACACATAGATATATATATATATATATATATAAATTCGAACGAATAGTGTTTTTTGCTTCTGGGGGCCCCAAAACGAAAAGTTATAGTGGTCCCGAGCTTAGGTCTTACCATGAGACCTATGGTAATAGCTTCTTCCCTATAGGGGAAATTCGCTAAAAGGTCATCACTTTTGCCGAGCCGGAAACTCACCCGCCGGCTCTGTCCAAACCCTCCCCCCCCCCGAAGAAATTTCCTGGCTACGGCTTTGATCCGTGCCATAAAAGCCTTTCATTCTTGCAGGGCCAGCTCAACTGCCTGCTCTGATGGAGCCTACTTGTTTACTTTTAAGTAGTCCAAAGTAGATATATATACTCAAAATAAAAAACAGTGAACATATGATTGGGACTTGAAAATGTCTTCAAAAAATATATTCTGAAAGTGAAAATTTTTTGATCTTATCAATGGTAGGATTTAGGATTGTTTGAGGACAGCAAGTTTACCTGAGTGAAGTATAATCATGTTGATAAGACACAAAAAATATGACATAAGTGAAATATTTACAGTGAGTGCAAAGAGAAATTGTCACCACAATCTTCAGTTACTTCCTGGGGGCTGTTTCTAAACGATGTTGGTGAAATAATAAAATGACTTTGTATTTTGTAATACTAAGATTCCGTTTCAAAACCGTAAGGATACAATGGAGATGAATATGAATTTAAGGAGTGAAGCACAAGGCTTGGATATTGAACATTATTAGGCTCCATTATTAGGCTCCTCCCAAATAATGGAGGTGAATAGTAACTAGTAATTATTGATTAGTAGCTAGTATTTGTGAAACGCGTTTAGAAACTCCCCCCTGGTTGAAAATGGTGCAGTGGTCCCAAAATATCTCACTTTGGTCAATATACTTTGGGTACAATAAACATGAATATACTTCATCACGAGGACTGTATTAATACTTTCTTTTTCATATTTTCGGTGAGTCGGTGGTGCAGTTGGCAGTGTACTGGGCTTCAGAACTAGGATAGCAATATCGTTGGTTTGAAGAGTCTCCACAGAGAGACTCGAACCTACGATATCGCTGCGGCCCTGTGGTATGCTTGTGGTGTGCTCTGGGGTACGCTGTGACCACAGGGTTGCATAATTTTAGCACTACTGTTCACCCTTGTACTGTATCGGCTCACTCCTTGCTTTGCTCGATAACTCCCATACAGGCCTGAGGCCTAAATGGGGGGGGGCAAATGCAAGGTAAAAAGAGGCCACCACCCCCTTTAAAAAATTGAAGAATTCATTCCGATAAGCCTGGTGTCCTAAAACAATCCTTAAGTGACCTATAGTACTATACCTATATTAATTATCTATACCTTGTTCATGATGACTTGATGATCCAGATTGAACACATCTTGCCTCATGGCAGGCATTACCTCCTCATCCTTCAAAACTGATCTCTCATCTGAAGTCTGTTCATTGCTTGGTGACTTCTTTACATCCTAAAAACATCATTAAATTAAATTAACTGTTAGGTACTTTGTATTTCAATAGGCAAACAAGATTTGTGTGATTCTTTTTTCTCAGATAGTGAGCATAGTTGGTTATGATAAATTAATTTTCGTATAGAAATGCACTATCAAATTATAATTTTTCATCGGCCTTCAATTGTACATAGAAAAATTTATTTGAAATAAAGAACAGTAATGTGGACTTTATGGGTTGCCCCATGATAGTAATGAAACAAAAACAAAAAGTCAAAAACAAAAAAAAAACTGGAAGAATTTTCAGCAACAAGTGTTCTTGTTTTTTCTTGGTGTGTTTACGCCAGTGGCATTTTACAAAAGAGATCACAAACGCTTTCAAGGGAAAGCGCTCCAAACCCCGCAAATTTATGGGCATACCGGGAACTGAACCCGTGACCTCTTGAAATTAAGTCCAAGACGCTAACCGTTAGGCTAGCAAAACGCCCGATGTAAGTTATATTGCAGCATGAAGTGAAATAGTATATTACGTTACTAGGCCGGAAACTACTGATAACCGGACGAGTACGATCATGCGAGTACAGTAAAACTTACTGGCCGTGTAACGTTTGATACTTTTCATCACACTAATCAGATAAAAAACATAATTTCAGTCATAACGTATTCCTTACATAAACCAATACGTTTCTCTATCATTCATATCTAATCTAGCCTACAATAAACAAAACAAACATTTGCTACTGTGACTTTGCTACCACTACATTCCTCTAAAAAGTAACCAATCGACACACATTATTCAAACGTTGGTTTGCTGCAAATCCTAGCAATGGTTACTTTTTAGAGGATGATTATAAATATTAACATCATGCCAACATTTATTTGTTGTTTAATGCACAACCAGCAATGTTTATAGTCAATGGCGCAACTTATTTTCCTCAACAGAAATTGCAGTTATTATAACTAGAGTGGTTTAAAACTAACGTAACTTATTATTAAGTTTTGAAATCTAACTTATGATTTGCAAGTATCCACTGAAACTTTTAGTTTATGAATTTTAAACAAGAATCTTTATGTATGTTAAAGATGAGACAAGTTTTGTGATTGGGGGGGCCTGAACAGACTTCAGCCGAGGGCCCCCAGAGCCACCAGACCGCCCCTGCAGGGACACATGCTGTGCTAGAGATATTCTTAGCAAACACAATGAAATACAGTTGCTGGTTGTACTTTTTGTTGGCTGGTAACACGATAACCATCCAATCTTCACAATGGTGAGTAATACTCACCAAACTGACTGAGGATTCAGCACTGAAATCTGATTCCAACTGAGAAGAAGCATGGTCTTCGCCATAATCTGCAATCCTCAGGAGGTAATCCACTTTGGCAGCATTATTATAGTGTTTGTCTGAAAAAGGACCAATTTCTATAATTAATTATTACACGTAACTACACCAAGCATCACAAAAATGCAGCTCTCAAAACTTAAGAAGCTGGTAACTTTTCCATATGATTACATCGGAAAAAGCCCGCTGGTTTGTAGTTTTGAACATCACATTTTTGTGAAGCCTAGTTTATGAAGCAATACTATTGAAACATGTGTCAGGTTTGTAAAAACTGATTAACAACTATGAAGCTAAATCATTTTATAACTGACAGTATCTTAAAAACACTTCTTTAAGCTGAATGTCTTTAATACATTTGAAAAGTTATAGCAAAAGTGGTTGACAAACCTGGATCCGTCACAGTCCTCTTCGATCCTTTTGGTAGATGACCCGGGTTTCGGTCTGCTACAGACTGTAATCAATCCTTGCAGGGAATTTAAAAAAATTAATCATTTAGATTTTGTCATCACAAGAATCACACATACCGGACATTTTGACACGATCACATTTGAGACATTAAGAAACAACGACTGACCGCGCGACACCATTTAACTAGGCCTTTCGTGCACCGTGTTTTTTTTGTTTCTTAATGTTTCAAATGTGTTCATGTCAAAACGTCAGAGTGTGTGTGCTTCTTGTGATGACAAAATCTAAATGATGGGTTTTTTAAAGTTCTGGACAGCCTTACTGGTGGGTAGCAAAATGTGGAAACTACAAAATCATCTGCTAAAACTCATGATTGTGTCGATCTGACAAAACACTCTTTATGTTTTTAAGGCACATCAACACTACGAAATTTGTCTTGCAATACTTTACCGAAAGTTGTCTTGCGCAATACGAAAAGTAATATTAATTATAGCCACTACTAATGAGAATAAAACCTCTTCTTAGACTTGCGGCAAGCTCTGAGGGAACTTTTACCGTTATTTTACGTCAATGGATTTCAACGAGACCTCGTTTAGATTTAATATTTATTGCATATCAGCTTGCAGCATAAACTTTTATATTGTATGTGCGTCTTTACTAAAACATGTGATCATTTGATTGATTGCCAACACAACACAGATGTTTCACGCCAATTCCGAATACAGCGCACTCACTCACCCGCCAGTAAGGCTGTCCAGAACTATAATTCCCTGAAAGTATATGATTATGGTCTGAAACAGACTGAAACCCAGGTCATCCACCAAAAGGATCAAAAAGGACTGCGACCGATATAGGTTTGTAACCACTTTTGTTGAAAACGTCAGTTCTGGAGGCTCTTTCACAATGAATGAAAAGATATAAACAAAAATTTGCACTTAATAAAAGATATATAATGGAATGGCTTATTTCCCTTGGACATTAAATAAATTAATACTTATTGGTATCAACAGTGTAAAGGTTTTAGACAACGTCACTATTTTATGTTATCTACAACTATATGTCCTGGTAAAAAATTAGTTAACAAATGACATATTTCATAACCATGATGGGAACAAGTTTTGAATAACTACTAGTAAAGGAAAAATCCATAACAAAACAATTTTTTTAACTGAATTGAGCATTGCGTCAAAATTTTCAAAACAATATTCCCTATAGAAATCGGCCATATTGCCTACTAAGAATAGAATCAGAATAGAATCATTTTTATTTTTCATTACACACAAATGTTACAAGTATTTTACATAGTACATATAAAATGAAAAATATAGGTACCTCTGTAGGTTAAACCTGTATTGAGGTTACCATCACTTGCATAAATTTTAAACAAAATAAAGTTCTTCCAATGCAAAACACTTTATAATTAAAAACTAAAATAACTTAAGATTAAAAACATACTAAAACGAATACTTGAGCCCAATCCCAATCTATGAAATGTATACAGAACCCTTTAAGTAGGGACACCTTAAAGAAAAATGTAGTTCCCGCCGCCGGAAAAGAGAAGGCGCCACTTTCATTTTTCAGTCTGATTGGAATTGATGTAAGAGTTTACGGATCGAGCTGACTTTCCAAAGTCAAGCAGCTAGTTGTAATATTTTGACAGTTGTATGTTATTATTTTTTAATGGTATCTTGTACCATGAGGTTGTGAGGTCTGAGAAGAAGCTTGAGTTTGAAGTTTCAACAGAGGAGGGGAAGAAATCATTGATGACGTGGAAGTAAACAAAGCCTTGTGATTACGCTACTAGTCTGATAGATAAAAAATACTAAACCAAAACAAAATGTGGGTTGATATTAGAAACAATGTTTTGCTCTTTGAATAACAATCAATAAACAGGTGACATGTTTTTTGTTTAGCATGTAAAACATGACTTACACAAGAAATTCGTTGTTGAATCAATTAATCATATGTAAATATTTATTTCCCCTCCTGTAAAAATCCAAGTTCATCTGGGTTTGTTTGGAAACACCCAAGCTTCTTCTTGGACCTCACTACCTCTACCTGTTTTTGTTTACAAACACTCTAATTTTGACATTTTGGATAATGAGTAGAAGCGTGGACTATACGGAGCCAGCTTGAACTATTTCATGCATCAGCGCTAATTTCTCCTCTGCTTTTCGGCGGCGGAACTAAACAAATAAACATTGGATGTCCCTACTTAGAGGATTCTGTATACATTGATCTATGTAAAGTAAAATGCAATATTATTTTATGGCCGGAATGCAACCGGGAATTTTAATGGCCGCGATATGTCAAAAATGATTAACAGCTGCAACGAGACCAAGAGATTTGTTGGCCACAAAGACACTGAGCAATTTTCTGGCCACAACATGATCGAGGCCGTGGTATAAACATCCGCGATATGACAGCCACGATGCGATCGAAAGGTCATGAAAAGGGCCAGCGCCGTCGCTTTGCCCACAAAACGTACGAGCGATTTTCTGGCCAATAAACACCGAGAATGTGACAGCCACGAGGCTTGACGGTCGCGATGCGAAATAAATTTTACGGCAGCGACGCTACTGAGAGGTTTGCCGGCCGCGAAACAAAAAATTTACTTCAAATTAAATTTTTCATTTTTTCTTAACCGGGGCCAGCCAGGCGCCCCCTACTGGCAGGCGCCCGGGGCAGGTGCCCCCGCTGCCCCCCCTTAGATCCGTCACTGATAACAAAACACTTTTTCACAATTAAAACATTATGACTCGTTTCACTCTCTCCTCGTTTTTTTCTGCTTTCTCAAAAAAGCCAAATGAAAGCCAATAATCTATTGAAAAAATCAAGTCCAATAAATGTATAATCTTACTAAGAAGCTTAGATATTAATAAATAACTGTAATAAAAATCCTTTAAAAAATAATCTAATATTGAAATGAGCACTTCATTTCGCCTCCAACTTATGTTCCGTAGATTTATTCTAGAACGGTTTCATTATGTAAATTAGAACTGGAGATACAGGAGAAATTGTCATGTCAAAAATTATTTTCCATTTAAATAACATAGGAAATGAGTTAATAGGTTTTATGACAAGAGGATAAAAAATGGCACCATTCCCGAAATGCATTATCACTAATTTTATACTCTCACTTAACTGTGATATCCACAGGTTTAATTTTGTTGGTCTATAGCAGCAGATCTGAGGGCACTTCCGCTAAAGGCGGCAGATTATATTTTAGTAGAGTCCCGCAAACCCGGAATTCGATAACCCGGAATTCTGGATAACTCGGAAAGCCTGCCAGAGCAATAAAGTACACTGAGATTCAAGGCCAGAGCATGGTGTGACACATATAAAACAGTTTTGGTTTTTCTTTAAGTTTTTTTGCAACTGATAATGTAGTTTTTGTATTTTTTACCATGCAATAAACAAATGATTTTTTATAGAAATAACAGGAACTATTCTTATTAGCGAATTTCCCCTATAGGGAAGAAGCTGTTACCGTAGGTCTCATGGTAAGACCTAAGCCTAAAACCATCATAACTTTTCTTTTTGAGGTCCTCAGATGCCAAAAATACCATTCATTCACTTTCATAAATATATATATATATATATCTATATATATATATGTATATATTATATGTGTGTCTTTAAGCACGATAACTTGCACAAAAATGGTCCAATCGGAATGAAATTTTGCATAGACGTGTAAAGTAGTAATTATTCGGACGAGTTTGTAAACCAGCCCGATCGGACCACCGGAAGGGGGGGGTTAAGGGGGGTAAACCCCCCAAAAATGGGTTTTTTGAGATTTTTACGTAGAAAAATAAAATTTTTCGAATTTTTATTGGCACCATTAAATTCAGCCCAAAAAAACAAACAATTTAGTATTTTGAATCATAGCTCTATGTCCATTGGTTACCGAGATATTGAAAGTGGTAAACACAGTACGTTGTCCCAATGTTAACCTTATGGGAAATAAGTAAAATTCTACATCTCGCTTATTTCTCAACAGATCTTGATAAAACTTGGTAAATGGCTTTTTCTAGTTCAGATCTACTAAATATTGAATTAAAACCACCCAGTTTTAATATACCTGTAGCAGCAAACCTGCATACTCATTCCCCATGTTATTCTTATGGAGCTTACAAAAACATGTCAAATCTC
The DNA here is from genome assembly GCA_035578135.1 of Flexamia atlantica. Classification (NCBI taxonomy): domain Eukaryota; kingdom Metazoa; phylum Arthropoda; class Insecta; order Hemiptera; family Cicadellidae; genus Flexamia; species Flexamia atlantica. The sequence continues at coordinate 11,694,298 of JAQJVK010000009.1, forward strand.
GCTATGTTTGATCGAAATATGTTGTTTTGCACTTGAAATTCGCTGAGTATGCAGGTCTGCTGCAACGGGGGTATTTTTTCTTATTTTTACTCATTTCTCGATAACTTGGAAATTTCACAAACCCGGACACCGTTTGGTCCACATTAGTCCAGGTTTGTGGGACTCTACTGTACTATTATAAAGCATAATATAGACCTATCGGTCAGCCAAAACGTATGGACATATTCCTACTTATTCCATCTAACAAGTTGCCGGTGTTCACATGCCAAAATCAAAGCAAAACTTCAAGCAAATGAGAATAACTTGGAAAACTGCACTTTAGGTTTGTCCTAATTTCTGTTTGACACAAGTCAGTCTTTTTATCAATTTGCCAATTCATCCAGACTATTGGGAGTGCTCAGTTTGCGGGGACTGTACTTAGTTGGTATTCATCTCAGGGCCGGATTTAAGCATAGGCGCCATAGGCGCACGCCTAGGGGCCCGCGCCACACAAAAATATATAAAAATTATATTTTTAGAATCCAGGAATTAACGTAGTTTGGTACTCAATTAACTTCGACCAAGAATTAACAACATAATTAATCAATTGTCATCCTGATTGAACGTGAAACATAAGCAACGTTACTTCAGCACTTGAATAGCAGTCATCTCAAAAGATAAAACATCGTCGACTGCAGGCCAGCTACAGTTGCGCATAGCGCCGCTTTGTCGGCTGCAGAGTCCTCGAAGTGGGGGTGGGGGTAAGGGGTCTGCAGAGAAAAAAAAGAGTAGAGAAAAAAATAATAATACTATTCAGGTTGTATCAGTCCAAAATGAAAACAAATTGTGACGTGGGGACTGGAAACATATAACCTGCAGCTAGGACAAAAAATAACTTTGACTAATCAAAAGGGAAATATTACTGACTACTCATTTAGGCTATATTTTTACCCGATAGGCTAATAGGGCTTGCAGAACCGGATATGGGTCTACGATTGACGTCACAAGTTGTGGCTGCACCACAGGCCATACGGGAGTTAGACAACTTAACAGGATAATAATATTCATGGGAATAATTTCAGCATTTTGGTTGGGGGGGTCTAGATTTTCAGACCTCTGCTCCATATCTCCCCCCCAAATTCTAACCCCCCTTCCCTTGAAAACGCGTTAGACGCTGAGTTTTGTTGAAGAAGCTTTGCAAAATGATGGCCGCGTAATGTGCGAGAGATCTACCGGCAGCGATACAACCGATGTTCGCAGGCCACGAGCCTAGCCTAACCAAGAGCTGTTTGCTATTGTTATAATAAAACAGAGAAATTTTCCAGCCGCTGTAAACCTTAAGTGTGGTATCCCCTAGATTTCACATATTAAATTTCCAAGTTTCGCCCTACCTTTCCTTCAATACTATTAAAAAAATTCCGACCGGTGAAATCAACAATGCAGCTCTTAAATAGAATAACTAAGCACTATCTCTGATTTTCTGGCCACAACAAAAGAAGGCCAGATGTGACGGCCACGGAAAGAACGAGAGGCTTTGTTTTTGTCGGCTGCAATGCGACCAACAGATTTATCGGCCGCAGTATGTCGAAAGATTTACCGATCGCAATGAGACCGAGAGATTGCTGGCCACGGAAACACTGGGCGATTTTCCGGCCGCAATAGAGACTTGCCAGCCACGGTATTATGACCGAGAGTTTTGCCTTTGGTATACAAACAACCTCGGTTTGACAGCCGCGATGTGACCGGCAGATTTGCCGGCTGCGGTATAAACAACAGATTTCCCGGCCGCAATGTGGTCAGTCGATATCCAAAAGCGCTAGAGACTTTTCGGTCGCGAATTACCGAGAAATATGCCTGCAGCTGCTGTAGAAACGACAGATTTTCTGGATACAACAAAAGGCCAGATGTGACGGCCACGAAAAGAGCGAGATGCTTTGTTTTTGTCAGCCGCAATGCGACCGACAAAGTCGGGAAGAACGGAGGGCGTAGTTAAAATGGAGGGCTTGTCCTACTAAAAACGGAAATTTGGTCACTTTGGCCCTGGGGGCCCACACCACTGAGTGAGCCTAGGGGCCCAAAAGTTCTAAATCCGGCCCTGATTCATCTTATTTTCTATGGTATAACTTGGCCTATCTAAAAGAAAATAGGCCTACTACCCTGTCCTAATGGTTACATTTAAATATTCCTCATGTTCATACCTTTTATAAACAATATCCTGGGTACAACACCCACCACGTTCAGCTGACTCAACTGATGTCGTAAAGTGTAGCCGACATTTGGTAAGATATTTTCTAATTCTACAATGTTTTTTTCACTGTTGCAGCCCCAGAACACGTTCAGTTGGCAAAAGTCAGGATTCATAGAAACCTAAAAAATATTATTATAAATAAAAATTAGGACCTACTTAAAAATTTCCAAACTAAAGTTGTTGAAATAAATGGGTTACTAACCTTACGTCTTCAATCCAATTATTGGGTTAAAGACGTAAGGTTAGTAACCTATTTCTTTTAGGTCATTATCAATCCAGGAGGCAAATCATGAATTAAATTTGTTTGGTTGAGTCTAAATAAATATTGATTTTAATTGAAATTCCTTTCTCCAAAGCTTAATTTCATGAGACCAAAAATGCAATCAACTCAATTCTTTGATCAGCTATTATTTCTAATCCGAGTTTTGTGGTATCAGGGGCATATCCATTCACTAGGCCTACCAACTTTGTAAAAAATCATATAATAAATTTGCTGGCAATAACAAATCTGCCAAAGGGTTACGATGAGCATTGTTTGAGAGGATCCCTCGTAGGCAGGGGGGGGGGGGTCCTTGCAGTGTACACCAAAATATTGAAAATGTGGTAGGTGGTACGCGAGCAACAAAAGGTTGGGAACCACAGCCATAGTATTAAATCAACACAACTATGAAGATGGAGTGGAATGGAAATTACGCTTATCGTTAGCGAGCCAGGCATGTCTCTAGTGAAAACAAACAAAAATCAATGGCTGACACATTTTGGTTTTTCAACACAATCTTGTTTTTTTTTCTAAGAGTCGATTGTCCGCCTAAAAGCTAATTTAATTTGGCCTTTAATTGAGAGACTTTTAATTTTCTAAGATTTTGGGGTTCCTTACACCTCTTTAGTCTGCCTTGGTGGAAACAGCCTGTCACTGGTAAATGAAAAGTATAAAAATCACCCTCCTTCTCCTGTTTCATAGTTAAATTAATCTACTATATATTTGTCAAATACCACTCACCTATCATTGCACAGGCCAATGAAGGTTCTAGTTCTCCTTGAACTAGAACCTTGAAACTTTGCACGAACGTTCCTCACCTTGAAACTTTGCACGAACGTTCCTCTCAGGGCATAGGCATCCACTAAGAACGGATTTTAAAAAATTCCCTAAGGGCTATGCCCTATGATACATCAAAGTTTCAATGTTAAAGTATAGGGAAGCTCATGTAGTTGTCTTGACATCCTTAACATTGAATCATGAATCCAAGGAAGTTTTCTATTTTTTCACGGGTAAAACCGTGTTGATCAGCTAGTCCAACTATAACAATGAAATAAGCTAACACATTTTGTAAAATGCCTAAATTGCTACTAAAAAGCCACCCAAATTAGGATTGAATACTACCATAAAATAAGTAAGTTACTTTGCTCATAGAAAGTTAAATAAACCGATTGGGAGGGGGGCATTTTAACTAGGTACTTTCACTCTGATAAATCGTATAACCCCCTCAAGTCTTTAGGGTAGTGAGTCCCCAAAACACTGTCTCTATATGCTACTGTCGATGACCAAATTTTAGTTAGAGTACCAAGACCCACGAAGATCCTAAATCTCTAAAGCCCTTTATGGAATGATGGATGTTTAAGCCAAGAATGTCATCTGAAAGCTTATGCTGCTATGAAACTACTAACTTATGCCATTCATTTCTTCATTTCTTAAAGGATTAACACTCCTAACAATAAAATACCTTGGTCACCTCTTAGCATTATAACCCAGGATTGTTTCACATTTTATAGGCTTTATGACTTTGTGGCTTGTTAATTTATCGAAAAACAAGTTAGATTATGTCAATTTTTGCACTTGACAAAATGATAAACTTAACAGATGTACAATTAATAGGCTTACCATAAATTTTCAGAGCCAACACCGGACACCAAAAGGAAGGGGAGAAGAGGAGAATAGGGAGTCAAGGAAATGAAATGGTGTGGTAAAGTTTGGTCCGGTGTAATTCTAAGGGTCTCGGCAGACGGGCTACTTTGCTGCCGTTTTTGCGTGGCATTATCGTTTCTTGAATACTGATTGGCTAAAAACAGTTTTGTAGGCCCTGTGACCAAGCAAAAGACGCTGTTGAGTAGTTGTCGCGCAACGAATTAGCCCGTCACCGGCCGAGACCATTGGTGAAACCATAAAATATACCTTCGTTGTTCGTTTCGTTTAAAATTTCTTTTGTTTTGTATAAACTTTCTTAAAAACTGCTCAAAACTAATTACATATTCATTTGTTTCGGGCGTTTTCCTTTTTTTCACGCAGGCTGACTAAAACCCCGGACAAAATTCAACCCCGGACAAAATTCAACCCCGGACGTTTCCCCGGACGCAAGCCTGAAACCCGGACTGTCCGGGGAAATCCCTGACGTCTGGTAAGCCTAACAATTAATGATATCCGAGGGACCACTTTGTTGGCACCATCTGACCTATTCACCCACCTAAGAGTCCAGAGGCAATGAAAAGGTGACAAAATATTCACTATATTACTCTAGCTTTTTCACTTTAAAAAAATGTTTAGCTGGAAATGGGCTACATACTGTAACTTAGTCGTCACTTACTCTTGATATTTCAAGGCCTTTGCTTAGCACATCAACTCCAATATTCCCTGTAACGAGAAGGTCAGAGATATGCTTCATGAAAAGAGAATTTAAAACTGCTATTCTTCTGCTGTTTTCTTTATTTTTTTGTAAATGACTACCCACATTGAGTTTTTTCTCGAACGATGGTACTTGAACGTCATCGAAGACAAGTTTCCTGTAAAATTAAGAGTAAGTTAACTTCTTAACCTCATAAATCAACATTACAATTGAGGTTACGTCAACATCAATTATCAATTAAGCAAGTTGTAAGGTAGCCTTAACCTTGTATAAAACTCAAGAGTTCAGAACTTATTGAAAGCAGTACGTTTCTGCAGACATATCAACGATATATTATGGATTGGTTTGCTTGGCATCTAAAATTGTCAAATTTTACCGGTATGACATAGCCTAAAATGGAGGCTCTAATGTTCAGCTACCGCAGCTATAGAAGTTAAATTAGCATTTCATGAGCACTTTTAGTTAAATTAGTTTAAAAATACATATTTTGCAGTTCACAACCCATCCGACACCCCGTACCCTTTAAAAACTTTGGTTACCGGTATTAAGGTTTTTTGGGTGGGGGGATTGCTCCAAGGTACTTAACAAATAGTAACTTACACATTATTACAAAATTGCAAGTTAATTTATCAAGGGCCTGGCAAATTACAATCCTCTGGCGGAAAAATTTTACTCCCACCGATTAGGCCCTACCCAAGTTGCCAGGTGTGTGGGACAGATAGTAAATTGCATTTCTACAAAGGGAGTTTAAGTTATTAGGCAGATGAGGGAATGTTAATTTGTTAACTAGCATTTCAATTATATGTTTGGGAAAAATTAACGAACCATATGTTTAAGTAAAGTATAACTAAGTTTGGCCTAAAAATAAAAAGTAAACATAGGTAAAACTCATTTACACTGTACAAGGCTATGAAAACATATTTAGATTTCACAATTCAACAAAAATGTTTAAATTAATTTAGGCTTCCTCTTTTCAATTTTTAACAGACATTTTGGTTAGTTTTCAGTGAGTTTGAGCTCCTAACTACAGACCTTACTTAACCAAACTGTCCAAACTTAACATATAACAGAGTCGATACTACACAAAACATCTACAATGTAAGTATTAAATCAAATAAGAAATCAGTATTCTAATTAAAGATGGATTTCTGAGTTGTATGCGGAATTAGACCCCTGACAGCATAAATGATATTTAGACCAACTAAACAGGGACTAAAATATATCCTGGGCTGCCCCAAGGCTAAGAGTCGCCCGGGGCAAGTTTTTGGCCAGTTCCTCCTAAATAGTCAACCTAGGACAAGGAAAATCTAGATATCATAACATAATCAATCAGACTATCCTACAAAGACGGGAGATATTATGCCTACAGCATTAGGTATCATATTAGTCAACTATGAATGATTCACTGATGTATGCTTAATTCCGTCATGTAGCTGTTTTTGCGTAGGACTGAAATGATTCTGTCCAATTTACTGCTTTTAATAAATTCACCATCCTGGCCCGATTTGTATAGTAAATTAAATGAATGAAAAAAAGTCTAATTAAAAAAGAACAGGCATACGGGGAGTCGTAACATGGTCATAGGTCCTTTCCCCGTATCTCCCATTTAAACTAATCGCTCATTGCACCCTGAAGCGCTGTGGCGTGAGCGGCCACCCTCTCACAACCCTCACGCCTGTTCCTTGCCATTCGTGATGACCTGGAGCCAGCATGCCTGTGGCGCACTTGTAGCCCATTGTCGGGAGGACAAAATAAGTAATGTCAACACCACCAGTTGGTACTGAACATTGGTCCACTGGCACGTCGCGTCTGTGTGAATTGAAACCCCCGGAAAGTAACGTGTATACACGTTCCTCACCACGTGAATTGCCCATGCCACGACTACGCCAAACGCCTGTTCCGAGTGAATTTGGCCGGAGAAGTTTATAGTCTATAACCAATTCAATAGATCTGTGTTTAATCAGTTTGGAAAGCAGGAAAAAGCTTACAATATCTAGTTACCTACCTTTTCTTTCTTGATGGTGCCATCAGTTTATTAAACATATGTCCTTGTTTTGAAAGCGATAGCTTTTTTACACCCAGTTGCGAAACGCTTGTGGTAAAATGCCTTGAGTGAATTAAGATTTTATGGGAGAACAAACAAACAATATTACAGCAACGAAGGGAACCCATTGCAACTTTAATTGACCAGGTAAGTAATACTTTAAATTGGTTCAAAGTGGATAAGATTTTAACATGTTCTATTAGAGCTCAAAGCCAACTTTCTTGGAAAACTCTTGCCAATTATTTACAACACATCACTATTAATTCAGTTTAACTTTTTTGACAATAATTGACACATAAACAAACATAAAACCTTCAGACGACAGACCAAAACAAACCCAAAGATGTTTTTGTTATACATGCCAATAGGCAGGCTTAGGTAATTAGCCATGACTTTATATTCAAGAATGCTATATTAAAATCCAAGGAGGTTTCACCAATGCCACACTACAAATACAAAGGTTTTTTCAGTGGGACCTTGGTTACACCAGTTAATTTTTACTCTATGGTTACACCCCAACCTCAGGGTTAAAAAAGGTATAGAGCTTGCCAACAATGTAAGCAATTAAATCATAACGTCGTAGCTTAGACTAGGGATCCCTAGTCTAAGGTCGTAGTGAGACCGGAAAGGTAGAGGCTGTCCAAAATACGTCATTTGTTAGCGGGGGGGGGGGGGAGTTTGAAGATTGAGGTTGGTACTGAGGAGAGGATGAGCATGAGGGAGGAGTTCAAGTAAAATGACGTCATTCTCAAATTATGATTTTTATTAATATTGGTTGGTAAAATAGTCAAACCTTTTTATATACATTGAATCAATTTGTTATGGATGTAGAAAGGGTGATACTGTCTTGTAAATATGGGCACGCAAGTAAAAATTGAGGAAAGTAGTGAGATTACCTTACATGGTGAAAGATGGACACCAACTGGACGAGTAAACTTATCGTAACTTCTTGCTGTAATTGGGCACTTCATGAAATACCCAACACGTTGCTTGGGCATTTCGTGATGTGCTCGGTGCGTCTGGGCACACATAACTCTGTGATTTAAATAAAACGAACAACAAGTGCCTTAAACGAAACCGGGCACTTCATCGGTTTTACATGCACTGTGTCCAGTGTCCAGTTGTGCGTGCAACGTCCACTTACAATAAAATCTTATATTTTTTATATCAGTGGTTCAAATGCAATTTTAATTTACCTAACTCTTTTGAAAATAGAAAAGCTTCAACGTTGAGTAGAAAAGAAGATTATAAATTACAATTTGTGCCATACATTGTAATAAAAGTTGAATTATTTAGAAATCAATTTTTTACCATGCAAATAATTATTCAAGGAAAAACTGGAAAAATAATGGTTAGTTTTTAAAATTAAAATAACAATAACTACAAATATACATTTTGGATCGTAAGCCTCCGAATACCAATAAATACTATAATGGTTTAAATACCTGTTTTATGGTATCCAATGCTGTACTATTGTGCAACTAGTTTCGACTTGATCTGATCAACAAATCATCTTCAGGCAAACAAGGATGTTAACACCTATCTTGTCATCTTCAGTTGAAGATTGTCGTCAGTTAATAATAAAAAATGAACAATCACAGACATGACGGACACTACACAAACACTTAAAAACACTTGAAGTGTTTTTAAGTGTTAAAGTGTCAACGCTTCGTGGTATTTCCGCATGGAGACGATAAACTAAAAGACTTTTTAGGGCATCTTAACAGTATTTCTCCTTCCATCCGCCTAACAATGGAAGAGGAAGTCCAAAACAAACTAGCATTTTTGGATGTGTGCGTAGAAAAGGATAGGGACACGCTTAGGACAACTGTTTTCAGAAAAAAGACACACACAGGGCAGTACTTAAATTTTCAATCAAACTATCAAAAATCTGTCAAGAAAGGGGTAGCTTACTCACTATTTGACAGAGCAAAGAGCATTTGCTCAAATCAAGATGGATTAAATCAGGAAATCAAAAAAGTAGAGCAAGATTTGGCTAAGAATGGATACCCTCAATCCGTAATAAGGAAGTGCAAAACCCGTAGGGCTAAACAGAATGAGTCAGAAAACACTGAAAAATTCGTTCCTATGTCAATCCCTTATGTGCCGGGATTATCGGAAAAAATTAGAAGAGTTGCTAGGAAGTTCAAAGTTAGAACCGCGTTTAGGACACAAAACACTCTTAGGCAATGTCTCGTAAAAACCAAACCAAAAAATGGCACTCAGGGATCAAAAAACTGTGTTTACAGAATAAACTGCAATAGTTGCTCTAGGCCGTATTATAGCGAGACAAAAAGACCTTTAAATGTTAGAATCAAAGAACACAAAGATAACACGAGGAAGGGCTTAGTGGATAAATCAAAAATTGCTCAACACTGCTGGTCTGAAAATCACCAGATGAATTTTGACGAAGCAAAAATAGTACACCACGAACCTCATTTTTTCAAAAGAAAACTAATTGAAGCTTCATACGTAAAACTAGCAGACCAACCAATCAGTCAATCTTCACTTGAAATAAGGCCAGTATGGCTACCAATATTAAACAAAGAATTGAAAGACAGGGAAAATAAAGTGTCAGCAAATAGGGTAATTACTAACAATTCTGTTCAAAATTCTCATAACATGTTAACCCGTAGCAAGGCCAAGGGGCAAAATCAGGTTAAAAGTTAACTAAAAAACACAAACAGACACACGGAATTTGCATATCACATGTCTCTGTTTCAGGTTTTCGCCACCGGTAGCGCGCCGTGATTTGGTTGGCTGTGGGCGCCGCCATTTCCGTTGCCGCCGCCATTTGCTTTCCTCCCACCAGTCTCAGCTCAGCTCTGATTGGTAGTGGACGTGCTCTCTCCTGCCTGGTGATTCTTGATACTTGTGATTCCTGTGTTATTTTGTGTATGGTTTTTCTTTTCAGCTTATTGTTTTCGTGACTGCTTTTACAGTTCTCTGTTTTAGCTGTGTTTTTGTCCAGGTTTTCCTGGCTATGTGTTACTAATCTTGTTATGTTCTAGGTTTTCTTCCACCTGAAGACGGGATCAGATTCCAGATCCCGAAACGTCGTGAAACTTGTTTTTTACTAATCAGTGATGGCAAATGTCCGCAAAAATCCTAATCAAAATATATTTGACATGTTTTTGTATCTCAGTAACATGGGGAATGAGTATGCAGATTTGCTGCAACAGGTATGTTAAAACTGGGTGGTTTTAATTTAATACCGAGTGTCCGTAAAATAACTCCCTAATTTTGATGAACTCTAAATTTTAATTTATAAATCATATTGACACAAATGACATATCAAATAATGGACAAACTTACCAAGTTATTGTCGCAAGTTACAAATTATTTGAATGTAACTTTGAGCAAAAGTCAAACATAAAACAAAATAAAATTCCTGTATACCTACCAGTACAGTCATTAAATAACACGTTTTAATGAGTTTTTTTTAGTTTTTAACAGTTACCTTGAAAACTACGCATCCTAAAGATTACAACAATAAAGAAAATCATACACTTAGGGTGTTTTTGCAGGTTTGTGACTTTTATGGATCCTAAGAAATACATTATACATCATACATTGCTTGAAATTATTAATTAAAAAGAACAAATTGGTTTTTTGTTTCGTGTTTTTTTATGTTTGACTTGTGCTCAAAGTTACATTCATCAAAAATCTTTAACTTGCAACGGAAACTTGGCGAGTTATTTGATATATAATTTTTATGGCAATATTAAATTACAATTGAGAATTCATCAAAATTTGGTTCTGTTACGGACACACGGTATTTAGTATATCTTGACTAGAAGAAACCATATACCAAGTTGTATCAGAATACATTTATTTTAAGAAATAATGAAGATATAGAATTTTTTTTATTTCCCGTAAGAATAACATGGGGAATAAGTATACTGGTTTGCTGCCACAAAAATTGAAATTTCGGGGATTGTAGACTAAAATACATTTGATCTCATCTAAATGAAGCCACAAACCAAGTGTTATTAAGATATGTTGATAAATAAGCGAGATATAGAATTTTACCTTTTGCCATAAGGTTAATATTGGGAGTAGGACAATGTACTGCGTTTACCATTTAGTCCAGTCAAATCATGGTTTGACCTGGAAAAAATTCCGTTAATTTTGAAACTTTGCACACTTATTTGGAAGTGCCTAAGGATGAAAATACCAAAAGTCCTGGAAAATATGTGGCGAGCTCTAGTGGCAATTGATGAAAACAGGGTACTTTTTTTGGTTTTTCGCAAAAATCTCGAGAACCGTTGGTCGGAGGTAAGAACTTTAAATGTACAAAATGAAGCTTATTCAATTTGATACAAAATGATGTGGTACATTTTCTTTGTACTCCTAACGGTTGCCGAGTTATAGGGCGCCAAAAATAAGGATCTTTTCATGATTTTCCCCTAAAAAGAAGCAAAATTTTGTTTTTTTTAGTTTTTAACGTATGAAAATAAAAATTATCTAATTTTGGTGCGCACCATTAACTTCAGCTTAAAAAACCAAACGATTTAGTATCCTGAATCATTGCTTTATGTCCGTTGGTCACCGAGATAATGGAGACGGTAAACATCCCTTACATTGTACCTATGTAATCCTTATGGGAAATAAAAAAAGTTCTATATCTCGCTTATTTCGCAACATATCTCAGTAAAACTTGATTTGTGGCTTGATATTGTTGAGATTATATCGTACTAGGGCCTTTAATCCCCAATTTTCACATTCACGTGTCAGCCAACCTGCATACTCACCTGCATAAGAATAATACAAACAATGGAGTATGCAGGTTTGCTGAAACTTAAATGTGAAAATTGAGGATTTTAGTCTCTAGTACGATATATCTTAATTATATCAAGCCACGAATCAATTTTTACTATGATATGTTGCGAAATAAGCGAGATATAGAACTTTTTTTATTTCCCATAAGGATTACATAGGTACAATGTAAGGGGTGTTTACCGCCTCCATTATCTCGTTGGCCAACGGACATAAAGCAATTATTCAGGATACTAAATTGTTTGGGTTTTTAAGCTGAATTTAATGGTGCACATCAAAATTAGATAATTTTTATTTCCATGCGTTAAAAACTAAAAAAACAAAATTTTGCTCATTTTTAGGGGAAAATCGTGAAAAGATCCTTATTTTTGGTGCCCTACAACTTGACAACCATTAGGAGTACGAAGAAAATGTACCACATCATTTTGTAGAAAATTTAATAAGCTTTATTTTGTACTTTTAAAGTTCTCACCTCCGACCAACGGTTCTCGAGATTTTTACGAAAAACCAAAAAAAGTACCCTGTTTCCATCAATTGCCAATAGAGCTCGCCACATATTTTCCAGGACTTTTGGTATTTTCATCCTTAGGCACTTCTAAATAAGTGTGCAAAGTTTCAAAATTAACGGAATTTTTTCCAGGTTGGGCCATTTTTTAAAGTTTTTTGACTGGACTAATTTTCGATATTTCGGTAACCAATGGACATAGAACAATGACTCAATATATTAAGTACTTTGGTGCTAACCAAAATTCGATTTTTTTATTTTTCCGTTTTTTTGCCGGAAAAACGGAAGAAAACAATCAGCTGATTTACAGTAAACCGACGCGACGTATTGGTTTCATCGATGTATACACTTTATTTATTTACATCGAAGATTGGTTTATGCAAGGACTACATTATGATTGAAAGTATGTTTTTTCTGAGTAGCATGATGAAAACTACTATTTCATTGTCTGAACGAAACTGTACGAGTTATCTCGTAAGACTTTTTCGGACTGCTCGCAAACTGCAGAGCCTTGATGCTGGCAGTACGCTCTTGCCGAGACAGGACCAGAATATACATGGTGCACTCCGCATGCCTCGTCCTGCCTCGTTCTCATAAGGGCCTCAAAATCCAACAATCCTCAACTAGACACAAAGCGCCTCAGCGAGAGTGTACTGCCAGCATGAAGGGCGCATCTAGCTGTATTACGAATGGGTTAAAAATATTAAAAACAATATCAACAAAATAATAGTTTAACTGTTTAGCTCGAAGTTTGCTCACAAAAATCGCCTTAGTGTTAGGTAACAGCATGTATGTTACCAAACAATTTCTGGCGGAGAACTTCAAGGTTCCGATTTGTAAATGAGTTCCTTGAAACCAAATCTAATTTGTTTAACGAGTAAACTCGCCTCGGCACATTTTATGTACCGTACCAAGAATCATAGTGAACACCAAACCTCATTGACGTCATTCTCAATGACACCGTTCCTTAGGTGGAAACGCCCGTCACTCACTGACTCACTTATTGGCGAGTGTTTACTGGAATACAACTCTCAATAAGTAAAAATAAACATTGCCGTATATATTTTTTCTGACGTACTAGTCATCAAGAAATAAAAGATGACACGGTTTTTATGTACTTGTATCCGGACGTTCGGTCCCTTCTGAATATCGGAGGAGGCTGTAAGATTATAGTTGTAGCAAGATTTACATCTTCCAATACAATTGTGTTAATTTTTCTTTACCCATAGAACCGAATAGTGGATAAAAACCCATTTTACCCATTTTTCTTTACCGAATAGTGGATGAAAAAATTGTCAATTGCAATTAATTGAAACCACAAAGTGTTTAGTTTCTTTTGAAGTCTTAAAAAAGGTAGAGAGTTTAAAAAATTGCATAAGACTCTTTGTAATTTTTATTGACACCGGTGATTCAGAACTTATTTGTTAAAAAAATTAAGTGTTAGTGTTATCCAGATGGAGTATTTTTCAATTGTTCTTAATTTAAAATCATAAAGTTTGAATTTATAAAAAAAGACTTAGTGTAATTGACAATGTAAAATAGTTTAAACCATTTAAATTGTAGGCCTATGTGAATAGAAATGACACCATTTTGTTTAACCCAAAAGCCCAAGTTAATAAACGTAAATCGTTCAAATCCACGTGCTGCCATTTAAATCTCGATCATTGATTAAGTTAAATCATGTAATATTGTTTTAATTGTAAAATTAAATTTAAGTTTAAAAATGTGATGTCACATTAATCCTCCTTCCCTAGGAATGTTTCCATTAATATCATATTTACTCCGAAGAAACATTTGTTTTCTCTTGGTGGCAGAGAAGTTACTCGTTGCTGATAACTGCCCGGTAAATTTATCGTACACTTCTGATTAGAAACGTAGCTGTGTGTAAGTAAACAGCTGCCAGCAACAATGCTCTGTCAAATGTTTTTATCTTAGGCTATAGGTTCGTAAAGTTGAAAAACGTAGTAATTTATGCAAAAACTTTTTGTTTAATGAAATATTGTTTTACTTTTATTCCGGCATAAAATATTGTACGCGTAAATCGCAGGGTATGTTATGTTACCGTGCTCGCATCAAAATCTCGCATCACTCGCCTCCGGCATGCGCGGGAACCACCAAGCTCTACCAAGGGCCGTATTGTAACGTAATGTTTAATAACAACTACCATAAAAATTCGCGGAATCCGAAATATACCAAAATTGTTAGGCTACAACTAATTACCATATTGTTGGACAAAATCTCATGGCTGCTTCCAGTGATGCTACAATTTTTTCTTAAGGCGAGGGAAAATACCATACCATGAAATGTATATTATACTGTTGTAAAAAATTATTATAAGTCATAAGTGTTTGCCACAAATGGATGTGATATTACGTCAGTAAACGCCGCATGACCAAAGTATTTTTTTATTGTTTACTGGATCTTTATACAATAGGAATGCAGGAATGACTTGAAGAAGTATTTTCGTTTTTATAGCTTTGACGAAAATTCATTATGTATGTCATAGTACAGTAAAAACTAACTATGCTTGCAAAAAAATTAACCCCACCATAAAATGTTGCATATATGTAATCTATATCCTAAAATTGAAGAATCCGATGAGTCTATTAAAATGCAGGAGGTGGAAGGTCCCTTTTTGAGGGGACGGGGGGGAATAGCTGTATTTTTGTAGTGCAATGACTGGTAAATACCCCCGTTGCAGCAGACCTGCATACTCAGCGAATTTCAAATGCAAAACAACATATTTCAATCCAACATAGCGAGATTAGACATGTTTTGGTAAGCTCCGTAAGAATAACATGGGGAATGAGTATGCAGGTTTGCTGCTACAGGTATATTAAAGCTGGGTGGTTTTAATTCATTATTTAGTAGATCTGAACTAGAAGAAGCTATTTACCAAATTTTATCAAGATATGTTGAGACATAACCGAGATACAGAATTTTACTTATTTCCCATAAGGTTAACATTGGGACAACGTACTGTGTTTACCACTTTCAATATCTCGGTAACCAATGGACATAGAGCAGTGATTCAAAATACTAAATTGTTTGTTTTTTGAGCTGAATTCAATGGTGCCAATAAAAATTCGATAAATTTTATTTTTCGACGTAAAAAACTCAAAAAAACCCATTTTTGGTGGGTTTATCCCCCTTAACCCCCCTTCCGGTGGTCCGATCGGGCTGGTTCACGAACTCCTCCGAGTGATTACCACTTTACACTTATGTACCAATTTTCATTAAGATTGGACCATTTTTACGGCCGCTATCGTGCTAACAGACAAATATATATATATACAGGGTGTTTCATGATAAGTGTAAACAAATTCACCAGGCGATTCCTTACTTCAAGACAAGAAAAAAATGTCATATAAACATGGGTCCGAAAACTAGTCGTTACGGAGTTACAGCCGAAGATTGGGTTTTTCCATTTTTAAGTGTACTTATTGCACTTTTTGGCCTGTAGATTCAAACATTATTAAGATATTTTGATGAAATTTTCACAGTTAAATAGATTACAAAACTCTAAACAATTATCATTACTTTTCAATAGTGAACTTCTAAATTTGGCAGAGAAAGAATAGTTAGAAAATAAATTTTTTCCAAAAAATTCAATGCCTCAAAATTTTTTTTAATTTTTGATTGTTTATTAAATTTTGACCATTTAAGTATTTTGGCTGCAACTTTCCCAAAACCTGCGGAATTTCATGGAGAACAAAATAATATAAACGTTTTTACACCTTCGCCAATGACTTTTTATGTTATTAACCAAAATATTGGAAGGTGACAAAAATTAGAAAGTAAATCATCAAAAGACCAGCCAGTCAAAAAAATTGCATAGAGCCTGAGGAATGTTTTAGCTTCATAATTCCTTATGAAACCTTCCAAGAACTGTCGATTGTAAAATTTAAGAAATCCAAAATCCCCAAAAATCCAACCACAAGACCCGCTACAGAAAATTATTCAAAATGGCGGCATTTTCCCTCCACAGGATAGGCCGTGAACAGAAACTTACTCCCATCTTTTTTCACACATTTTATGTTTCTCAGCAAGAGGAATATTGGACTACCATAATAATTTTTGGTTCGTAATGTACTTTATTTTTATTGATTCCTGTGGCTTACGGAAATAGTGCTGCCAACTCACGTACAAAAACAACGGAACAATACATACAAGATGAAACAACGGAAATTGAATAAATTAAACAAAAATAAACCTAAATTTGTTGTACTTTTTCAACAAGCATAAATTCAATTTTTATCTTAAACAAATAACATTTTGTAAAAAAGAAAAGTTTTAATCAAGTTTTGGTATTGCTAAGGTCAGTTTAACACGTTTACTTTACATTTAGTTTCCTTGATAAAATATGTTTTATCTAAAGCGTAGCCAATAAACACTCGTTATTTTCAAATTTAATTATTTTTTTCATTAGGTTAATTTTTTTAAACTGATTTCAGCATAGTATTTATCAAGTAAATATAATTCTCAATTACTATTTACAAAATCCGGAATGAAAAAAAAACTTTTATCGAATTATAAAGGTAGTTTCTTTACATACGTTAAGAGCTCTTATCAAATATTGCGGATCCAAGATGGCGACTGTAATTGAGTAAATACAGAAATTAATCAAAATAAAGTACATTACGAACCAAAAATTATTGTGGTAGTCCGACATTCCTCATGCTGAGAAACATAAAATGTGTGAAAAAAGATGGGAGTAAGTTTCTGTTCACGGCCTATCCTGTGGAGGGAAAATGCCGCCATTTGAATAATTTTCTGTAGCGGGTCTTGTGGTTGGATTTTTGGGGATTTTGGATTTCTTAAATTTTACAATAGACAGTTTTTGGAAGGTTTCATAAAGAATTATGAAGCTAAAACATTCCTCAGGCTCTATGCAATTTTTTTGACTAGCTGGTCTTTTGATGATTTACTTTCTAATTTTTGTCACCTTCCAATATTTTGGTTAATATCACAAAAAGTCATTGGCGAAGGTGTAAAAACGTTTATATTACTTTGTTCTCCATGAAATTCCGCATTTTTTGGGAAAGTTGCAGCCAAAATACTTAAATGGTCAAAATTTAATAAACAATCAAAAAAAAAAAATTTTTTGAGGCATTGAATTTTTTGGAAAAAATTTATTTTCTAACTATTCTTTCTCTGCCAAATTTAGAAGTTCACTATTGAAAAGTAATGATATTTGTTTGGAATTTTGTAATCTATTTAACTGTGAAAATTTCATCAAAATATCTTAATATTTTTTGAATCTACAGGCCAAAAAGTGCAATAAGTACACTTAAAAATGGAAAAACCCAATTTTTGGCTGTAACTCCATAACGACTAGTTTTTGGACCCATGTTTATATGACATTTTTTTCTTGTCTTGATGTGAGGAATCGCCTGGTGAATTTGTTTACACTTATCCTGAAACACCCTGTATATATATATATATATATATATATATAAATTCGAACGAATAGTGTTTTTTGCTTCTGGTGGCCCCAGAACGAAAAGTTATCATAGTCTCGGGCTTAGGTCTTACCATGAGACCTACGGCAATAGCTTCTTCCCTATAGGGGAAATTCGCTAAAAAGGTCCTATCCAACTAATATTTGGTGTGGTGTAGTCATTTAAAATGGTATTTCTTTTAAGACTACATCAAAATAAATTTGATCGGTATATCAATAGTGTACAAAGGGGGGATTTAGTATCTCAAAAAAGGGTTTTTATGACCAAAAGTTAAATTTATCTAAGTTTTGTTTTCTTCCCTGAATTCGGCTTAAAAACCAAAAATTAATATTCTGAATCATTCCTGCACGTCCATTGGTTACTGAGATGTTTAAATTAGTAGAAACAATACGTTGTCCAATAATCTTCTATTATACTAATTTCCTAAGGAATTTCTTGTGTACAGCAAAACTCCTTTATTTATGAACCGATTTTGATGATAGAGGTGTCAAATTAAAGGGAATTTTCTGTAGAGGTTATGGAATAATTTTTGTAATCCTAAGTTCAATGTGCTTTGCCCCACTGGACTTTAAAGTTCCCATGTATTTTAAATGGAAGTATATTTTACCAAACATATGGTTTATATAAACTCTTTTTATTTTAATTATCAGCTGTCTTGAGAAAAACCTTAATGTCTACCTTCTGTCACTTTGATATTTATTTACATTTTTTGGTTATTTTAGCGAATTTCCCCTATAGGGAAGAAGCTATTACCGTAGGTCTCATGGTAAGACCTAAGCTCGGGACCACTATAACTTTTCATTTTGGGGCCCCCAGAAGCAAAAAACAGTATTGGTTTGAATTTTTATATATATATATATATATATATAGATATATATATATATATAGATATATATATATATATAGATATATATATATATATATATATATAAATTAATAATTAAAAATTAAAAATTAATATATATATATATATCTATGTGTCTGTTAGCACGATAGCGGCCGCAAAAATGGTCCGATCTTTATGAAATTTGGTACGGACATGTAAAGTGGTAATCAATTGGACGAGTTCGTGAACCAGGCCGATCGGACCACCGGAAGGGGGGGTAAAGGGGGATAAACCCCCCCAAAAATGGGTTTTTTGAGTTTTTTACATAGAAAAATAAAATTTATCGAATTTTCGTGGGCACCATTGAATTCAGCTCAAAAAAACAAACAATTTAGTATTTTGAATCACTGCTCTATGTCCATTGGTTACCGAGATATTGAAAGTGGTAAACACAGTACGTTGTCCCAATGTTAACCTTATGGGAAATAAGTAAAATTCTATATCTCGGTTATTTCTCAACATATCTTGTTGAAACTTGGTAAATAGCTTCTTCTAGTTCAGATCTACTAAATATTGAATTAAAACCACCCAGTTTTAATATACCTGTAGCAGCAAACCTGCATACTCATTCCCCATGTTATTCTTATGGAGCTTACCAAAACATGTCAAATCTTGCTATGTTTGATTGATATATGTTGTTTTGCATTTGAAATTCGCTGAGTATGCAGGTCTGCTGCAACGGGGGTATTTTTAGTTTACAACAACTACTTTGTGAAAGCATTCATATCTTGGTGGATTATTAATATTGAAATATAATATTCAAATAAAACTTAAATCTGTTATAGAAAATAAATCTGTTGTAGAGAATCACTCACATAAAATAATTTTTAAAAGTGGGTGTAAAAAAACATAATAAAGTAAACCAATAAATTTCATTTCACCAATCGCAAACAAATATATTCTCTTTAAACTGTCTGTCTAAAAGAAATTCCTGATCAGTTCTTTAAAGACGGAGACAAACGAATAAGAAGATCTATTTAAAAAAGTGTTCCAACTTCCAAGTGGTACTTCAAGAAGGGTTTTACACTCCAACAAGAAATGTGAAGGATTAGGAATAAGGAGGATAGCTTGGGAGATATGATTACTGGTTCGCTTAAAAAGGAAATATACCTTAGGATAGAAGGAATTAGTTATCCATAACCAATTATTCAAGATTTGAAGGAGACAGAGTGTTTTAACTATGGGCCTCCCTGCCACAAAAAGAGAAAACAATATTTTTATGTACAAGCAAGTCCTAAATGTCAAGTGTTGAAGAAGTATGGACTGAATCCAGGAAATGGCGGGATTGCATGAAGACGACCTGTAACGGTGAAGGTTGCCAGAGGGCTTAATAAAATTGTTGCAGACATTAGAATGCGTATGTGAACAAATTAAAGAAAGAAAACTGTGAACCATATGAATAGGAGAAGTATGCATTTAGGATATTGGGAGTTCGAGGAAAAATTGATGATATATCGAAAATCAAAAGGAACAAATAAAGGCTTAATACGAGTAGTTAATCTCACATTCAGGTTCGAGACCACTTCTATACAGCCCGAAGAAATTCACACATGGAAAATCTATAAACACAACAACTATGCTGTACCTCAGTGGAGAGCAAATATTGATTATTATACTTCTAGAAATCGTCAGGAAAAATCTATATAATTAATACGCCAACACGAAATTTGTCTTATGAACTCCTCCGTCATTTCTTAACCGATTTTGATCATTGACGGCTCGTTGGAAAGAGCGTGTCGCGTAGATTTGCAAACTGGCCTTACATTTTTGAAAAAGTCCCTTGGGCTCTGCCCCATTGGCTTTTAAAATTCCCATATTATCCTTATGAAGAACATAATTGTTTACATTTTGATCAGCTGGATAATTTAATTGCTGTTATTTTTTAATTTGTGTAAACATAACCCTCAAGACGGATCGTGTTAGCATGATTGTCTGCTACAGTAGCGCACGATTCCGTGCGCTCGGATCCACTAGTATGAAAATTAAAGAGAAAACCAAACTAAAATCATAATAACGCTAAGCTAACATAAACTTATATAAGCATTAAACTAATAATGATGTATCCAATATTTTGCAAACTATATAATATATGCCTGC
Source organism: Flexamia atlantica (assembly GCA_035578135.1). NCBI lineage: Eukaryota > Metazoa > Arthropoda > Insecta > Hemiptera > Cicadellidae > Flexamia > Flexamia atlantica. The sequence goes on from JAQJVK010000009.1 coordinate 11,714,916, forward strand.
TCAAAGTTGTCAAAATTTTCTCTCATCATTTAAATAGTTAATTTCATTAACTGGAAACGACTAGTATCCTCAAAATATACAAAAAAACTACATATATCACTTATTTTTTAACATTAATAATCGATTCATGGTATATGGTTTCCTATAGTGGATATAATAATCTATTGACGTTAATAATCTACTGAAAATATCAAGACCAAACAAATATATTATCTTTCGAAGAAGCTGAGAAATTAATCATTAACTATTTATTTTTTAAAATCCTTTAAAAAATTACCTAATACTGAAATGAACATTTCAACTTGCTTAAAACTCGATTTACATCGGGAATGGCTCAAATGAAAACGTATGTTTTTTTCAGTAAATTAATTCTATAACGGTTTCTTTATGATTATTAGAACTGATGGAGACACAAGAGAAATTGACATGTCATAAATAATTTTCTATTTAAATAACATAAGGAATGAGTAAGTAGGTTTACTGACAAGTGGGTAAAAAAAAATGCTTAATGAGCTATAATCCAGTAGACTTTAACGATAGGAAGCCAAAGCCAAGTTTCGTTGATTAATGGTGAAAAATAAGCAGGATATGAGTTTTATTTGTAAATCTTGAGGTTATTATTAGAAAGCATACTGTGTTTACCGATTTCAATATCCCGGTAATCAATAGACATACAGTAATAATTCAAAATAATAAATTTTTTGTTTTTTTTTCAAACCAAATCCAAAAATAAAGCAACAATTTGATATATTTAATTTTGGCCATCAAAAATTAAAAAAAAACCTTTTTTATATATTAAATCTCTATTTGTACCCTTTTGGATGTACCGATCAAATTTATTTTCATGTAGTCTTAAAAATTACGATTCTAAATTATAACACCAAATATTATTTGTAACGGACCTTCTTACCAGAGTTATTGCAATTACACAAAAATTCAGCTTATCCACCTTATAAAAAAGGGACCTTAAAAAAGGGACCTTCAACCTCCTGCATGTTTATAGGCTCATCGAATTCTTCAGCTATAGGGCAAAGATGACCTAAATACAAAATTTCAGGTGGGGGCTACTTTTTCAGATCAGTCTTATTTCGTACAGCACTAATCCTCCCGAGTTTGTAAAATAGTGTTGGGCGCCCTCAAACCCCAGAGATTCCGTAGATAGGGGCTGCCTTCGCCAGGACGTTGTTATTCGCGATCACAACCACAATGACAACGCACATACAAACACTTTGAGTGTACGATCCGGTAAAACCTCCTTACCTCACGCGGGTCTCTGCCCCAGCCTGTGATGCAACGTCTCCGTGGCGGAGGGGGGCGTATATACCCAGGCGCCGGCCCGGACACCAGAGACTCTGGCACCATGAGGTCTGCGACGGTCCTGCTCCTGGCGGCGCTGCTGGCGGCGGCCACTGCTGCCAACACCTACACCAACAAGTTCGACAGCATCGACGTCGACCGCATCCTCAACAACGACAGGATACTCACCCAGTACATCAAGTGTCTCATGGACGAGGGCAGCTGCACCAACGAGGGCCGCGAGCTCAAGAGTGAGTACCTTGCGGTTTAAAGTTGGAGGTGGATGGTCGAGGAGCTGGAAGGAGAGGGGTGATGGGAAAGCTGTCGGAAAAGCTGCTCTTTTGTATTATTCATAAAAAAAACATTACTGAACGAAATATAGCTCGCGTATTTTGTTTATGGTAGATTAAGATTAAAATGAATACATCTGCTTTTCTTGGTTAACAGCGTTTCTTATTTGATGCACGCCGCATATACGTGTTGGTTCATTTATATACCGCGATAAATTGAAACAAAGTTATTCTGAAGATTTTGAACGGCTGTATAAGCTACTCCGCTTCGTTGCGATTAATTTGTTTGCATTTTAACGAAGTATAAGTGAAATTTTAAACCTAAAAAACGTGGTTTATTGGGAAGTTTTTCAACAACCCCTGCACGCAGTCTTGATCTCAACACTGTTGAGCTGGTAACAACAATCCACTCTCGATTGTACATTATACAATATTATAAATTGAGTACCTAATTAAGAAAAAATTGTTATTTCGGGAAGACGTGGGTAAAATACCAAATTTAATTATTCCATGACAATTTTTTTGTTATTTTATTTTTGTTTCATTTTCCATTTATTTAGGCTATTTTACATTTCATTTTTCACTGCTGCTTTTTCCTGATGTGATTTTGAATTGCAGCCCAACACTCATTAAATCACCCGAATCCGGAGATAAACCAAGTTCCTTGACGTTTCATAGCAAAGGATGTCCTGTTATTGATGAATTAATATATAGGTAAAAATATTAATTAATTTATTTATATTAAAAAATAATGTCAACATGAAAACTAACATAATTGAAAATTGAATATTAATAATGTTTGAAAATACTGTACTATTTAATAATCCGATAAAATGCCCTAAAACAAGAAAGTATATGGGAAAACATTTTTCCAAGGATTTTTTATATTTTAATTTTACATGGGATTTTTGGCCACGAGGAATCGATTGGATCTAGTAACAAGACTGAAAAAATCCAGTCTCCGCCCTATAGCCCTTTGAAGTACCCATGTTATTTTTATTGATAAATTCAACCAATACAGCTGATTCATGTTCAGCTGGTTGTTAGCGAATTTCCCCTATAGGGAAGAAGCTATTACCGTAGGTCTCATGGTAAGACCTAAGCCCGAGACCATGATAACTTTTCGTTTTGGGGCTACCAGAAGCAGAAAACACCATTCGTTCGAATTTGTAGATATATATATATATATATATCTATATATCTATCTATATATCTATATATATATCTATATATATATATGTGTCTGTAAGCACGATAGCGGCCGTAAAAATGGTCCGATCTTAATGAAATTTGGTACAGACATGTAAAGTGGTAATCCCTCGGACGAGTTCGTAAACCAGCCCGATCGGACCACCGGAAGGGGGGGTATAGGGGGATAAACTCCCCCAAAAATGGGTTTTTTGAGTTTTTTACACAGGAAAATAAAATTTATCAAATTTTTGTTAGCACTATTGAATTCAGCTTAAAAAAACAAACAATTTAATATTTTGAATCACTGCTCTATGTCCACTGGTTACCGAGATATTGAAAGTGGTAAACACAGTACGTTGTCCCAATGTTAACCTTATGGGAAATAAGTAAAATTCTATATTTCGCTTATTTCTCAACATATCTTGATAAAACTTGGTAAATAGCTTCTTCTAGTTCAGATCTAATAAATATTGAACTAAATCCACCCAGTTTTAATATACCTGTAGCAGCAAACCTGCATACTCATTCCCCATGTTATTCTTACGGAGCTTACCAAAACATGTCAAATCTCGCTATGTTGGATTGAAATATGTTGTTTTGCATTTGAAATTCGCTGAGTATGCAGGTCTGCTGCAACGGGGGTATTTTTGTTTTATCCGAGCAAATAACGGTACCCGGTAATGTTAATGTAATTTACTAGGTCAATAGGTTTATTTCGTTTTATTTAATAGGCTACGTTTCTACTAACGCCATTAACTTAACTACTCCCTGGAACAAAAAAATTCATATAATTATTCATATAATTGAACGATTCTCAACTGTTTGGCTGATATCTCAGTTTTATAATTTTTTAAATTGTATTTGACAGTCCAAATATTTTGCAGTATAACGAAACCAATGTCCCTAAAAAGGTTAATCTTGCCATCATGATAAAGAGCATATACAATTTGCTAGGCGTTAAAGGTTTTGTGAAAGGGTTGACCAATTTACTTCCTTTTTTGAAAAATTCAATTTTAAAAATCCGTTTAAAGACTGTTTTTTCCTTAATTTTGTACGCCATGAAAAACAATTTTGTGTGGTGCTGAGTTTAATGAAATGCTTCTTCATTAAATAAGGTTTGTGTTGCTGAATATTAAAGTATAAATTAGTTTAATTGTTCAGAATATGTAATGGTAAAGTTGCTTACCATACCTTCATGTTGAAGATGTACCTTCAGACTTCTTAAAAGTGCTTCTCAGACTTGTTACTGTTCTCAGACTTCTCAAAATTGTTGACGAGAACATCAGAAAACTTCATATCAAAATTATATTGACATTATGTTGCTTTTTACCCAATTCAGAAATGGCATATTCTTATATGAATCAATAAAAATGATGTAAATGTTGTGTCAAAAGCTGGTTGCTGAAGGCTACAGGACTCCCATAGACAATGGGCCGATGCGCCGGCGCCGGCGTTGCGTTTGACCCCCTGTGTTTGCGTTGCGCAATGCTTTCGTCGTTGCGCCACGCTAGTCTCTGCGTGCGTCGTACGTACATATACAATCGGCTTGTCATCGGTCAAACGATCATCGGTCTCGCTCGAGTGAAGCGACGTACACGTGGCAAAGGCAAACCATGAAGACATTAGTTCATGTGATAAAAGCTTTTTATCATTATCAAATACCGGTCACGCTTGATGAACTGAAATGATTTTTATTTCGTTGTGTGCTGCGAGGTTACACTTATACTGGTTGTTTTTTTTAAACGCAACCCATTTTTAAGATTGAATAATACACTTATGAATGTGTAATGAGTATTGCTTTATTGATCTTTACATTTTATACAACCTATTATTTAAGTTTGATAAAATTTAGTTTACATTATGTGCTCAAACAGGCCGCCATTGGCATTTGTATAAAGTTATGCACTCTCCATCAAATTCCCGAATACGTGTTGCGACGCACCTCTTTAAATTTCTTGCATTAAATTTGTTATGATGTTTTGAGGTGCTGATTATCTTGTGAATTGTTTTCGTAGGATAATACGAAAACTTTCTGTGGCAAATTTCATTCAGATCGGACCACTTTAACGCGAGTTATTGTGCTTAAAGACACACACGTTAAAAACGCAACCCAAAACTTGATTTTATCGGTGAAGGATTATTTCCCCCCAAAATCCCGGATTTTACCCCACAATATTATTTTCTTTGGGGATACATAAAAAGTAAGGCTTACGAAAACAAATCACAGGATATTCAGCACCTCAAAACAAACATAACAAATTTAACGCAAGCAATTCAATGAGGCACCTTGTAACACGTGTTCGGGAATTTGATGGAGGGAGCATAACTTTATACAAATGCCAATGGCGGACTGTTTGAGAACATAATGTAAACTAAATGTGATTAAACTTAAATAATAGGTTGTATAAAATGTAAAGATCAATAAAACAATACTCATTTCATATTTATATGTGCGATAATCAATCTTAAAAATGGGTTGCGTTAAAAAAAACACCCTGTATATTACCAAAAGGATATACAAAATACATTGGCTACGAAATAATATATAATCAGTCTCTAAACGAGTTTCTCTTAATATTTTAAAGTATAAAATTTAAGTAAAGGAAAGTTACGTGGAACCAACAAATAAAAATCAAAAATTTGCATTAAACGTCTCAAAAATGTAATGAAATGACAAGGAAATTGAATTTTTGATATAAAATAGTATTTTGTTGAAAAGTTAAATGGTTTTATACCTCTTGAGGAACATGCCCTAGCGGCTTGGGTGTTTACAAACAAAGGCTGAATGGGCTGGACTTTTTGTTTGGAAGGACAAAAAATTATATAATTATATACATTCTTAATAATTTAAAGATATTACGTCTTTTCTCCCCCGAACACAAAATTTAGTTTGTAGACACCCTTGCTTCAACTTGATCTTTACGAGGTATGACTATTTTATTACAGATATAAAGAATGAGTAATTCTTCGGTTAATTATCCTTTTTGGCCTTGCAATTGAAAATATATTTTGCCAGTCATAAGATATCCCAGTTTTGTTATGGTATGTCATTTATATACATTTAGATATTTCTTCTGATGTGCCAACATTTTCTAGGGTTCGCCAGGGTTTGCAATTGTCTATTCAGTCATTGCTTACTATTTCTTCACTTTTCATCGATCTGTTTACCTCGAGTTCAGCTATTTGTTTTGCTTCCAATTGATATTGCAATATTTACAAACTTATTTTGGATGAAAGTTCCGCTGCAGAATTCAATAACAAATTTCCAAAATAGCGATGCAAAAGTTGCAAATATTCTTAAGCAAATATTCTTCAGGCGTATTCTGAAGGACTGCAATGCTGGTGTAATTTACCTTTCCAGTTATTTTGTTTGTTTTAAGAAACAAGCCTATGTTATTTTATTTATTTTCGAACAAGTACAGTGCTGTATTAGTATTTAATACTACTTAGATGCATAATCTCATGAAATAGTCAAATAACACTTTTAAATTTTCTAACCAAATAGGTCTCCATAGAAAACATTCATGAAAGAAATAAAGAAAATACCACACACTGAATATTATAAAAACATTAGCACTTTACGGCATGTATAAGAAAAATCTATGTTTGGATCAATATTGGGTTAATAAAAATGTAAGTTTGAGTAGTCAAAACGGTATAACAATTGCAGTCATGAGAATGACACTATAATATAAATTTACACTATAATATACTTTATTATAAATTTACAGGACCAATATAAGTACTTTTATCGCCGCGCTGGTCTACCGGCGCGGTGGCGGCAAATATCGGTCAGAAACACTATTTAATTATTCCAGGACTGAAATCTACATAATTTTGCAATAACGTTGTTATGTTTTTCGTCTAGTTCCTGATACACGAAAAAACTAGCAATATATCCAAAATTTTTATGTCCCAGCATAATGGTGACATACAGATGGTCAAGTGTGTGGTCAAATGAAACCGGTTACAAAATCAAAACAAACAACATCCCACTGAACCCGGTAAAGATTACCTATGTAAACTTTCCTGTGGACTTCCACGTGTCCTCCTCAAGGTCTCGTCCGGAGGTTTCGTCACGCCTTCCTCCGCCCCCTGGGCTCCAACTCCGAGGATCTCCTCTACTCACTCACCTTGGACTCTCGGAGTTACTACACAACACCGACGGTCGCTAACCTGCCTCCGACCAGAACTTTCACCGACTTTGATGAAGTTTTACTGATAATTATTCTTGGAATAGGGGCAGCTTCAATTTTAAATCGATTGCAAAACTCCTGACCACTCTCGAGCGAATTTCTACGAACTAGATTTGCATGATCGTGGTATTTCAGGCAATAGTTGGCGAACGAGAAGTACTGCTTATTAACAATCAATCAGTAGAAAAGGTCCAAAGGCTCGAGATCGGTCCGGGCGTTTTGTTGGTGGGTGACTGATAAACCTAATAAATGTTACGTAGAATGGTAGAAAATATCAATCTATTAGTCAACAACTTAAAATAATTGCTTGCATATACTGTAGGCCTAAGTGAAGTTAAAGTCTTAAGCCTACTGGGATATTTTTATACAGTAAAACCTTGATAAGAAGACTCTCATGGAGATAATGAAAATAGTCTTGTTATCAAGGAACTCTTCTTTCTTCTTATTGAGGTTCGTTTTATAAAGACATTAAGTGCAATTACAATTTCAAGGAGACTTGAAAAATGTACTTTTTATCGTGTTATCGAGTGTCTTTTTATCGAGATTCTACTGTATTTGTAAATTGACTACAACTAAGCATACTTTGATTTTGTACCAGGAGTGTATTTGCACTGCCACCCCCAGCCGCCGCGCCGATCCCGGTCCAGTTGTGACGTAACTGTCGGATCTGTTGATCGCCGAACGGCTTTCTCCACTTTCCCCCGACTTGTGCAACACTCGGGGGGGACAGGAAGTGGAGGATGTAGGCTGGAAAATCTGGTAGCGATTGTGGGTCATTGCGGAAACGCATAAAACTTCTCGCACGGAGTCAACAGGAAACTAGTGTACGACAAACATCCATTTCCCATGTTTGATACCCAGCTACTTGACGCTGACACCCTACTGGAGGGCCGGAACGGAAAAATAAATACAAATGAACCTGTAACGTGTTTTGATGTGTATTTATGTAATCCTGCATATTTAGTGATGCGAACGTGAACTGGTGAATACTACGAACGTCCATAAGAGCATCCTCATAATCATGACCACTTCGTAATTGGTTGGCGAATTAGTGGTTCGAAGTTTACGTTCAATTATAGGTCCCTCAGTTGCAATTGGCTGTTTAGTTATTAATGTTATTAATTAACAGTCCTGTCTAAGAAACATGTCGTCGGCCTTAGTTAGTAACAAGACTACAAGATCGAGACACAATCATCCTACACTCATCTCTCATTCATACTTACTTGACTTGGCTTAAAATACCCACCTTGCTAGGTCGTCATTTCAAGAAAAGTGCCCTGCTTGAGACAGGTTTGTCAGCTAAATTTGATTACAGCAACACAGCTAATTTCAGTCAATGTTCATGGGGAAGTGATTTTTTTCGCGAGAAGATTATAATGAATTTTACTTACAGAATTTGCTGCCAAAGAATTGTACCGAACTATAAATCTGGATGAGATTAAAATAATAAGTGGTGGTGTAATTTATTTAGAGAATCCTGACTCAACCATTAAAATTAACTTTATGACCATTATTTTAAATTAAATCACCATTTCTTATTTAGTTCAACAATAACACTTGCTGCATGATTTATTTACGTGATTTGATGACCGATCAAATTCACTAAAATCAAAACAGGTAACCTTCAGTTAGAGTTTCGTACTGACACAATAATTAACATGCAGTTCACAAGTGGAGACATTTTGTAGGCCAGGGTTGGCTCGAGATGTGTTACTAATGCATGTGCCGAATTACTCAACAGAAGCATTGGTCGCCTGCCCAACAAAACCCTATCACACGCGCATACCATTGATGTATGTATTGTATTCTTTATATTATACAATACGTCCGTCGACTTTTGTCGTTGGGGGAAGTTAATTCCGAGGGGTTGGTTGTTTGGAACACCCTCAGTGGAAGGAGGTCTGAGGGCACACCCTTACAAAGCGATTGAAACGTCGAACGATTGATAAAATCGTGCAGTGGAACTACCTATAAATTCGAACTTATTTATCGTATTAGGGTTTAAAAAATCTAATTATCTTCAGAGTTATTGGTAAAATACCCTTTACTCAGCAAAAAAGAGGTGGGATACAGTATTATTATTTCGCAAATACATTCCCGCTGTACTTACCAGGGTATATTCGCGCGGCTGTTTTTACGACCATCTCGTCTTCCACATAACTCCAACTCCCATATCGTTTACCCACGGTTGGTGAATAATAAGGGTAATTGTCTTCCCTTGTTGTTTGTGACATTAGAAAATTTATTACCACTATTTCCTGCGATCGGTAAGATATTTACGTCCGTTCGCGTCATACTCCCGTTGCGTGAGTCCCCGCAATCGGTAAAATCGCGTGGTTGTTTTACGACTGTTAACACACAAGCTATTACACTTCTTTTTCAACTTAGCCAAAAGACGGAAGCTTGATTTCAAGAGGATATGTTTTTTACTAACCAACTAAGGTCAAGGAGGGTTTTTATCGCCATAATCACCCCCCCCCCTCCGCCAAGATCATTGACACTGACTTTCAACAGCAACGTGATATCTCTGACTTATTTTTTAACAAATACATTTTGATTTTGATTCCACCATTGACTTTTTACCTATTTTTTCTTTATGATCAATGATTTCACGCTTTTTATCTTCACCTTCTAAATTTACATTAACTTTACTCACCTGATGAAAAAGTTTAATAATATAACCTATAATTGTTACAGAAAAACAATCTTAACTGACAATCAAAAACTCTCACTCCTTAATATATATTTTTTCGCAAATAAAAGGTCATGATTAGTTTCTGTATCAAGTTTTTAATTTGTTTTATGAAACCAGAACCTCCTCCCAAGAAGGAGCTCAAGGCAAAACAACCCAATAAAGCTGGAAAAAAGAGTAAACCAGTAACACCTTCAGTTCCTGAAGTGCTGGTGAGTGAACCAGAAGAGAAGGACCCCAATGTTGTGAAGTGTGTGGAAAACGCTAGAGACTGGTGCCATATTGAATACTCCCTCCTACAAGATGTCTTACCTAAGGTAGAAATAAACGTAGTCACCTGGGGGGAAGCCGCCAGGGTGATCACCGAAGGAGACGCCCGCTCACTGAAGACCGCATACATCAACGATCTCGTATGGGTGTATTTTGAAATGCACCATAAAATCAACGTTTTCAACGACGAATACTTGATCAAATTCAAAGATAGTAAAATAACATTTACTTTTTCTCAAGATGTCAAGAAGATGATGCCAGCTGCTTCCAACGACTGGCCGAAACAATTCGAACTTGTCAATGAAGTAACGGAGAGTGACAGTGAGGACCCTCGGTGGTTCGCAGAACTTCGGCAAGTCGACCCTCCGGATGAGAAATATGAGCCCTTTAGCCAGAAATTAGACAGTTTCAAAATAGCCCGACCAACTATCAAATCTATTGTGTCTCTGATCAATGTGATGCATTGTGAAAAAGGTATGGAGTCAAAAATAAATAGTATTTCAGCTTCATTACCTCCCGTTGAGCAACCCCAAGAACCACCAAAGACAGGGAAAGGTAAAAAGGGGTCAGCCCCGAAAGGAAAAAAGGTAGACAAAAAAGGGAAGGGAGACCAACCGCAAGAGGATAACAGCCGGTTACACCTGGACGCTGGGGTTGTGATTTCCGGTAAATATAACGCTTCTGCTGAAAGAAAAGAAATTACTCGAACCCTCAGATATGCAGCAGTGTTTGTTAACTCTACCAAAGTATTATCAGACGAGCAAGACCTTAATTTTGTTCCTTTCATAGTGAGTATACACTCCTTCGAAGCTTTCCCACTGGTTAACTTACAAGAACTGAATATAAACAAAGTCTACGCTCGTTATGAATTTGCGAACGTGTTGGATAACATCGAAACGCCTAAAGTTCCACCTCAGGAGAACATGATAGTCGACGATACTCGAGTATTTTTCCTCAGTAGCCCTGAAGAAGCAGAGAAGTATGAACTGCTGATGGAAAGGCCTTCCATGCTGGCGCTCGCTGAAGCTCTGCTGACTCGCCGCTTCGTCGTCAAGCTTTACGGCGAAACCGCGGCCGAGGAGAGAGGAGTCGAGCCGTGCATCTTCGGCGACCGGCCGACAGATCCCTTCATATCCACCCCCGACCACGAGATGTTCTTGAACTACAGGCCGACCTCTTACACCACGGAGATATTTATTGGGTCGGCATGCGTTAACCTGATTCAGTTGATCAAGGGGTACAGCATGGTCGAAGCTTGTGCTATTGTTACGACCTCCCCCATGTCATCTTGGGACCCCACATGCGATTTTACTGAGATCTCCGACAATCCGAACAAAGAAGAAACACGACAGTCTTTACTTTCGAGATATGCGACGTCCAGTGTCATTCCAGAGTCGACTTTCCTCGACCACAACATCAGAGTGAAGCTGAGAATCAGTCTCAGCAGTACTTGCCGACTGACGGTTCCTGAAGATCGTTTTTTTCTGAAAATGAAAACATTTCCCACCGGGCAATTATTATATTCAATGGCAAAACTTACAATGGAAAAGTAGTCCAACTAATCGAGCAATCAAATACCATTCTCACAGAGAATTTCACTGAATCCGTCGTAAGCTCCGCGCAAAGCGTTCAGTTCGTCCGCAACTCGCCTACCTCATCTCACTCATCTCACTTGACTCTCCTGTCTACTCGCCTATCCGATTGCCGCAAGCTTAATTTGACATTAAAAGAAATATCGAAGAAAAGAGACATACAGAAGGCGATAATCACGGGATTTCTTGTAGAGCACGAGGACCAGAGCATATTGGTAATCGAAGCCATGACCTACGTCATACCACCTCTAATTACTCAAATTCAAAGCTTATTAAAATCAGAAGATCATGCTAGGGTTATATGCGACTCGAGTATCTTCTTCTCTCGAAGACTTTATCAGGACTTTTCTCCAACGAGTATATTCAGAATAAAGCTTCCAGTATCACTCGATAGTTTGCTGAAAACCCCGTCGTACTATACGAAACGGAGCATGCTCGATGAATCGCTCCAAACTTTACTTTTGCTCGATCTTCTTAGGCGAAGCCGTACACTCAACTCTGCTTGTGTCAATCAGCTGTTTCCCTCTTGCAAACAGCTGATTAGTTTTGAAAACGTGTTCGGTATCAGAGACAAATCTGAAGCTTTGAACAACCATATGAACAGCCTTGAAACATCTCAAAAGGATTCGGGAGACTCAAACGAACCCAAAACTCATACTACAATCTCAAGTATTCTCAAATCTCACACAGTCTCGTCAGAATACAAATCTTAACGTTGTATTACTAAAAAATATATACTTTTGAGAATAAATTAATCATTTTAACATTTTTGGATTGGGCATATTAATTTAGGATGTATTAGACTGACCAGGAACTAAACTGGGTCTAGTCGTCATTTGTCATCGGGCTACGAATTAATGATGCTATCTTAAAGGCTGATGTTACTTTAGAAAGTAACAAGACCTAGGTTAGGTCAGTTTTCGATCAAAGTTAAAAAAATACAGTATTCCTTTAGTGTTGAAAAAGGTTACTATGGCCAGTTTTTTGTGCTTCATCTGTGCTATGGCAAACAAAAAAAACACAAAAAAAGAGATAAAGGTTTAAAAAATTAGAGATTAAATTGTTTTTAATATAAAAATACTTGATTTAATATTTTGAAAATTAGCCATCCATTCTCTTTAAAATGTTTTATAGCAGTAATGTGTAAGTTTATTTTAATATTTTATAAGTGGACTTTGAACATTGGTTTTATTTTCTAACTAGCTGAGAACCCCGGCTTTGCCCGGGAGATTATTTTTTCTTGTCATGTTCTAGTCGTTTATTTGTGCTGTATTCTGTTAGTAACCATAGTAGCTAGAAATAGCTACCATTAGAAATAATGGTAGCCATAGCAACAGTTCAAAGCACTCCCAAAATCCTTGACATGGGTCCCTTTCGGACAATCCTGTGCCTAAGTCCTTAAAAATATCAAAATCAAACCACCATAGTGCACATCATGAGATTCCAAGCTTTAATTTGACACAAAGATCTAGTGTCTACGACATGTAGTTTTGGCTGTAGCCCGAAATATACCAACACACAACTCTCTTTATATATATATATTGATTCGGTATTATAAAAGCGAAGAGAGAGTATGCCAAACAAAAATTAAAATTAAGTATGTTTAATTTTAATTTTCATATGGTGTATAATAAGAGATTTTACTAATATTACATTAATATAAATAAAGCTCAACTCTTTAATAACACTATTTGGCTTTTCAAAATATTATTTAATTATTTATATCGTGGTACCTGCTTACCTTATTATAGTTTAAGTCATACCTATACGAAGTGTTAGTGATAAATTTTGGTTTGTGTTGTAATTAATTCAAACAAAATATACATTCTTTGACTAATACATAGACTAATATATATACTTTCTATACTGCCAGGTGGGAGGGGTATACCCAGGGGGATATTGTGATCCATTCCCGGCTCCCTAAAATTTTGGAAGATTTTAGGAATGATAATGAAAAAAGTCGGGGATATTATCCATTTCATTGGGTGGTACCATTGACAATAAAACTTTAAAGTTAATTTTTTTTCCTTTTAATCAGTGGTGGTATACAGTATTCACTAAGACTGGCGTAATCATTGATTATAAAAAAATAGATAGGCTTTTAGGTATAAAGTCAATGGCGTAACTCAAAGTATAATACACCTCAACTATTGTAAACTTCAATATTATTGCGTACTTAATGAATACTTTACCTGTACAAATTTTGAAAATGGTTAAATCCTAATTAACCATTGTTAAGATAATTTATTCGTGGGCTATCCATACGAGGTTTCTTTACTTATTGCCGAAATCGTGAGTAATTGGCAGCATGGCCCCCACATGGGTGGGGCTGGTGCAACTCTGGTTACAGGGCCCGGGCCTAGCCCTATTTGAATTTCTTTTATATTTATTGTAGAATATTTTACAGCAGATCATGATAAAAAATTATAGGGATTGTATTTTCCTGTAGATGTGCAGAATCCCATTGAGATTTATATTAGTCTTTTAGACATGTAGAAAATTGAATTTGAAATTTCAAAAAAAATTAACATTGGCCTTATGAGTTGCTATTTTGGAGATATAATAACAACCAAATGTAAATAAAGTTAGCATCATATGTAGCATGATGCTCTATAACGCGCTATTTTTCGTTGAGTAAAGATTAGAAGTAGAAACATTATGTAAGAGCGAAAAAACGGGAAAAATGTGCGCAGTTGTTTCTGTCATCTGATGAGATATTAAACCAAAAACATAACACAATTGTATCAAGCAATAATCAAATTTAAGGAATTCATTAATGACGAGTTAGTACATGTCCAGTAAAACATCTACGAACAAATTATTATTTTCAAACAATTTCAAGCCACATGTTTTTTGGGGCATGGTTTTTGGAATTTTAAATTTTGGTTTTTGGATTGAGCTAATAGCCTTAATTAATTATTCATTATTATCAATTATCAGTTCCGACCAAATTTGTAAGGGGTTAAAAAATTAGCATGTAATTTTTGAAAAGTAGCATAGGACACGAACATGGGGCCCAAGGCTGATAATGATTACAGGGCCTGCAATAGAATGTGGGGGCCATGATTGGCAGGTTTAGGCTTAAATAAAAATATTTTAAAAAACAATAGCGCTTATTTACCTTAAGTGAACAAAACAATGCTCTCTACAGACGTGATCGGGGCCTTACAAAATAAGCCAAATAGGCTGTTACCAAAAAGCCACGAATTTTTCGGTCCATCTGAAATTACCAAATAGCCACGATCATTATTGAGGATTAAGAAGGGTCATCTCGCAAGAAACGAAGTGTCCAAAAAGCCACGATCGCTGCGGAAGGTAGGTGCTGCCAGGAAGGTAATGGTCGTGAGGAATGGGATTTTTAAATACCCTCTCCCCTGCCCGTATTTCTGCCTTCCATGCCACTGCCGCCCTCTACGATGCAGACCACGCCACAACATATCACCTTAGATGTAAGATATTAGATAACTAACATCTAACTTTGTTAAAAATACAACTAATGCAAACCATTCATAAACGTGTATACTGTCAATAAAAAACGTTTTCCTCGACCACGGCGAACGTCGGTGATAAAACGTTAAAATAGTAAAATATTGCTTTTTTTAAGATTTGAGGAGAGTGTGTTGAAGGTTCCAAATTAAAATACGTTCTTGAACTCATGACATAATTTATTGAGTAAAAACAAATATATACAACAAAGATAGTCTTAAATATTGAAAAAAAACATATTAAAACATCTTTCTGCGCAAAGTCAACATAATTACATGAAATATAAAATAACGGACATAAAAAATGATTAAAAGGAAATTAAAATAGGAAAATCACGCAAAAAAATCACAGCAGGTCTTAAAAATATAACATATAAAAATAGGATAGTCACGAAAAAAGTAGGTATTGACAATGTAACACATATATAATAGTGTATTCACGAAAAAAATCACAGCAGGACTTAATCACATAACATACTGTATATACAAAAATAATATCAAAATCCATTTACACACAATCACTCTTTCCCTTCGTTACTTACAACTAAATCAACTTCTTTACCTTCCATCTTACTACCTTCAATGATCTTACAAGACTGGTGCGAATGGTGTGAAACTGGTACAAAAATGCCTAACCCCTTAAAACTAGTTATAAAATAGCTTGAAACTTAATTATTGTAGAATTCGTGCAACGCCAAAATTTCAAATATACAGAACAATATAGTGTTGGCCGATAAATTACTATTATAATTAATTATAGACTAAATTATTATTTCATGAAAAATAAACTTTTATTTTACAAACTACTAAGTGTACAAGTAAAATAGTTTAGGTCAAGGAATTATCAATTCCCTTTTTCCCAGAGGTGGTGCCGGCCCGGCTACCTGGCTGAGCCATCGTGGCTTTTCGGACATTTCAGCGCTGGCAAACGAACCCTTCTTAATCCCCTCTAATGATCGTGGCTATTCGGTAGGGTCAGAGCGGCCCAAACATTCGTGGCTTTTTGGTAGTTCCCTACAAAATAGGCCCTCCGCGACCCGATTTTAAGAGGAAATCATATCAATCATAGGTCAAGATCAGTTTCAAATTCAAAATGCGATTTCGACAATATTAATTCCATTTCTGAGATGACTAGTCAAGATAGTATTTATTCTCAAATATTACAAAGTTAAGATCGCTTATACATTAATTTGTTTGTCACTCTTGCTTTCCCAAACTTGAATCAACCTAAGTTTCTTCTTCCAAATCATATTGTGAAATTTATGGGCTGAACATGTTGTTGTTCAAACCCCATGTTCTAATGGTTGCCGCCTGTTGCAGAGACGCTGCCGGATGCGCTGAAGACGGGCTGCAGCAAGTGCACGGAGAAGCAGAAGGCGGCGACGGACAAGGTGATCAAACACGTGAGGAAGCACAAGGCGCGCGAGTGGGAGCGACTGGTCAAGAAGTACGACCCCAGCGGCGAGTTCCGCAGCAAGTACGAGAGCCGGCTGGACAACCCGACGCCGGCGCCGTGAGCCCACCGCAACAACACTACCGCTCTCTACGTCACCGTCGAGTCTTGTGAACTAAGAGACTGCTTTCGAGATTGTGAATCCGCGTTACAAAATTAGAGCCGAAAGTATTTTAGACAGATGAGGTTTATATTGAAATGATTTGAAACTGATATGAGCTTTTTAGTCAGTATGTTTTTTTTTACATTTTTGTTGAAATTGTTGTTTACTGTGTCCAAAAAAGTACAATAAAAGACTTCACAGTACGTGATGTTTTCAACTTTTCTGCCAACAGTCCAACCAGATTCAAATGGAATTTGTGTTGTTTCATTTTCAAGAACTTTTGTTATTTACATCCAAGCTCATTTAATACTCTAGAAGTTTTAGTGGTCAAAACTCCCAGTTCTGAACCGATTTTAATAATTTAGTTATGGTTGGAAAGCGCTCAGTATACATTTTTGTAGGAAACAAAATTTATGAAGCTCAGACAAGGGAAAACCCCTTAACACTCTTATATAGTAGAATTTAGCCTATAAGATTTAACATGGGAGTCCAGGAAAAAGCTGATTAGAGTTAACACCTATTTTGAGGCAGATTAAGCAATAGACGTCTGTAGTGTAACTTCAACCATAGAATGTGTATATGCGTCAATGCTGCAGGGCAGCACACGTTTACTGGTAGCACAAGTTTCGGTGTGTTTGATACTTTACGTTAAAAGTAGATATATTATAGGTTGTTATATTAAGGTGGTTCAATTTTTCATAACGTTTAATTGGTCATTCTTTAAAATATAAATAATTGAACATGTTAAGGTTCACTTCTACAACAGCTTTTGACACTGTTAAATTTGATTTCTGTTTAAATCACAAATTTGAATTTAAAATACAAGTTCCAAGGATTCATTTTTCCATAACTTAGACATATTTCAGATCTACAAGTGTATTTTTAGCAAGAATTGATTTTTCAAACAATGCGTAAACGCTCTGAGTTTTCTTGGTAAGTGTATGATAGCTTAAATATCCCTTCTTATTTTTAACAATTTATCTATCTATCTATCTGTACTATTATAAAGAAGAGTGGTGTATGTACGTATGGGACAAGTGAACGCGAAAAATACTGAACTGACTGGGTTGAAATTTCACACAGAGGTAGATCTTGAACCTGGGAAACACATAGGCCTATTCACTTCCTTAAAATCCGCTCGGGCTATGCCCCGTGAACGTCCTCAGTTTAAATGGTTACATTTTAAAGGAATATAAACATTCAAATACTGAAATCTAAACAGCTGTGGATACTAAAATTTGGCAGTTCAAAGAGTAGAGGTTAGATCAGCTGTAATTTTTATGGTGAGTGAAGCCACGGACAACTGCTAGTAGCTAATAAAATACAGCTGATATTAAAAAAGCATAAGAATCAAGAGACATATCCCTTCAAAGAAGTGACTGCCCTTCTCCATCAAATACAATGACTTAACAGACCATCGATTTCTGAGTATCAGACATAATTAAATTTTCTCCTCCTTGTTCAGTATTCAGGACGTGAATTGAATCTGCAGTATCCTAGAAATCCTAGAAATATTCCTCTGCCGATGTAGAGGTCATACACTCATAATGTCTCAGGAATAATCCCAAGAAGTCCCCGGAAACTGCGATGGGCCACTTCCTCCACCCAAGGCTGGCTAATGGCTCGTCAAGGCAAGGCCCTCTCTGGGTCGGCTCCTCTCGCGATTGTTTGTTTACACCATTGACTAGCAGCTTCTGTTGACGTGACAACATTTTAAAAAGTCAAATAAAGATGAGTCAGAATTGTTTGAAAGAATAAGTTAAAGAAAGTTCAAGTCATTAAAGGTTTAAGTTTTAACCTTATAACTAGTTGTAAACAAAATGTCTGGAATTAGAAATTTTTATTGTTATTTTGTTAAAAAAATACGGATGTGTTTGGTTGGAATCATACGTATGATTAGTTGTCGAGAATAGAGATTTAAAAATGTTTAAATGCAATTTCATTAAAATAATAAATACAGTGTGTTTTTTAAAACACAACCCATTTTTAAGATTGAATAACGCACATATAAATATTAAATGAGTACTGTTTTATTGATCTTTATATTTTATACAACCTACAATTTAAGTTTGATCACATTTAGTTTACATTATGTGGTCAAACAGTCTGCCATTGGCATTTGTATAAAGTTATGCTCTCTCCATCAAATTCCCGAACACGTGTTGCAAGGTGCCTCATTGCATTTCTTGCGTTAAATTTGTTATGTTTGTTTTAAGGTGCTGAATATCCTGTGAATTGTTTTCGTAGGCCTTACTTTTTATGTATCCCCAAATAAAATAATATAGTGGGATCAAATCCGGGGATCTTGGGGGGAAATAATCCTTCACCGATAAAATCAAGTTTTGGGTTGCGTTTTTAATGTGTGTGTTTTTAAGCACGATAACTCGCGTAAAAGTGGTCCAATCTAAATGAAAGTAGTCCACAGACATGTAAAGTAGTAATTCCTACAAAAACAATTCACAACATATTCAGCAACTCAAAGGGTCGTATGCCACTAGTGCAAGTTGTTTCGCGAAATACTGTACTGCTTGATTCATATTGTGTTTAAAGCAACTGATAGAAAATAAATACATAGATTTTTACATAAAAGCACTAAATACAAATTAACTTAATTAATTTTTACTAAGTGCTTTTATGTAAACATCTATGTATTTATTTTCTATCAATCGCTTTAAGCACAATATGAATTACGCAGTACAGTATTTCGCGAAACAACTTGCACTAGTGGCATACGTACTAAAACATCATAACAAATGTAATGCAAGAAATTTAAAGAGGTAGTCGCAACACATATTCAGGAATTTGATGGAGAGTGCATAACTTTATACTAATGCCAATGGCGGCCTGTTTGAGCACATAATGTAAACTAAATTTTATCAAACTAAAATAATAGGTTGTATAAAATTTAAAGATCAATAAAAACAATACTCATTACACATTCATATGTGGTTTGTTCAATCTTAAAAATGGGTTGTGTTTAAAAAAAAACACCCTGTATTTATGATTGGTGAGTTTAAAATGGGTTTATCCATGATATTACTTTTTATCTCTAATGGAGGATTATCAATCACCTGAAACTTGGCTTAGTTGCACTGTTACACTGTCAATAGCTCATCTGAAAGCCTATTACCACTATTACTTACTGAGTGATTTAAGGCCAGAACATTTTATCTCGTTGAGAAACTGAGGTATTAATTGTTTACTAAAATGAACAAACTAATACAATATAAATTAAAATTTCATGTCAAATGAAAACTTTTGACTCGATAGTCTGATACTATTCTGATTACGATAAGTTATGTCACAAAGTATTTTAGGTAAATGAAACTTCAAGATTTTATTGGAACCAGAGACATAAGAAATAATTCTTAAGTTTGAAAACTTTTTAAGAAATTAACAGGGAAGAATTTTCATTTGAGTAAGTGAATACTGTATTTTGAAATCAAATGGAGATTAAAAAAAAACAGATTTTGGCTTTCGGTATTGTAATTACTATGAGTTTGTAGTTTGTAGTAATGAGTTCCGAGCCTGCTCCCAAATATGTGCACACGTTTGTAAATTTCATTGTCGGTTTAATGTGTATGTTTGTCATGTTCGTGTGTCATAATATGTGTGAACTTTTTAAAAACTTGACGCCGCTAGTTAAAACATCACAACCGCGAAGAATGCAGGAAACCTAGTGTACATCATATTTTTTATGGATGCTGATGATGGCCTAGGCTGAAACGCGAACATCTAAAATAAAACTCAGGATTGTTGGACGTGAGTTAAATAATTTAAGATATTTGTAGTATTGTCCGAGAACTTAAAATTAAGAAAAAACATCCAATACATAGTAACCCCTGTTCATATCCAACCAGAATGATATTTCTTGTTTGCTTATGCAATTTTACGATCAATCCCTGGTTAATCTTAAGATGGCAGCCAAAAACGATTACTAAGTTAAATTGAAATACTTACCACCCATAAATTTTATAATTTAGTTACAGCAAAAAATAAAAAAAACTTTCATTTCACCGGTGACACTATAGTCCTATAACTTTATGGTTTTTTACACCATCTTGAAAATTAAGCACTTCCATGATCAACCATAGGTAACTTTAAGTATATATTTGATTTACTTCCATCTTTGCAATCTAGATTTTTCTGATAATGTACAAGTTTAGACACAAAGCCATCTTCATCACCTCACAATCTTGTACATTAGGTTGTGCCGTCTTGTTGTTGCCAACTTTTGGTATGTTGTTAAGCATATGTTTACAAAAAACTACAGAAATCGCCCATATTGCAATTTTTCTCATATGATTTTTATCTTGTCATAGAATGGAGAAAATTGCACAGCATTGCTTGCGTGCGATTCAAATGCACAGCCACAACCTCAGCTAGAATAGTGTCCACAGTGGAACCTCAGTCAACGGTCAGTGCGATGAGACTTTCATATGTGATACCCATGACGACATTTGCCGCAGTCAACAAACACGATGGATTGGCAAACATGGGCGGATTTAGGTGTTTATTTTTAGGGGTGCTAGGTCGCCTCACTTATGATCTATTGCATGCTCAAATCATCAAACTCCGTTTACAGGCATACTCGAAAAAATCTGTTTATTTAACTAATAACAACTCTGTTGTAATTTATGTAATAGATTATTCAAAGTTATGTTGAAAATTGATTCCCCCTTTTCTAATAAACAAACCAGCAAAAATCAGGGTGTGCTGGGCACCCCTTGGGACCACAGGAAATCCGCCCATGTGGGCAAAAAAGGGATTGTCTTTGATTTTTTCCATGCACTGCCCGTCCGTAGCGTTGCTTGGGCAGCTAGGACACTCTCTGTTCGTTCGGAATTTTTGCATGATGTGCGGTGTAACCTTACACATGTGACGCCGTGCGATTTTCCTCCACTCATTTAGATCACAGTTTTGGGCTTAGGTCTTACCATGACCTTGTGGTAATAGCTTCTTCCCTATAGGTGAAATTCGCTAATGTGACGTGTGTGAAACCCCGCCTGTACACAACAGCGCCTGGAGTAACACACCCGACCACAACTCTTGGGAGCGTAGCTAAACCTCTCTTAAATGTCTAACACTTCAGGGTTGGCCTCCTCAAATAAAGACATTACACATTTGAATTTCGAGACAAATCTTTCTTTATTCTCAAAACCTTGTTTCACCGATAATCTAATTCTAACTCTTTAACCCCTATTTCTCTGGGTGACTAGCCTAGCTTCCCTCTCTGGTGAGTAACCATACTTATTCGTCTAGTAACAACAATTTTATCATCCCAACTACACAGGGTAACGTCCTGGAGGCAGCTACGGTATGGATCACTTTAAAACCAGACTAATGAATCCCAGACCAATTTGATATCCCGAATCTGTAGCCAATAAGTACCTTACCCAAAAAGACTTTACTCCCAATAATAAACTTTCAGCCCCACTATTACAATCCTATCAATTTAGATCCCCGAAAACGTCCTAAGTCCCGATAGAGCCTAACCCTATCAA
Source organism: Flexamia atlantica (assembly GCA_035578135.1). Classification (NCBI taxonomy): domain Eukaryota; kingdom Metazoa; phylum Arthropoda; class Insecta; order Hemiptera; family Cicadellidae; genus Flexamia; species Flexamia atlantica. The sequence goes on from JAQJVK010000009.1 coordinate 11,736,988, forward strand.
GACCCCCTCAATGCAGTTACTCACCTGACCCCTCCTGCAGGTCCGGTGGCCCACTGACCCCGATACCAGGAAGTCTGCCCCATTTATACAACCGTATACTACCGACGGCCTTGCCCTCAGAGCAATAGCCTCAGCGTTGTTATCACAACACCTCCAGCACGCTTCCTACAATAAACATCCGCCTCTTTCTCAACCACCTTCCTCCCTGAAATCTACATATTTATCTACATATTTAGAACCCTACTCCCCCGTCACACTAATACAAGTTTTAAGTTTTATGATGTATACCAAAATAAGTTTCTATGTTCCCGTGATTTCCATTGACTTAGTACTTTCATTCAGTTTCCCACTGGTAATAATTATAAAAGGATGCAAGCTGTAGTCTTGTTAGTTTTGAGTGCCAAGAGCTTTTGTCCAGTCTGACACTCAATATATAAAATATTGTCAATGATATAGTCTGTCAATGATATAAAATAATTTTCATCAGTATTTTTTTTTATAAAAAAACACAAGTGAGAGTGAATTGTAATTTAATTTTATGTGTTCACTTTAAAAGGTTAAATAATTAGTTCAAATTTGAATACGACAAATATATTTTCTTTGTATATATTGTACATTGGTCAACATAACTTATAAAAGTAATCGTAATAATATAAAGCCATTCCTAATATAATACACACTAAAGTATATAATATGTGAAAAGGAACAACAAACTTAAAAATTACATTCATATTCCTTATTCTAGTATAATATTATAGTATAACGTTTTACGATAGTAACAAAATACGTCCAAACAAACTTGGCTGTAGTTACTCATTACAAACTATGACTTGATACAAAATCCTTACTAACAAACGCTTAAGAAAATAAGTATTTAAAACAAGAGACTAGTCATGACCATTTGAGTTGAGCTCGTTGAAGCTTGTTAAACAAATGGTGTATGGACTCAGGACTGGACTATCTATTCCCAATGCAGATCCATTTGTGCATGTTTTCAGGACAGACAGTTAATTGGTGTTGCTAAGTCGAACGAGATACTTTTCTCAAATGAAACGCTTACTTCTGAATGCCATGTGCGCTGAATCAGCCCATTTAACTACATACCGAAACAACAATAACTTGAATTATTTATCTATGAAATTTTAAAATCGTAGTAAATTTAGTTGTAATAAATACAATTTAAAAGACATTTTCAGACGATGAAACCCATAATATTATTCATCATTGAACATTTTTGTTTCGGCATGAAGTTCATTGCTAAGATATCATTGAGAGGCTACTAATTAACCTAAATAAATGGTGTTCAAGAATTGTGATGAAAAGATAAAATGTTATTGACATAGAACCATGGATTCAGATTTTAGTACATAAAATACACATTACCTATATGGTCTCATCGGGGCACAGCCATGGGTCAAACCCTGTACTTTTCTCGGGAAGCCGTTTACAATGAGGTGAAAAAACTTTTTTGAGTGAGAGGTGCAATACCTTTATGAATATCAAAATGTATCTACTTGTATAAGATGAAATGTGGATAAACAAATAAATGTGAATGAAGAGATTTTGTTTTGAGTAAGCCTGATCCAAATAACAATGTAACTTAATATGTAAGAACATTGAATTTTTTTCTTAAAGTGTCAATAGCAAGATTAGATTATAGTATGTAACTATTTTCTCATGATTTCTCAGGTATCTGATTCGTATGAAATTATCATCTTGTACTTATAACGAGCCCTTTCAGTCAGAGCCTACTAGAAATCCAAATTATGAAAGAACACACGTCATAAATACTATAAAAACTTGATTGGCACAAGAAGTTACTGTGATGGAATTTGAATAAATTAATATGTCAATAACATATAATTATTGCTTTAATAAAATCATGCAAAGGAAATTGGTGGACACCAAATCACACAACCTACAGCAAATATAAAATCATTGCTATTGCATACAAATGCCGATGATACATTGCATACACTTACATGCATTGCTTCAAATGTATTTCTTCTTTCAATTAAAAAAAAATTACATCAAAATACAAAAGTCATTTACGACAAAATTAGGTTGATTTTAAATTAAAAAAAAACTATTATTAAACATTGCTTCACAATAAACACTTGAACTGTCTGGCGATGTGCTAAATTTAATAAAGTTCTGAAATAGAATTCTAACGATATCGTTACGTCTGCATAAAAATGCAGATTGAAACATTGCACTAAAAGAAAAATTCTGAAAAAATAGATATTAGTAGAAGTTATGGATGTAGACTAGGATGTTATAGATCCTCATCATGTTCAAAAGAAAAAGAATATACGTCTATTTATTATGGAACACAATATTTGCAATTAATTTACATTTCACCTTTGAATTTTTGGATTCATCAACATTTTCAATGGTTTAATTTTATTCCCAACATTAACTGAAAATTAATAAGTAAGGTCAACATCTAAATCATAATTAATTTTTAACCCTCGAGCGGGCGCATGCAGTTTTCCTCCGCACATATTTATTAAAATAAACTGGCATAATGGGTGTCAGCAGTTGTGTCCAGCTCCGTACCTCATGCCCTTTATTTCAGGAATCCCTTAAAGTTATTTATACCCCCCACCTCCCTCTAAGTAGTTTGTTATTTGCAATTCAGTTATGCAGTGTCAGTTTGCGGAGCGCCCTCTCCCATAACACAGAGAGTGATACCTATTTTATACTAGAAAATTACTTACTATGTTCAATTAGAATATTCCAGCAATTAAGTTGAACAATAATGGTAAAAACAATGAAATGTGATTTCTAATGAAGTTTGTCAGCATTTAAATACATTATTTCCCTATAAAACACGTGTAATGGGTTACATTTGTGCCATTTAATGTTGCAGGGTAAAGCTCTGCATGCGCTTCTTCCATTTTACTGATGAAGCGCCCGCTCAAGGGTTAACAAACCTTTCTTTCTTCATGATTGGAGTAAAAGCCAATTATTGCAAGAGATAGTTAGTGTGTCTTGCACAACATAGGCTGAATCCTAGTTACAAATCATAAACAAGGCACAAATTAACATTTGACATAAAAATAACATAAATAAATGTGTCAAAATACTTCATGTAATTGTTTTAAAATTAACATTTTTCTAAGGAAAAAAATGTTATAACAGGAGAGCCAAACAAACTCCATGTTTGAAATAAAACTCGGATACCAAACATTGGTAAACAATTTTGGTCTAATAATTGTCCCCAAGTTAATCAATCAAAACTTAATCTTCCAAAAGGGCGTTTGAAAAATCACTTTGTCATGAAACCTAAAGTTCTCAAAATTACATTTTGTGAAGAGTTTGCTAAACTCAACTGTAGTGTTAAGGTAATTACATGACAAATCAGTTTACTGGGATAAAGATGCGCAAGAAGGATTAAGATTCTCTACTGTTAACTTCCCATTCCAAAAATTAAAATAAATTTATAAAATTGAACAATGCATTAGAACACGTGTGAAGCAGACAAGTCACAGTTCAATATTTAAAACCATTCATAATATTCAATTTGTATCAAGCAATTAATTATAAATACCATATGTCACAAATTGAATGGTTAGGCTTAGAGTCTAAAAATCAGTATAGTAACTATAGGTGACTATTATGAAAATTTGCAAAGAAATGGATACAAGGGTAGTTAGTTGGACTTTCCCCTTAAGTTCATGGATCTGCACACAATCATCTACACAAAATATCCAATGGAAAAATACGAGTTACTCTGCACTAAGTCAGGTAGCACTAAAGGTCAGTAGGTTAGAAATCGTTGCACAAGGAACAGCTCCGCATTTCCTGCTCGAACACATTCAATACTGACATATCGTATTAAAATATCAGTCTTTGGTACAAAACTCTTAAAAAACGGGAACGACTCGTTGAAATCCAGGCCGTTCTTGTCACTATTTGATCACAACTTGGCATCATACAAAACAAATATACAAAAGGGACCTAAGCTACCGTAAGCACCACGGCGCGAGGGGTACAAAACGCTCTTCTACGGCGGAACTACAAAAGCGGTCGTAGGTAACTCGAGCCCCAAAGAGCGACTATCCAACTACTTCGGCAAGGCATGGATACAGATCACACCGGTTCAGGCTTGAGTATTGTCTTTGCGGATCAGTTGCGGAGAGGGATGGTTCCCAGTGAGGACCGGTTTGCGCATCAGTTGCGGTTTGGCCTTGAGTTGCGGCTTGGGCTGGAGGGGGGGAGGAGCGTCTTTCTCCCCCTCCTTGCCCTCCTGACTAGACGACGACGACTGCCGTGACTGGCTGCCTCCCTTGGTGTTCTTCTTCAGTGTGCACTGGTTCTGCTTGGCGAACCTCTCCGCCGCTGTTGTCATATCCGGACTCTCCGGTCCCGTGGGACTCTCGCCTCCGGACTTGGAGCCCGGGGACTCCACGGTCCCGACCAGCGGCAGATCCATCACCAGGTCTGGAGTGTGCTTCTGTCGCAATTCCCAGAGGTCTTTGCCCACCGTCGATGCACTTTGGTTCAGATGAGACTGGGAATTCGCCCTCCGCTGCCACAACTCTCGGTTCTGACTGAACGTCGGAAGTTCGTCGGATATTCCATTCTCCGTCTTCTCACTCTGTGTTACTTCTCCGACACTTTGACTCTTCCAGTGGGTTTTCTTTCTCTCCTTTTCGATGATGGTTTTGGGTTCGTTAGCCATGATGTCCTCGCTGGGAAGAGGACTGATGGTCGAGGTTTCATCTTCGTCAGCTCTCAGAAGTTGTTCTTCGCTGGCGGAATCTTTCCCGGAGTCCAGGCTGTTGCAGCTTTCAGTCTAAAAACATTAAAATACATAAGATTTGATTTATAATTAGTTTTATTAAATAGTTTGTAGCAAGTTGAAGACAGGAGCGATTTATAAATTTGATGGAACGAAAGCAAGTTACGATAGATTTTTTAAATAAAAAGTACTAGTCTTTAAGCAGCTGTTACTAAAAGTTGATATTATCTCAGAGTCAGATTAAGGCAATTAGAACATATTTTGAAAGTGCAGAACAAAGTATTTGTAGAAAGATTGAGATGCATTGTTCCCATTCAATTTTTGGAAATATTTTGGAAATAAAGTCATGAAAGCTTAAGGAAAAATTCATTGTAAAGTAAATTAATTTACTTGCAAGGTTTTAAGGTATGATACTTATAGCTTTTCCTGATTGGGTCACTGAAATAATGAAGTTAAGAGCTCCTTACGTAAGTCAATGAAAAGTTAAGTTTTTATAGCTTTGTTGTTTTTTTTGACAAATATAATAAAAAACATTAGGCCTATAAGAATATAAAATCCAAAACTGCTCAACTGCTTCACGAAATTAGCTTGTTTTTTAAAAATCTTCAATAGATTTGAAACTATGAAAGTGGTTTTGTACCAACACCTTATTATGTACGGAATTATATCTAAATACCCAACTATACATCTATTCACCAAAATCACCCATTTGTTATATTTACACATTAATTTGTATTGATTGAGTTTCCAACTATAAAAATACATAAAATAAATAGGTGTAATTATTGAATTTGAGTAAACATATCCTTTTTCATCATCATCACTATAATTTTTTGAGTAAAACAAACTAAAATATGAAATGAAGAAAAATGTAGAAATAATCTGAAAAATGTAAGTAGCAAAATCTTTAAAAATATTTTAAATTTTGGAATATATTTTTACATTTAAAATGGTACAAGTACTTTTATTAAGACTCCACAGTACTCAAATATTAAAATTCTCAAACAAAACAAAGAGTAGTTTTGTTATGTATGTACACTAGCCATCCTCAATTTCATATCCACCTTAGAGTTGCCAAATAATAACCCATTAAACCCAATAATGGAAACAGCACACCAACAAAAAAATCATTGAGTATATTATGAACACATACCAGAAGAGATCTTTTGGAAAGTTATAAATGTCCATGAGTTTAGAGTGTATTCAGGGGGAAGTTAGAGGGGTAAATTACTAAGCGATACATTGAAATTATGAAACATGTGTCCAGCAGTGGAAGTTAAACATGGTAAAGCTCATTGGTTGTTTATAAGATAATGTTCATTGTTTGATAAAGTCATGTAATTTATACATCATTGATGAACCTAAACTGAGTCACAGGTGGTTGCACATGAATTGATTATTTAGTTTAGATGAAAGGTTGGGGAGACAGTGATAGTCATAATCAAAATGTAAATGACTTTGATTACTTTTTTATTTAAAAAATTAGACAATTACTCTTTCTATTTGGCATTAGAAGTTTGTTTAAAGGAAAAGGCAAAATAATTAAAAAAAACACCTGTGATCAGATTTTACAAAATACACTAAGAGTTCAATTTGCTGTACTCATTTGTTTAAAATTGTTATTTTTGTTTACACTAGAATGGATTCCAGGTTCTCGTTATTAAAAAAAAAACTAAAGTAAAAGTGGTAAAACTTTTTTTTACTTTTTTTACTTAAATTAAATACACATCCGTTCCAATCTGGTATAGAGAAAAAATCGTCACTTAACAAACAATACTGCCTATCTGACAAGGTTTGGGAAATTGAGTTTTTGTTATCCTAGCAACCGCAGTGTTATTCTGCACATAATGGTGGCCGTAGTTCACTGAAAATCCGAGGGATAGCGTTGGTATAGGCAATGTTCTAATTTGACAATGTTTGACTTTATTTCTTACAATACCGCCTATCTACCGCAGATAGGCTGTATTCCCAAAACAGTTTTTCTTCTCTCCTGTAAAGTTTTTATTAATCAGAGTAGGGTTTTTGGTATCCTAGTAACCACAGTGTCATTGTACACGTAATGGCGGCTGTAGTTCACCGAGATCCCTAAGAATAGCGATGGTAGACGCAATGTTCTAATTTGACATTATTTGACTTTATTTCTTACGATACCGCCTAACTACCGCAGATAAGCTGTATTGCCAAAACCGGATTTCTTCTCTCCTGGAAAGTTTGGGTTTTGTCAGATAGGCTGTATTTTTTGTTAAGTGACGATATGTACTTTACAATTTCTCAACACACACCATATTACATACGACCCTGAATTTAAAAAAATTCTCAAACACTCCATGTTAAGTAAAGTAATCCTGAACTTAAATCACTCTACAAAATGCATATTACGTTTACAACATTTACATGAATTTACTGTGCTTATTGATGAAGAATGGTAAATTACTTATTTTTCAATATTTTACACAGAGACATGTCTTAAAGTCTGCTTATAAATTTACGCATGATAAACCACTAGATCAACATCCCAAAATTAAAAAAAAACCTTTAAAATTTGAACAGGTACTTCCTATCAACATACCACACCATCCCAAATACAATGGATTAGCACAGACCAAGAGAAAATAGTTCATACCAAGTTAAGACTGTGTGATAGTGAGGTAAGGCAAGCACATGTGATAATACCAACATGCCAATGTGGAAGATCCAACATGCCAAAACAGGACATAACATGCACTCACCTTTGATGCGGAACACCTGGTCGTACAAATCACTCCAACAGTCACTACAATACAGTGCATCACACTAGCTCAGTTAACCAAACAAAATTTCAACAAAACTAGAAATACAACAGAAGAGAACCTTGAGCCAATTGGATACATCCAATGATAATTAGCAATAAAAACTCTTTTTAACCTGCGTTCTCAGAACCAGCACACTCCAGTAATTAGCAACTCAGCTGAGCAACTTTTATAACATTTTTGGGTTGAATTAATAAGTTCAGGAACATAAATAAATATTAATCTGCTAAACTGTTTATTGTTTTGACTAGTGTATTATAGAATTTGTTTTTTGATCTAAAATAGTATTTTATAGATTTTTTAAAACCTATCATTCCTTAAAAACGTCCTGTAAAAATTTACAGCTTACACTGTTGTATAAAAAAAGATTTACTTGATTTGTTTTACTACTGATTGGCATAGGGTTCATTCACTTATCTGGAATGTCCGTGGTTCTGAATATTATGCTGGTTGAAATAGCAAATACTGAATGACCAAAAAATTGTGATTTTAACTTGTGACAAAAAACCTAAATAAGAAATGTCAAATTCCAATTCAGTAATCAATTTGAGTTTTACTACTACTTATGTCTATAAAGTTTTAGATGAACAATTCAGGGTCAATTTATCTAAATAATAGCAATGAAAGTTAAAAAGAAAGAAGGCAATTGTCTTATCCAGCCTGTAAATGAAATTAACTCATAAAGAAATTAATGTAATATAATCCTCGATTTTGAAGTTATTTTTTTGGCATTTTGAAAACAAAACAAAACTGATCTATGTTGCAGTTAAAAGTTGAATCATATTAAGCCAAAATTACATTGAAATCCAAATTTGTCCTTAAAATGTTCAAAAGTTAAACTTTAACTATCAATTACTTTGATAGCCCCTTTAATTTGATATACTCACAGGAAATTACTCAATTTGTTATTGATTGGGATGCTGTTTCACTAACTCATAATGGGTCAAGCATTCAGTTAATGGTGAGCTTCTTGGTTTGACTGGAATACATAACATATCATAATGTTTTGCAACGCACATATTGTAATTAGTAGAATCTTTTATATCAATTGTGACGCTGATAAATACAACTACTTTGTTAACAAAATAATGTATAAACTGAACAAAATAATGAAGGGTAAAATGTATCACACAGACAAATGTTTAAAAAACAAAAGCAGGGCTTAAATCATAATCAATACAAGAATACTGAGTTTTATTTCTTACTATTATCACAAGTAAAATATGTTTACATTATGTACAAAGTTAATATAGTGTAATTACTGTAAATGTGACTGACAAAGAATAATGAACTGAAATAAATCCAGCAAAATCTTTAAAATAATAAAAAATAACTTACGGCTAATGTAAAATTGTTTTGGGACAAATGATATTTATAATGTAGCTTACACATGCGCCCAAGGCAAATATTTATGATGAAATTATTGTTATCAAATTTAGAATACCCATATTTATGAGCAGTTTACTTGGGCTGACTAACAAAACCCAAAAAAAGTAAAAGTTAGTCTGATGTTACAGTGTTACACTTAGATATAAACAAAATTGTTAAATTATAGTATTTAGAGAAGCACTTCAGGTAACAGTACTTTTGAACTTGAAAAAGTGTTAAGCCCAAATCAAATTGTTCCGCGATAAGGTAGAAAATGACATCAAGTTTAGCAGAAACATAAACTAAAAAAAAAACATAGCCTTATTGCATTTGTATATAATGTAAAAATAAATAACACCAATCATCCATGACAAATTTTACAGCGAATATTTAAAAATTGTACTTAAAAAATATTTTTAAGGTTTTCTAAACTGAGGAAGAGCTGGATTTTAAATCGAAATTACAAATACATATTGAAAAGATGAGATCATTGCCTTTTACTACGGAAGAAATTTCATAACTAATCTAAGGAACGAATAAATCTTGTTTAAACTAAACATAACATATATTTACAGATTGTAACATAAAAACACACCAAATAAATACAGAGACTAACATTAAGATTAGCACCAAGAGATTTTGACAGGAAATAAAATAGAAAATAAAATGTTCATTCAAAATAAATTAAACAAAAAAAGCTGAAAAAGCAAGGTTGCAAAAAAGGATGACATAAACACAAAAGCAAAAACAATTATATTGGAATAATTCAAAAACATTATAAATATGTCTTACATATGACGTACCAAATTTGTTTGACACGCTTTAATTTAGTCTATTATCAGGGTAGAAAATCAGAATGAGCAGTTTTATTAGATCTTTGGGAAACGGAATGTTGTCAATATTTACTTCTCTAACTATGTATAATAGTGCAACACAAAAACTTATGAAATTAATTTTAAACGAAAAATTTACAAAACCATGAAGAAAAACTACGAATGCAAAAATACAAATACATAATTTCTCAATGAACTAAAGTCCAATTTATAGTGACAGACAACCAAACTACAGTACACAAAATGATTAAATGAAGGATAAAAACATTTGTCACCAAGGATGAGATATCAACCTACCAGCACATGCATTTAATACTATAATTTTCAACAAAATATAAAACAAAAGATAATGCCACAACTAGAAAAAAAAACATAAAAAAGCAAACAAAAAAGACTGACCATTATTCAAAAACACTTCTTCTGTTATAAACGGGGGAGGAAAAATAAAAGAACCACAAAAAAATGAATAAAGGAGGGGGTGAGGGGTGCGTGGCAAGTGATGGAAGTGGTAACATGCAAACACACACAGACAGACAGACAGACAGACATCTACAGGGTGTTACTGACTCTGGAGGAGCCGAGGCCCTGCGCGGATGAGTCCCCGCCACTCTCGGCATCCTTGGCCGACTGCAAACAGAGGAACGGAGGTCCAGTAAACGAGACTCACACAGGAGCGAACAGAGGAACGGTGGTCCAGTAAACCATAAGCACACAGGTGTGTGTCTGAGCAGAAAAGTTTGACGCAACAACCCTTACTTCTATGGGATCGAGCAATATAAAAATATAGTAAAGAAAGAAATTCTATTCTTTAACTAACTACTGTTTGATATTTAACTGTCCTAACTGACTAGCTGATTTTGGTCCCAAGTGGAACTTTAAAAATTATGGGACATGAAATGAAAAATACCGACTGAAAAGATATAGATGAAGCTTCCTCAAACTTGGGAGAAGGGGGTTGAATCCTCATCTTGCTATCAGAAATTTGCAGGTTCTAGAAAGAATTTAATCTCATTAAGTTTTCATTGCTCTTCATTTAGCTGATGTGAGGTTTATTTTCTTTCACCCGCTATGGTAAAACATTTTATTGCATTTAAATCAAAAAGTTTTTTTATGAAATATATTTAGACAGTGGTTCAATAAGAGTAAACATTAGCACAAAGGGTATAAAAAATTATAAAAACGGCATATTATGAAAGCTCATTATCCTAGAGAAAATATTGTGTTCATGTTCAACTTTTCAATGGTAACACTAATGATTGTAAAGTTTTAAATAAACGGCCATATCAAATATAAAAATGATGAATAAAAGTATTTAAAACCTCTACTTTTTTAAATGAATTATATTTTTTTAATATGATGAAATATCTTTTTGAGACAATACAAATACAAGTTATGTGTGCAAAAATTCATGAATTTTAAAAGTATCGAAGGAATAATTATCGTTATTAAGTTTTATTTTTTGCATACAGTAGAACCCCTGATATCCGGCCTCCACAGGACCAAGCCCAGGCCGGATAATGATTTGGCTGGATAATCCAACCTATTGTGGAAACAATAATTTAGAGGTAATTATTAGCATGTAGTTAATAAATTAAGCTCAAAGAAGAACTTGGGTTGTTTTTTGGGGTTATTTAAAAATATATATGTTATTAAAACCAACACTCACTTGACCACTAATTGATCTAGTTTCACCCATGGGTCTGAATGAATTTTGAGATAAATCATTGTCCTAATCAGTAATATTGGCTACCACCCATAGCCTTCATCGCTGTTTGTAAGCCTGCCATTTTATGTGACTTGACAAAACAAAACAATTAATGAAAGTACTGGACACATTAAATCCAGAGGAACAACAGTTTAGATGTTACTAGCTCAACTGAATAGTGTACACATGGCAGTAAACATCAATTGCTCAGGTTTACTATTGCCGAATTAGGGCGGATCCAAATTGACAAAAACGTTAGGTGAGGCTTCATGAGTGATGTAAGACGAATCAGGCCAGATAAACAAATAGAGATAATACAGCGTAAACAAACAGAGAGATACCCAAGAGAGAATCAGAGGGAAATGCGTCTGTAAGCGTAGGAAATATGTTTTGTTATAGGCTTCTGAGAACCGACCGGATAAACCCGAGAACCAAGGCCGGATAAGAGGGGCTCTACTGTACAATTTAAATGTCAAAAAATTTTAGGCGTTGAAAAAGGTTAACTAAGTCATAAATTGAACTTTTATTCCAAAACATCAAATACCTATTGAATGAAAAAGGGGGGAAAATATATTTGATAGGGGTCTGCGGGCCAGACTTTTTAAGTTCGGGTCGGGTCGGGTCGGGCCTTTAATTTTGGCTTTCGGGTCTCGAGCCAAAACCGGGTCGGGCCAAAAATATTTAAATAATTACTTTCGTATGAATTAACTAGAACCTAAAAAGAAGCTAAATCAAGAAATTAAATACAAAATTAATAGACAAAAATTACCACTATATATCGAGGCCTAATAAATTTTAGAAGGTTAAAATTATATCATAATTCAATTTTAACATACAACAAGAAATTAAGATAAAAAACTAATATGTGAACGAATTCAGCCAAAAAACTATGAGAGCCATAACAATCAATGATTATTATCATTACAAAGCCACACTTTAACACAACGACCATAACGCCAATAAACAATATAAACTATGAATATAAATTTGAAGTTGAAAAGTGCAAGGTCAGAGCTAAATATAGAGGTGTAAGTTTTCAATTTCCGAATTCTGAGAGGTGGTATTTCTAGGTAACTGTCGAAATCCATTCTTCTATGAGTTAATGAAATATTTTTGAGGTTATTTTTATTAAAAACTCGTGGACGGCTGCGAAAAACGAAAGCGCGTATCTTTCGGTCGCGGATGAACGGCAGGTGTAGCTTTTCGGAACTCACGATCTGCCGCGAAATACGATCGCGCGTATTTTCCGATCGCCAATAATCGGCAAATGTAGCCTTGCTAAAGTCGCGGTCGGCCGCGAAAAACGATCGTGTGTATTTGCTGATCGTAAATAAACTAAACGCATCTTAGCATAACTCGCGATCGACTGTAAAATTCGATCGCACACATGTCAGTCGCAAGTAAATTCGATCGCCGGGTAAACGGTGGGAGTAACGTATCAGGCGCAGCCCGACCCGATTTTGGCCCGAACTATTTTTTGGCCCGGCCCGATGTCTCGGGCCGGCCTTTGACCCGACCCGACCCGAAAAACTCAGGAACCCGCAGACCCCTAATATTTGACAACACTACTCATATTTTAAAATAAATTACCAAAATAAATAATATCACTGTACCACTGGTGAATTTTCAGATGTATAGCTGGTACCAAGCAAAAAAATAGATCACTCAAGCACAAGTAACAAAAATGTGCTCATTTCCCTAATCTGTACAAAATACACACATCACACTAAAATTTAATTACATCGATAAAAAATCATAGTATAAAACACATAAGCCTAGACAACAGTATGGGTATGATACAATGTGATGATCAAACGGTAGTCTCTAGTACCTCGTGAGTGGTAGGAGGGGGCCCTGAGGGGGGCAGTATGGGGGGCCAGGGGGGATTAGCTCCAAGCAGGGGGGAATGTGAACTAGAAGCCCCACTGAGCACCGAGTCGTTCGAACTTGATGCCCTCCGCCTCATAGATTCCTCGGAAGAACTTGATTTGAAGAGTTCTATTTTGTCCCGATCTTCATCCCTGAAAGTAAAAATTAATAGTTGAAACATGGTATTTTACAAAATATAGTTTTTGAAGTACTTTTAAACTTAAGTCTTAGAGAATAGTGGTTTGGTCAATCCCATGACCAAGCAACCCCCTGCTGTAAAAAAAACCTGTAGTAAGTATTAAAAGGGTTGTGAAAGTGATTCTGTGCCTGACTGCCAAAGAAACTTTATTCAAGCTATGACCAAACCAATATGCTTCCCTGTAAAAACCAGAAATATTTTAAATCCCTCAAAGATTATAATGAAAATTCCTGCATAAACTTTAGAAAATAAGTAAGCAAAAGTACCCTATAAAACCATTAATCCATTCCATGATACATATTACAGAAACTTAAAACTTAAACCTGATAGGTTAAACGAACTCAAAGAAAAATCAAAACCGTTTTGTAAGCCGTCACATTATGCTCTGAGCTTGGTGTCTTGAATCCCCTTACACTTTATTGCTCTGGCAGGCTTTCCGAATTATCCGGAATTGTAGGTTATTGAAGTTTGGGTTTGCAGGAATCTATTATAAACATAATTTATCCACCACAAAAAATATAAATACATATATTTGTTATGTATGGTAGTATTTTTAGAAGTATACCGTTATAGGAATACCACGAGCAAAGTTAGCTTACTTCATCTTGATGAGGATGTACTTGTCGGGGATGAGGCCCTCCTTGGAGTTGACGGAGCCGCGCCACCAGTCGTTGGAGACCTGCGAGTACAGCGTCACCGTCTCGCCCTTGCGCAGACTCAGCTCACGGTCCGAGCGCGCCACAAAGTCAAACTGCGCCGTCGCCTCCAGCGTCTCGCACTCTGCAACCGGCAAAGAAATGTTGGCAAGATTGGTTTTATTTGTTCCATAACGATTGCTTATATCTTCTTCATTAAGGAGTTTAAATTATTCAAAACGTTTAGTTGTCAATCCCTCCATTTTTAATTAATAAGAGTTTATTTTAAAATAAGAGAAGAAATTATTTGAAACCGAGGGTGAAATGAAATTTTAACAATATTTGGCTAACAAACTCTCTCATTTTGTAGCCTGAGGTTTAGCAGCGAACTTCTATATAAATCCAATAAAAACCAAAATCTTCTATAGTACCATCACAATCAATATTAAAAATGGAGTCTTATTTTTTTAATTTGACCTTTTTAGTTTTTTGTTATTTATAACTCTATACACAATTCATTTATGTTCCAATTAAAGAAAACAAAAATTTTAATTGCTCTTGGAGGGTTACTTAAACATGTATTTAATTGAAATCAAAGTAAAGCATAGTAGAATTGTTGAATAATTTTTCATACTGATCTTTTAAAACCATAACAAATATTAATATTGCTTTTACTAACATATGCACACATTCTTTTATTAGTACCTGGTGGACCGAGACTTGCTCGGTGTTATTTCATGTTTACAGTTCATCCAGTTACTATAAAATATTTCAGTGTCATAAAATTGATAAATATAAACCTTTTTCATTGCTTCATCCCACTCTCTGTGTTTTTCCTTGATGGCTGTAGATTGCAAGCAGCTGTTATGATTACTTTATTTGTTTACACTTTCCTTCTTTATTTTAGTTGCTGTCATGGCAACTCATAAGGCCAATGTTAAAATTTTAAAACTTTAAAATTTGTTTTATTACGCTATTAGATTTTCTCAGGCCAAGTAATCTGCATAAAACACGTTTTTGAGTCATAAATTACTTAATTCCAGAATTTGAAGGAAATCCTCGGAGCCGTTTTTGAGATAATTATGCAAGCAAGCAAGCAAACATACATACAAGATAACACTGCTCATTTAAGAGTATAGGATAGGATTTCTAAGGTAAGACCACAATTGTGAAACCAACTTACCATCTTCTGAAGGGTAAACTTCAGAATCCATGTCTTCTTGGACATGATCCGACGGAGAATCCCCAACATCGCTACAAAAAGAGCGGAAAAAATAAGTTCCCTTTATTATACAGTTTAAACTTATGAAAGAATCAATGAATGAAATCTACATTTATTTAGTTTCTCACTTATCATCAGCAATTTGTGTCAGCTGGTAGTGAACCAGTCAATCTACATTTTGATTGAAGTTAGAAATTCTGCAGTTACTAATAGATTAATCTCGATGATTAGAAAGTACTAACAGTTCTAAATCTCTTAAAAGAGTGTTTAAAATCTCTCTAAGTAAAACTCCAAGATCAAGTCCAGGAGAGAAGAAAAACTGTTTTAGCAACACCGCATATCTGCTTAATCGCATCAAAAACATATACTAATAACAAAGCAGATGGGCGGTTTTTCCCATTACTATCTCTTGGGCGGTACTAGAACAGTGCTATACTAATGCTATCCCTCGAATTTTTGGTGAACTAAGACCACCATTACGTGTGGGTTTACACTACGGTTGCTAGGATACCAAAAACTCAATTTTCCAAGATTTGTCAGATAAGCGGTATTGTTTCTTCACAGACGATATTTAAGAGATGGTATGAAAAAATATTAATAAATTTTAATAAAAAAAACCTGGCTTATAAACAGTAAAATGGGTGGTACTAACATGTCGTCAGGCTCACGGGAGATGTACTTCTCGTACACCGTGCCGCCGATTTCGGGGCCGGGGAAGATCTCGTCGTTGAACAGGATGATGTTCTTGATGAGTTCGTTGACCTGGTTCTGGTACTGCACCTGGTCCTTGTCCTCGGGCACTGGCACCAGCGTCGGGCCGAAGCAGATCGCCAGGTTGTACGGATCCATCATGTTCTCGTCACTGTACTCCGACAGGCTGCGGACAACGAGTGTGTTACTGACCAACAACACAAGGAGAACTGACTACTGTGGCCGAAGCACACCACCAGGTTGTACGGGTTCATCATGTTCTCGTCACTGTCTCCGACAGGCTGCAAACAACGAGTGTGTTACTGATCAACAACACAAGGAGAACTGACTACTGTGGCCGAAGCACACCACCAGGTTGTACGGGTTCATCATGTTCTCGTCATTACACTCCGACAAGCTGTGGACAACGAGTGTGTTACTGACCAACAACACAAGGAGAACTGACTACTGTGGCCGAAGCACATCGCCAGGTTGTACGGGTCCATCATGTTCTCGTCACTGTCTCGGGCAGGCTGCGGACAATGAGTGTGTTACTGACCAACAACACAAGGAGAACTGACTACTGTGGCCGAAGCACACCACCAGGTTGTACTGGTTCATCATGTTCTCGTCATTACACTCCGACAGGCTGCGGGCAACGAGTGTGTTACTGACCAACAACACAAGGAGAACTGACTACTGTGGCCGAAGCACACCACCAGGTTGTACTGGTTCATCATGTTCTCGTCACTGTCTCGGGCAGGCTGCGGGCAACGAGTGTGTTACTGACCAACAACACAAGGAGAACTGACTACTGTGGCCGAAGCACACCACCAGGTTGTACTGGTCCATTATGTTCTCGTCACTGTCTCGGGCAGGCTGCGGGCAACGAGTGTGTTACTGACCAACAACACAAGGAGAACTGACTACTGTGGCCGAAGCACACCACCAGGTTGTACTGGTTCATCATGTTCTCGTCATTACACTCCGACAGGCTGCGAGCAACGAGTGTGTTACTGACCAACAACACAAGGAGAACTGACTACTGTGGCCGATGCCCATCGCCAGGTTGTACGGGTCTATCATGTTCTCGTCACTGTACTCCGACAGGCTGCGGACAACGAGTGTGTTACTGACCAACAACACAAGGAGAACTAACTACTGTGGCCGAAGCACATCACCAGGTTGTACGGGTCCATCATTCTCATCACTGTACTCCGACAGGCTGCGGACAACGAGTGTGTTACTGACCAACAACACAAGGAGAACTGACTACTGTGGCCGAAGCACATCGTCAGGTTGTACGGGTCCATCATGTTCTCGTCACTGTCCCCCGACATGCTGCGGACAACGAGTGTGTTACTGACCAACAACACAAGGAGAACTGACTACTGTGGCCGAAGCACATCACCAGGTTGTACGGGTCTATCATGTTCTCATCACTGTACTCCGACAGGCTGCGGACAACAAGTGTGTTACTGACCAACAACACAAGGAGAACTGACTACTGTGGCCGAAGCACATCGCCAGGTTGTACGGGTCCATCATGTTCTCGTCACTGTCCTCCAACAGGCTGCAGACAACGAGTGTGTTACTGACCAACAACACTAGGAGAACTGACTACTGTGGCCGAAGCACATCGCCAGGATGTACAGGTCAATCATGTTCTCGTCACTGTACTCCGACAGGCTGCGGACAACAAGTGTTTTCCATCATCAAATCAAAATTATTTTTTAAATTATTTCTTTCCATAAAATTTAAACGCTTACAAATTTTGATTTGATCAGAAAAAGTTTAGGTTTTTATATCTGGATATGTAGACAGCATCTCTTTTACTGCCTTTCCCAAGAAAATTTGGGTTGGTAACAAGAAGAGTAGATAGAGCAGGTAAATGTAGAGTTAGAGAGCAAATAATACCCCTTCACTCTGTGACAACTGCTTTATTAGCGCTTAGAAAGAAGGCAAGACTAATCTACAATGTAACTACAGAACCCCTCTATGTTCATGAGCTGTGTATTTAAAAAATGAGAAGAAAATAACTTCATTGACAGACATGGAGTGGAGGAGAAGTTGTCAACATGAGTAGCCAAACACATCACATGCTATAACACTGCTCCCTGAATAAAAAGTGGACCTTAAACTGGACGAGTCGAGTGGTAATTAAAGTTCAAATTGAATTATTGTAAGTCTTGCTTTTGGAGAAAAATATTCAGTTTACATTGGTTGAGATTTCTTTTGATATTAGACTTACTGGTTGAGGAAGGCAAAGAGGTATCTCATGACGATGACCACGGAGCGAGGCAGACTCTGCACCAGGTCCTTCATCCTCAGGACAAACTCGTGCTTTGACTCCAGCTCTGGAACATAACAATAAAAAAATATTCTTAAATAAAATGCTCTTATTTTAAAGGATAAATACTCTTATTTTTGTATTCCAGATGATGTCAGTCCACTCTTAAGCCTGTTTGATACTAAACTTAACAATATGATTTATATTTAAATTTTAGAAAAGTTTGTTTGATAAGTTTGGAATGATAGTTAATAATGAAGTAGAGTATAATCGGTAGCACAAAAGTAGGTGCTCTGCTGGGGAGAATTATTGTTAAAAATTTCTTTGGAAAGTTAATAAAAAAAAGATCATATGTTTGAGGAAACTCATTTCCTAGTAAAGGGCCCAGAATAACTTTAACATAGTTTTAACAGTTCAAAAAAACTCTTAATATACTCTTCTCAGCTATCTTAACAGACAGTTGATTGAATTTACTGTTTTTGCTGACTGCAAAATTTCTTACCCTTGAATGTATTCTAGATTTGGTGATGATTCAAACTTAACAATGAACAAAGTATATTAAAAATTAACTCTCACAAGAAATCCTCTAGAGGAATTCTCTCCAGAAATTCTCTATTAAATATCAGAGACAACATTGTAGAAAAGAGCAATTGCTAATTTGAAGTTTTTTGAGTAAGGCCTTTTGGTAAGTTGCATCCAACTCAACCTCAGGCTTTCATCAACAAATAACCTGAAAGTGTAAAATCCTACATGGGAAAAACTCTTATAGAAGTTAGCATGATGAAAAAGAACATACTCTCAAAATCCCCAGGCAACTGACTGTCTATAAAAAAAAACTATAAATCTGAAAATTTGTTACTTTGAAACACTCATATTCACCTTCAGAGTTACAAAAAAGATTAAATGACTTCAACTATAAAAAGTTATAATTTGCTCACGTACGGGCGAGCTCCATGAACTGCTCGAAGTAGATGATGGGGAATAGCGGCTCGCGCAGCTCGCGGAGGTAGAGCTTGAGCACGCCGGCGACGGAGTTGATGTCGCTCGCGTCCGTCATGTCGGCCAGCGGGTCCTCGCCGCGCTCGAACGCCTCGCGGAAGTTGTTGATCTCCACCTGCGAGCCCGACACTCGGAAGATGCCCTGGTGGTGGAGGCCTGCACAGGGGAAAATGGATATGTTGAGTCTATCATGGCATTTTGGGTTTGTTTCGGTGCCTTATAGGTTATTTTAGGGACATTAGAAGGTTTATAAACGACAAGAAAAAGATGTGGGATTATCGTTAGCAACTTTCATAAATTTTTAGGATGTATGCATTCTTGAAATTTGCTATTAGGTGACAAAACTTAAAATAAATTAGTTGCTGGTTGCTCATAATGCACATTTATGAAGAAGTAGACAAGAGATAGTTGAGTAGAAGATTGGGTAACCAGAATGATTTAAGTTACGATATACTAGGTGCCCTCATTTTAAATGCAAGGCAAAAACATAATACAATGATTGTGGATAAAGCGCAGATATTACAAATTTTATCTATAATAGATAAAGCATAAATATTACAAATTTTCTCAATAGAAGTGATAATTAAGTGGTACATTTTTTTAAATTAATTCAGTTTTAAACTACATTGAATAAAGTTAATAATTAATAGGAATCAAAATTACAATTTCATAATCAACTTGTATATTCAAGCTGCCAAATAAATCATCTGATGTCACCAGATGTTGGCATTTTGTGGCCTACCATAAAGGTTGATGACCCTGATGCAGCTCTTGATGATGAGTGGGATGTCCAGGTTCAGAGACTCGAGGTATTCCTCCAGCGAGCCGCCAAACAGCTTGGGTTGGCCGTTCATCTGCAGGCGGCCGATGCGCTTGCGCCGCGGGGGCTTGGCGATGGGACTGTGCAGCATTCCTGGCAGAGGCACACCCCCCTGCACCTTGCACCCTCCACCTGGCGAAGCAAAAATATTAATGAAATGTTTCCTATAAGGATCTTTACTGTTTACAAAATAATAAAAGGTTTTAATTGTTCTATCATTTATTTTTTATTTTTAGATGAATATTCCCTTTGATTATCAACGATACGTAGACAGTTTTCGCTAATAACTTTAAAAACTAAAAACAGAACCGAAACATCACATGCTACTCTTAAGAATTGATTTTTTTCTGTAGAGTTTCAGGACCATACAAAATCAGAGAACTAAAAAATTGTAAACATTATTGTTAGTGATATAAAAATTACTCCGAAAGTTCAGTAGTGATTGAATATACATTTAGTTAGGCCTAAGCAAGATAATTCTAATAGCCTATATTGAACTTGTGTTTACAAGTTTTGTAATTAGTCTTTCTGGCAAAAAAAACATGTTTTAAGTTTATTTTCACACCAAGACAGACCAGGAGGCAATGGGACATTGTAAGACTTGTTTTTACAAATCACGAATGGAAAACCACATAGTAAGATTATAATTAACAGATGTTAAATAAAACATTTCAACTTAAAATTAAAATACAATGTAGCCGCAGGACTCACCAGGCCCGGGAGGTCCGTTCTGCGGGGACTCTGCGCTGGAAGACATGTCCACCAGCTGCGACCGGATGTGCTCATGCTTCGAGTCCAGCCGAGCTATCCGGCTCGTGCCCAGCATGAACTCTCTGAGTTTCTGAAACATCACGGATAAATTATTACTCACATTATTAGAAATATGTAATAGACTTAAGTATTTGAATACTAGGCCCAAGCCAAGGTGTGCCGCAATGACTATTCAAGCAGCCTCATAAGATCAATGAGGTTCTATGAGGTATGCCTCATAAGATTTCTAGCAGTTAAAGTATTACAAAAATCAAATTGATTTTTTGATAATTTTTAAGCTGAACAATAATTTAAACTGCATAAGCTGACAAAAATGAAATAAACTTAATTTTAAATAGATGTGTATAAAATTATCTCCATACCATAAAAAATATATTATCTCCATCTTATTATTATTATTATCTCCATATTATATTATTATCCATATTATCTCGTGTATAAATTAGCTCTGAATTTTTATAGTACTCTAGTCTTCTAATTAGTAACAACATACTTGATTAAAAATTACATTTTAGGAGGTACTTTGCAAAAAACCAAAAAGTTAGTTTTGATATCTTCTTGAATCATTTTATAAAAATGATTGTTGGGGTTAGGCGCGTTATTAATATGTTATTTTATTTTTGTTGAGTAAAATGTGTAATGAAATGTTTTTAAAAATATTCTGATGATACTGATGTAGATGTTGTTCTTCTTTAATAAAGTAACGTAAATTTTTTCTTACAAAGATAACCGACTCATGATTTGTATATGTAATAAAAAAAGTGTATTTTTTTTGTGTCTTCCATGATTGTCTTTTATTCAAACTACATGGGATTACACTATGATTTACAAGAACATAACTTCTCCAAATTCCCTCCCCAAGTGGATTATTGATTAGTTAAGAATTATTTGTATTACGACAGTAAACATTGAAGACACAGTTTTTTGAATCATTAAGAAGATACATTTAAAATTTGTTTATGTCTAAGTCAACCTATGCTTCTTTTATATGGTTGGTAATGGCTGAAGCGCTCACAGTGAGGTAGAACTCCTCGGTCTCGTGGCGGTCGGCGCGCAGCTTAAGGCTGACGGTCTCGGGCGGCTTGTGTGTCGGCACCGCATTGTCGCCGAAGTACGCTCGGCAGTCGTAGTCCTTCGCCGTTAGCATATCCAGCAGCGTCGACTCCGCCGTCTCCAGCGTCTTCCACACCTGCCACCGACAACGGTTACTGGCCAATCTTTTGATTCATGAAATTCTTTTCCGAATTTGACAGACAACCCATGCCTCATGCAGTTTCATGAAGTTCATATCAATATTTATTTTCTCCATTGCATGAAATTTTACCTACAATCGCGGGCAGCAAATACGGCAGGTGAATGGTGCGAAATTATTGTTTATTATTTGTATGGGTAATTAACCAAATATATCATCATATGGTAAAGTATACACAAATTTACTCGTAAAAGACCCTGAGAAACGTAAACAAAACTTTGACAGTTCAACAAAAAAATTTCATTCAGTAATTTCAGCTGAGGTTTAGCAGAAAATGTTATGAGTTATAGTTATAGTTATAGTGTTATGAAATGTTATAGTTTTTGTAGCCCACCATATTTCGTGCACTCTACACTATGTTTGTTACACCTTAACAGCAGCTGATCAAGAAATAAATCTTAATTACTAAATTTGTATAACTATCATTAATTTTACTTCTTGTGGTTTTGAATATACAATTTGTTTTGTGTTTTTATACAATATAAACACAGCCATGGACTTGAACTCGCCACATGCACAGGTCTTTGACCCATGTGAGGTTTTTTATTTTTTTTATTATAATGCTACTATTTGCTTGCTTTATATCTGTAAATAAAGAATTATTTGATTTGATTTATTTGATTTGAGTGTATTGGCTCTTACGACACATATTATAAGACTTCCACAATGTAATCAACAGGTAACTTTTTAGTATCTTAAACACCACTTAATGTATTAGTTAAAAAGAGACAAATATTATGTTTTGGTTTTATTATCACTTCTTTGTTTTGCAATAACATTATAACTGTACTAATTGCATAACCATTGGCAGTAAATTTGTGTATACAACATTTGATTCATTAGAAAATCTTTGGATTCTACACAGTAGTCTATTATCACTATCAGACAGAATTTGGTAATGTATTCAAGAATTTCAAACAATGAGAAGAAAAACCTTGCAAACCACTATGATTCATTACTTTCCTTTGACTGTACAAGCCACCACAGTCTGAGGAAAAAATGGGTTTCGCCTATTTAAGATAAGCCTCAATTCAATCAATTAAAAAATTAAATTTTACTAATAAAAAATGCAAATTTAAGTGGTTTATTATAGGCTGTCCAGTACACAAAAATGGAAAAGAAACAAAATTAAATATTTGAAGCTTGAGCGTCTTGTGAAATATTTGGACGCAACCTGACTGACCTCGTCGCTTTCCGCCCTGAGGGAGGTCAGTCTGGACTTGAGCTGCACCAGCCTTGTCTCCATGTCCGCACACAGCAGCTTCTGTAGCTCTGGTTCTGCAAACTGCGAGTGAAACACACGAGTCAATGTGTTGATCAAAATTAATAGTAGTTTATGCAACGATTGTATAATGAATGCCTTTAAGCCACAAGTGAGTTCGCGAGTGTTCTAAATACCTCACGAGTGGCTTAAAGGCATAATACAATCGTTGCATACACTATTTTATCTACGACCAACAATATACGACAAAATTTCCCCTGAAGTTAAACAAAACTCATGACTTTTACTAATGATGGAATAGGTCAACTAAAATTTGAGGTTAGGCAAATAAGCAGACTGAACCATGAATCGTTGTGGAACAATCAGCTGATGGGATAAGTAAACTCAAACATGAATCGTAATGCAACAATCAGCTTATGTGCGAATTGCGTAATTGTTATTATGACACTACTTCCGTCGAATGCCGAGCTCTCATTGGTCTAGAACCAGTACTCTAAAGTGACTCCAGTACTCTAAAGACGTCATTAGAGTACTGCTTGGTTTTTGGTGTTTTAATGTATATCATTATAATGTTTATTGTAATACCATAATTGGAGCTTATTGCAATGGTCGTAGATAAAATAAATTAACAGCCATCTGATAAAAAGACACAGAAATAAAGATTATTATTAGTTAAAATTTTAAAATCTGATCTTGGTTTGATGATTATCCTTGGGATGTACATATATGAGACTATTCTATTTGTGAAAAAATGATTCAGGAGACTTTCCGTTAGTTGAAGATTCCAACAATAGTAACATAGAAACAGAAATCATATTGTTACAGACTAACTTTGGCTTGAAACCTTTAAATGGGATATTAGTCGTGAGTCAATTAAAATATTAAGTATTGGCATGTAATCAGTCTCTGTGGCCTCCATAGACATATTACTAATAAAATGCTGCCTAAAAATTGTGTTGATGAATTAGGTCTCATAAATAAGGTTTTCCTTTGCTTACAGCACACAAAAATCTTTTAAGATATACTGAATATAATACAGCTTCATTGAAGTTGTCTACTAGAAATTGTAAATTGAATGTTATATGATTTTGCAACAATAAACCAATAAAGTGAGATTCACACACTGCAGAACTTGCTCGCACATCACATTTTAGAGTCATCCCGAGAGTAGCCTCCACTTAGGTATAGCTCAGGAAGTAGAGGCAGAAGCGTCATAATTTATAAATCATCGCTTGTGCAGTAACTTGTCTTCAAGCTAAGCAAGGCGGATCTTTGTAATGCTGCACATTTGCCAAATAAACTAAAAAAGATGAGCGCCCCAAAAGAGAATACCACCACCAAACATTTATTCTGGATCCTGCTCAGATCACTATCTTGACTGAAAAGAAATTTTGGTGAAATTATCAGAAAGATCTGTGATTTTGAGCCAAGGTTTCTCAAGAATTCTCATGATTTTTTTCATTTACTTTGTTTACCTAGTTATCATTGACAAGAGAGGCTTACTACCGATCCTATCATTATTGTGGAAGTTTGCCATTACACTTAAATAATCGTACCCATTGACAAACACCACCTTCACTCATAATTTTAGGACCGTACACTGAACAGGCTACAGGATAAATTTCGACTGCTGAGTGTTTTTGCAAAAAATCTTACAATGATGCACATATTCATATTTATGGGATTTTCTATTGAGGCACTCATGTTTTGAGCAGTCTTACTTTGCTTGAAGCGTATCAAGTCACTGCACATGCTGATACGTAAAGTAGGGCGC
This sequence comes from Flexamia atlantica, assembly GCA_035578135.1. NCBI lineage: Eukaryota > Metazoa > Arthropoda > Insecta > Hemiptera > Cicadellidae > Flexamia > Flexamia atlantica. Next base: position 11,762,173 of record JAQJVK010000009.1, read on the forward strand.
TACTGTAGCTTCTCTTCAGGCTACTTTCTAGATGACCCTCGTACATTCAAAGCTTTTCAAAACCAAACACAGACACAAAAAGCTAATTTCTCCTTGAAAAAGGAGAACTTTTTTAACAAAGCAAGAACATACAAAATCTGTAGACTAACTTAAGTTGTTACACTATTTTTAGTTTTTGACTATATTCTGGGAACTAGTTGGTCACAAGGGATAATGGTTTTCCCTGCTAATCTATTTGCTAATCTACAAATAACTGATTAACTAATCTAATTATATTAGATATCAAAAGAAGTATTATCAGCAAAATCTTTTTCCCGCAAATTTTCTTTAAGCGAAAACTAAAGGCAATTCAGTGTAGAACTTGCCATTACTCCGTGCCGCTGCCCACAGAGGACTTAGCAATTTGTTTTTATACAAATTTTAGAAATAATTTAGCTTACCCAGAAATATTTGCTTATCTGTAGTGGATCCAGTTTCCAATAACTTTAAAGAGACAACTAACTTAGGAAATTCATCTAAGGAAATTTTGAGGTAAAGAAGAAAATTTGGCTCCTGATACTTTTTGGAATTTTATGATCACTATATTGTTAATGGTTTAAGGCCTGGTTTGCACGGTGACCAGACAGTAGGACAGTAGAAAAAAAATTCCTTTGTTCTCTTTTGTTTAAAGGTATTACTGTCTACTGCACTGGTCATCGTGCAGTGGACAGTAAAATATGTGGGGGATGATAACATCACAAATATTGTTAATTTTTGCTTAATTACCCCCTTAGTTCTACCACCACCGTGCATGCAGTGCTACTTCTACCAAGATAAAACAAAGACATTATTTACACGCAGTATGTTTACTTCGTCATTCTTTCCCTGGAACTCGAACTTCTTGGGAATCATGAATGCCGTATGGTTAAACTCTAGGAACCTCTGTTTATCCAGTCTTGAGTCCAATGACTGGATATTTGCCTGTAAAAGTTTCATGTAATGTAATTTTCAATTTGAATAAACAGATAGCTTAACGGATACAACATACACAAATATGACAGTTCTAGAAAACTGTGAGTGTTAGGATCAGAATGTTAGTGTGTTCCTATACTGTCTACTTTCCTATACTGTAGCCCTCAACTTTTCATATTGGATAGATTTTTTACAGAATATTGATAGATATCTTACAGAATTGATTGGACCTGCCATTTTGAGAAGTTTGTCGGAGTTAAAAATATTGACCCATAACTGCAAGTTCTTTTCCTCTTTTCTCCTCCATATCTATTAAACATGTTTGTGGCATTGTGCATCCAATCGGGTAATTGGGTTAAATCGAGTGATTGGGTGTTTAAATTGGGTGTTTTTTTCAAATTATGGGCATGTACTAAAGCGTGTAATGTGCCCCATTCTTGGTTTTCAAATAGCATTGTTGGCAAAAAAAGTGGCACTTAATATTTTTGATATGTCATTGGGTTTCCATGCACAGCAACTCTGTAATAAATTACTGTTTACCTAAAATGGTACACAATTAATTACGTCAATTTTAAAGTAAAAAAAAATAACTCTATCAGATATAATTAGCCTAAAGACCAATTAAACATAATTTTGCACAAATACATGAATTTCAGCGTACCTTTATCATTCAAAACAAAATTAAATTTGTGAAAATTGTATTTGTGTTTTCTGTTAATATATCATTTCAATTGATCCCGACAAGTAAAACAATCATGATTTTCACTGCCGTCACGAATGTGTTACTCTAATTTACATCCGTAAAATGACCTCTGCTAGACCCCCTTGTCAGGAACCCGCTCCGCTAAAAGTCCTGTGAGGAACGCTGTCTATAGGTCCTATTCTTTCCGCACAACCACCATCGTCTCACCTGCAGAGCGTCGAGCCCCGCCAGCACACTCGCCTGCCGCCCCTCCTCGGCCGACACGTGCATCATCAGCGCCCGACTGATGCACTCGTGGAACCCCAGGTCCATGCAGTCTATCAGGTCCGACAGGTCGTCCACAAAGTACTTGTGTAACGTCGTGTTGACTTACCTGCAGAGCGTCGAGCCCCGCCTGCACACTCGCCTGCCGCCCCTCCTCGGCCGACACGTGCATCATCAGCGCCCGACTGATGCACTCGTGGAACCCCAGGTCCATGCAGTCTATCAGGTCCGACAGGTTGTCCGCAAAGTACTTGTGTAACATCGTGTTGACTTACCTGCAGAGCGTCGAGCCCCGCCTGCACACTCGCCTGCCGCCCCTCCTCCGCCGACACGTGCATCATCAGCGCCTGACTGATGCACTCGTGGAACCCCAGGTCCATGCAGTCTATCAGGTCCGACAGGTCGTCCACAAAGTACTTGTGTAACGTCGTGTTGACTTACCTGCAGAGCGTCGAGCCCCGCCTGCACACTCGCCTGCCGCCCCTCCTCGGCCGACACGTGCATCATCAGCGCCCGACTGATGCACTCGTGGAACCCCAGGTCCATGCAGTCTATCAGGTCCAACAGGTCGTCCACAAAGTACTTGTGTAACGTCGTGTTGACTTACCTGCAGAGCGTCGAGCCCCGCCTGCACACTCGCCTGCCGCCCCTCCTCGGCCGACACGTGCATCATCAGCGCCCGACTGATGCACTCGTGGAACCCCAGGTCCATGCAGTCTATCAGGTCCGACAGGTCGTCCACAAAGTACTTGTGTAACATCGTGTTGACTTACCTGCAGAGCGTCGAGCCCCGCCTGCACACTCGCCTGCCGCCCCTCCTCGGCCGATACGTGCATCATCAGCGCCCGACTGATGCACTCGTGGAACCACAGGTCCATGCAGTCTATCAGGTCCGACAGGTCGTCCACAAAGTACTTGTGTAACGTCGTGTTGACTTACCTGCAGAGCGTCGAGCCCCGCCTGCATACTCGCCTGCCGCCCCTCCTCGGCCGACACGTGCATCATCAGCGCCCGACTGATGCACTCGTGGAACCCCAGGTCCATGCAGTCTATCAGGTCCGACAGGTCGTCCACAAAGTACTTGTGTAACGTCGTGTTGACTTACCTGCAGAGCGTCGAGCCCCGCCTGCACACTCGCCTGCCGCCCCTCCTCGGCCGACACGTGCATCATCAGCACCCGACTGATGCACTCGTGGAACCCCAGGTCCATGCAGTCTATCAGGTCCGACAGGTCGTCCACAAAGTACTTGTGTAACGTCGTGTTGACTTACCTGCAGAGCGTCGAGCCCCGCCTGCACACTCGCCTGCCGCCCCTCCTCGGCCGACACGTGCATCATCAGCGCCCGACTGATGCACTCGTGGAACCCCAGGTCCATGCAGTCTATCAGGTCCGACAGGTCGTCCGCAAAGTACTTGTGTAACGTCGTGTTGACTTACCTGCAGAGCGTCGAGCCCCGCCTGCACACTCGCCTGCCGCCCCTCCTCCGCCGAAACGTGCATCATCAGCGCCCGACTGATGCACTCGTGGAACCCCAGGTCCATGCAGTCTATCAGGTCCGACAGGTCGTCCGCAAAGTACTTGTGTAACGTCGTGTTGACTTACCTGCAGAGCGTCGAGCCCCGCCTGCACACTCGCCTGCCGCCCCTCCTCGGCCGACACGTGCATCATCAGGGCTTGACTGATGCACTCGTGGAACCCCAGGTCCATGCAGTCTATCAGGTCCGACAGGTCGTCCGCAAAGTACTTGTGTAACATCGTGTTGACTTACCTGCAGAGCGTCGAGCCCCGCCTGCACACTCGCCTGCCGCCCCTCCTCGGCCGACACGTGCATCATCAGCGCCCGACTGATGCACTCGTGGAACCCCAGGTCCATGCAGTCTATCAGGTCCGACAGGTCGTCCGCAAAGTACTTGTGTAACATCGTGTTGACTTACCTGCAGAGCGTCGAGCCCCGCCTGCACACTCGCCTGCCGCCCCTCCTCGGCCGACACGTGCATCATCAGCGCCCGACTGATGCACTCGTGGAACCCCAGGTCCATGCAGTCTATCAGGTCCGACAGGTCGTCCGCAAAGTACTTGTGTAACGTCGTGTTGACTTACCTGCAGAGCGTCGAGCCCCGCCTGCACACTCGCCTGCCGCCCCTCCTCGGCCGACACGTGCATCATCAGCGCCCGACTGATGCACTCGTGGAACCCCAGGTCCATGCAGTCTATCAGGTCCGACAGGTCGTCCACAAAGTACTTGTGTAACATCGTGTTGACTTACCTGCAGAGCGTCGAGCCCCGCCTGCACACTCGCCTGCCGCCCCTCCTCGGCCGACACGTGCATCATCAGCGCCCGACTGATGCACTCGTGGAACCCCAGGTCCATGCAGTCTATCAGGTCCGACAGGTCGTCCACAAAGTACTTGTGTAACGTCGTGTTGCTCGCCTCCAGGTTCAATATGTATTCGTTGCGCGCCTTCAACGCTTTCAGTTTTGCGTCGAAATATTTGTTTTTTCTCTGCAACAAAGATGGTTATTGTGAGGAAAATGTTTTTAAAACAAATTTATTGATGAAGATTTTAAAGGTAAATACAACCCTTGAGTTTATCTACCAGCATAGGAAACAAAGCTAAAAAAGTCTGGTTTGAAAAGGTAGTAAAAGAAAGAGTCCAATTAGTGGACAAAAGATTTGTGAAGCAGTTGAAAAAAAAAAAAAAACTAAAGTTAGTAGTTTACCTTGAAGTTGGATATGGGACGAGGGCTACCTCTTTGAAATGAAAGCTCTTTAAGGAACACAAATAAATGGTGAATATTTGTTTTGAGCCAAAAAAAGGGATAGTAAAACTTATAATTAATTTGAGGTTTCAAATTCAGCAGTGCCGGCCTTACGATAGGGCAATATATGTTGCACCCTAGAGGCCTCATGCCTGAGAAGGCCTAGTGCTTCTAGTATTATTTAAAAAAAAATTTTCGTGGTTAAGAATGGATGTTTGAGATCAACACAGTCCTCGCAAGGTTCTGAAGGGAAGCAGTAGTGGTTTGACTGTTTCAAAAATAAAGCTATTGCTGCTACGAATTGCAAAACGTAGTGACAATCTTATAAACAGGTATTTAAAACTGTTTATTCACAGACATTTTTTAGGACTTCTTTATAATTTACTTCATTTAGAAGATTAAAGTACTCTTTTGAAGACTTCTACCATTGAATTTATATTGTTACTTGTATATACAATGTTTAAAATTAGAGTTTATATTGATAATACATTATGTTCTTTTAAGTTGATTTTCTTATATAGTAAAATTCAAGGACTTGAGTTGTAAGCTTAGTTTAGGTTTAAGACCTCTGAAAAACAGAGGTCAGACAGAGGTTTTCAGTGGTGTTGCAGAACAGAACCATAGAGAGGGGAGGCTACCTAAACTCTTAATGACATAATTCATGTACGTTAATTTTAGAACAGCAAGGCCTTGCAAAAGTTTTCTTTTTCCAGGCTTAGTACTTCCTAAAACCGGCGATGAAATTCATTAATTGTTGGTCTACCTGGATTATTATGTCAAAGGGTTAGTTTAAAATAGTTTATGCTTTTAAACTTGTTTTCAGTCCAGGTGGTCATTGAAATACCAACTAGAAAACTCCTATATAATATCAGTCAAATAGCAGAAGTCATCATAGTAGTTGTTCAAAATAACAATATATCAACATTGAACTAAAGTGACAAACTCATTACTGTGAGGGGATGTCACCAATTTATATTCACTTCACGTTGTCACAGAGTAGACTTACAATAATTAATGGCTTGTGATATTTCCGCTGAGTAAACAGATTGTGCAGCAACGATCCAACTCTCAAAGCTGCTCGGAAATCCGATTGAGGGAGCGTAATGAAACCCACCCCTCCCAACTCGGTGCAAATTTAAATTCGTTCCTCCCACACAACCATTTTTAATCGAAGCAGCAAAACTGGAGTATTATGTCACAAATCTTCTCATGGCAAAAAAAATAGTATTGTACTTTGATTTTGAGCAAAAACGTTTAGCTTTTTACAATCATTCATAACCACAATTTATAGTGCAGCAAATCTAAATTTTAAATATTGGTTAAATGTTCTAATTGATTATTAAGTTATGAAAAGTAAAAATTAGTTCTTTGATTTATTTTGAAGCATTAAAAAAATTAATTTATAGTCCAATATATTTAAATTTTAGAAATTCATGGACATATTCCCCTTTAGATAAAAACAACAAAAATTTCTAAAAACTGTGGTTAATTTTTCTTCAGTTCTTACGATGTTATGAACCAGGGTTGTGGAGCGGTAACAAACCCAGGGTTGAACCACTGATTGAGGGGTTGAGGCCTTTGTGAACCAGAAGACAAAACCGGAACGGTTCCCTCCCTACCACGCCCACTTGATGGGGAGTTCTCGACAAAGCAACCAACTGCTGTTCAACAACATCATTACAGATCATAACCCCTATGCCTCTGATTACTAATGGGGGAAATCTGAGTAATTACTTATCCGAGTGTGGCCCTTTATCGAAGTTTAAAATTAAGGATTACAAATCATAGCTTTTTTCGATTTAAAACCATGTACTTATTTCGATATCAGGTGTAGCCATCAGTGATTAAAGACTGAACATTTAAATTAATGTTGTGTAATGCACCTAGTGAAACACAACACTAATGATCTGATTATGATGATTCTGATGATCTGGTTCTGTAACGAGTTATTATTTTATAGTCATTAGCAAGGAAAGCTTTTAGGGCATAGAATTAAACTTTTAATCTGCACAATCAGAACCCCTAATCAATTCCACCGCTTTCCAGATTTTATTTAAGTGATTCAGGACAAAATCTCAACATCATTGCTTTATTAGAGAAATCAGTAAGATTGTGAAATGCTAAAAGATTTTCATCTTCCTAACATAATCAATCAGTTATACAGAATGTGAGATCACTTCAATAGTTTATAAAGTTGCAATTAAATTAAAAAATTGAAATACAAAATTACTAACTGTCATATTAAAAAGAAGGAAACAGAAATTCTACTGAAAAAGTAAAATCAAATTATGCTGTACCAAATAACCACTTAAGTTGAACGAGGGGGCGTTTCATTGTTTAAAGTTTTAAACCCACCCCAGCCCACCTAAAAATATCGGATTTGTTTGTCAAACTCTTGCTCGTAATGATTTACAACCCTTTTGTTCTACCACCTGCTCAATTTAAGAGGCTTAAAAGAAGTATTATTTTTAATGAGGTGGTTTTTTATAATTATTTTGCATTCAACTGGTAGGTCTAAAGAATATATTAATTAACACTTAATAATCTTATGTCTTCATATGATGGTTTTATCATAATTATTGGTTTAAAATTTGTTTATAAAGTTTAAGTTACGTTTAAGGCTTACTGTCAAATATCCATTCTTTATTAGGGTTAAGAAAGATAAAATAGTACTAAATATAAGTTATTTCTCTGTTAAAATCAGTTATTCTAATATTATAATAGTGATGGCAAAATGATTACCTTTGATTCCTGTTAATAAGCAAATAAATGAGATAATTAGTTGATTAAAGACTAATTAAAAGACAAAAACAAACTGACAATGAGCGAAAATGACAACCCGTACACTAAATAAGTGACAGTTTCAATTTGCCAATTAGTTTTAGCTTGTAATTACACTATTATTTTAACTAGGTGCCATCATATAATTACTTTGCATCTAATAACAATATCAAATAACAACAAAACTTTTGCAAAATAGTAATATTATTGTAAGGGCAATGTTTAAAAAATAAATTATAATTTTTCTTTTCTAACTGTAACAATATTTAATTTTTCTACAACATAGTTTCTGTAGCATTAAAAAGACAGTATAGACATATAGGCACTCAAACAAGAAAAGAAAAACTTTGGATTAGGTGAAAACAAACTGGTTAATTTCTTGTGCAGTACGAGTACCTACATTATAGGCAAGGGCAACAATAAATTTTTAAAAATAATTTAAAGGAGCGATTCTTATAAAAAAAAGAAGTAAACCCTGCATCTCCATCTTAAGGATTCTGAAACCTCTTCTCTACAAAAAGAGCATGAATGACCCCTATGACAGTGGCAGCATACTTCCACCATGAGCCCTAATTTATTCCAAAAACAGATCACTATATATAGCTAACTACTGTGATGTCTACATTTCCAAGGATGATTAGACACTTTACAAGGCTTTAGAGGGGTTATAAGGTTGATTATCTACAGTCCTGCTTTTCCAGGACAGACCTTGGGATGTTTAAGTATGAGTACCGTTCATTTGCGGTCTTGGAACGATCCATTGGAAGGTCGATGGGATCTCAACTCCCAAGAGACTCTAAAAGCTTCAAATTACAGCGAAGATAACTCTCTCTTTGAAAAAATCCTGATTACTTATGCAATTTCTTTAATTGTGATGCGGAAAGTGAAAAGGGACCTCAAGTCAGAATTTTCAGGTTTTGAGTTATTAACATCCTGAAATTCTGCATTAAATAACGAACAATTTGACATATAATTTATAGTGCTATGATTTTTTGTCTTTGAATTATTGGCGTTTTAATTTTAAATAGTCAAAATGGGCATTTTAGGAAATCAAGGCTCAAAACTTCAAACGTTCACAGAAAACTTATTATTGATATTTAAGAAATGAATTTGGTATCAAAATAAAGCTGAAAACTAATTTCAGTTTTTCAGAAATTAAGTTGGTTCTTAGTCAAGCTAAAAATAACAAAGCGCCGGGGTTCGATCGGATTCCTTTTGAATTTTATAAACAGGGGTCGAATGAGCTATTAACTGTCGTGATGAATATATTCAATTACATTTTAGATAGTGGAGAGATACCTGCTAGTTTTAAAAAATCAGTGGTATTTCCATTGCATAAAAAAGGGGATTTTAATCAAGCATCAAATTATCGGTGGATTAGCTTTATGGATGCACTGGCTAAATTGTTTACGGGAGTTATTTTAAAGAGGCTTCAAAAATGGGTTCTAGATAAAAATATTTTGACAGAGTTTCAAGCGGGATTTTGTAAAGGTTACTCAACCGTTGACAATTTATTTACTTTAACTGCAATGGCCAAATTAAAGCTTTCTGTTAAAAGAGGAAAATTATATTGTTTCTTCGTAGATTTCTCAGCTGCGTTTGACAGGATTGATAGGGGTGCGTTATTTTATAAGTTACATAACTTGGGAATGTCGACTAAAATATTAACTTTAATAAAAAATATGTATGATGGCACGTCAGCTGCTGTGTGGTGTAAGGGTGGGGTTTCTGACAGTTTTACAACAAATAAAGGCTTAAGGCAAAGCTGTTTGTGGAGTCCGCTCGGTTTTTCGCTTTTTTTAAATGATTTGCCAGAGGCTGTAGGCGGAGGCTGTATTTTTGGTGGGACAAAAATTAACACTTTGCTATACGCGGACGATATCGTACTGACAGCATCCTCGCCCGTAGAGTTGCAGTACATGATAAATAATTTGGAACAATATTGCGACACATGGGGCCTTAAAATAAATTTGGAAAAATCAAAAATACTTGTTTTTCGTAATGGTGAAAAACTGTCTGCTCGGGAAAAGTGGCGGTATAAAGGGGAAGAAATTGAATGTGTCAATAGTTATAAATATCTTGGAGTAACTCTAACGCCGACGTTTTCGTTAAATTCGCATTTTGAACAAAAGTTGGAGTTGACAAAAAGTGCTATTAATCGCACATGGGGAGGTTTCACAGGAAATAAATCGATTCCATTAGAGGCAAAATTTGAATTGTTCAGGGCCGTGGCAAGATCAATTATGTGTTATGGGGCACAGGTGTGGGGTTTTGAAGAGCATGAGAAAGTGGAACATCTGCTGCGCTTTTTTATAAAACGTATTTTGGGCCTGCCTCAAAATACGCCAAATTACATGTTGTATTTAGAGACGGGGGAGGAAAAGTTATATTGGTTTACATTAAAACTCCATTTTAATTATATTTTGAAGTGTTTGAAAATGCCAAATTTCCGACTGCCAAACATTTTAGCCAAGGAAATAATTAAGAAAAAGGTGTATTGGTATAAAAATTGGATTCAAATAGCACAGAGTTACTCGGTTACGTTATCGGCAGATTGGGATGATTAGGATGGGGAGCTGTTTGTTTTGTTGGATAAGATGCGAGATAAGGAAAAGCAACAATGCATTCGGGCCGCGCGGGCGAGCCAATATCATAAAATATACGGAAGTCTAAACTTGGAGCTGGGTAGTAATTCGTACTTTAAGGAAAATTTAGAAATAAATTTAATTAGGTGGTTTTTTAAATGTAGGGGGAATTTGTTAAGGCTCAATTGTGTACCTTGGTTTGAAGGTCAAAATCAGTTATGCTCACTTTGTAACAAAAATGAAATAGAGGGTGTTTGTCATTTTATAGCCACGTGTCCGGTAATTAAGCATATTCGTTGTAAATGCTTTAATTCGGGGGAATTATCTAGGGAAATTTTGGATTCTTATCTTAATGGTAGGGACTGGTTGCGGCTTGCAAAATTTGTTCAGGAGGCATGGCGGTACAGGTGGACCCTTATTGAAGAGTTTAATTTCTAAAAATTTTGAAGAGCAAGCTGTGTATGTCAGGTCAAGGTAGATTTTAGGTAAATATGTTAAATAGGTAGCACTTAGTCAAGTTTTTTCCTTGTTAGTTCTGCAAACCAAGGGTGACGGCCTGTGGCCAATCCCAACAAATGCGAGTAGAATTTTGAAGTGAAAATGGACAATTTTTTATGGACAGATTTATAAACGAAATAATTGTTAGCATAGACCGTTTTATTTCAATTGTTTCATTTTCACCTGTATTCACTTCTGTAAAGACATGTTAGTAAATAAAGCATTATTTCATTTCATTTCATTTCATAAAGCTGAAAACTAGATCTTTAAATCTAAACTGAAACAGACATGATACACTCACAATTTCATTGTTAAAAAAATGAGAAAGTGAGAAGTTTAAAAAGGGACCTCAAGTCGGAGGGCAGAATACTGAAGAATAAAAGAGAAATACACTGTCAAGACGGTGATTTTTGGACTCAGACAATGTTCTTCTACAGCGAAAAACATGAAGTTGTTCACTTATTCGCCTGTAGATGTCAGGAGAGAGTAGTAATGTAATGCCCCTGACGACACTGTCAGTACAGGTCTGCACATTTGGGAAGTGGGACCTGAAGTCGCCCGTGTTATTTCCCATATAAGCGACTTGAGGTCCCTTTTCGTTTGCATGACATAGGCTGCTAAATCGATTATTTTTTAATATTTATGGGATTCTAATAGCTAAAATAACCGATGAATATGTACAGGAAAGATTAAGGAATTGTATCCACTTGAAACCTAAATACCTCCGTTGCAGCAGACCTGCATACTCAGCGAATTTCAAATGCAAAACAACATATTTCAATCCAACATAGCGAGATTTGACATGTTTTGGTAAGCTCCATAAGAATAAAATGGGGAATGAGTATGCAGGTTTGCTGCTACAGGTATATTAAAACTGGGTGGTTTTAACTCAATATTTAGTAGATCTGAACCAGAAGAAGCTATTTACCAAGTTTTATCAAGATATGTTGAAAAATAACGGAGATATAGAATTTTACTTTTTCCCATAAGGTTAATATTGGGACAATGTACTGTGTTTACCACTTTCAATATCTCGGTAACTAATGGACATAGAGCAGTGATTCAAAATACTAAATTGTTTGTTTTTTTGAGCTGAGTTCAATGGTGCCAGCAAAAATTCGTTAAATTTTATTTTTCTATGTAAAAAACTCAAAAAACCCATTTTTGGGGGGGGGGTTTAACCCCCTTTACCCCCCTTTCCGGTGATCCGATCGGGCTGGTTTTCTAACTCGTCCAAGTGGTTACCACTTTACACGTCTGTACCAATTTTCATTAAGATTGGACCATTTTTACGGCCGCTATCGTGCTAACAGACACATATATATATATATATATAGATATATATATAGATATATATATACATACAGTAAACCTCGGATTATCCGGACCCCACATTATCCGGATCCCGAATTATCCGGACCGGTCCATCCGAGAAATTCAAGAATTTAAATCTTGGTAAAAATATAATTTTAGCGAGTTTAAGGGGGAAATGCATCTTCTAACAGTAAAATGCAAACATAATAGACCAAGAGCTAGGACACATTTTATTTACCCGAGTTTACCATGATATTTGTTATGTTCTTCAGTAAACCCATAATCTTGAGACTCCAAAAAGGCAATTCTTAAGGTTGGTGAGTGGTGGGTGTCCGAGTAATGACGTCATCAATATGGCTGCCGCGCAAAAGTGCAACACTTTACAAAAACGAACGTAACTTTGTAACAGAGTAACGTAGAGCAATGATCTTTTTTTTAAATTGTTGGTAATAAAATTGCCTTTATTTTATGTAATATCAATATATATCGTAAGTCTAACGGTTTTCCTGATATTTAACCTAAACTTTACTTTTTGTGAATTTTTAGTATAAAAGTAAATGTTTAAGGCTTAATAACTCCTTAACTGTGAAGAAATAGACAAAATATATAAGAATAAAAAAGGTAGATAATGTTATAAGGGTTTTGAAAATACCATTTATGTGGGCTTTTGATGGTGGCTTGTACGATAAATGTGTTAATGTTTAACATTCAACAAATTTATTTTGCCCTGCAACTTCTGTATACATTGTGCAGTAAAATTAAGTGATAAAATAGGTGGAGGTAGAAATAATTCAAACAAAAATGATTCTTGTTGTAAATGGTAGGTAATATGCTCCTAATCGGCATACATCCGTAATGTCGCGGGAAACCCCTCACATAAAAGCTGTTAAATCACTGAGTATTTTAAAGCTGTTAAATCACAGAGTATTTTAAGACCAAAACATGCAGCATATATTATTTAGAACTGGAGATATGAGATAAATAATCAAAAATAATATTCAAAGCACGGAATGTCCGTAAGAACAGTATAGGGCTGATTTTTTTAAATAGGGTTGTATATGTATATTATGTGCCGTTTTTTGAGCACACCTTTTTAACGAATCGAGATTTTTTTAAACGGATTCCAGCATTGAGTTCAGGGTAAAAATCTAGTATATAATGATGTGTCACAACTCCATCTTTAAATGAGGAAAAATTTACTTAAATCCCATATGGCGGATCCAAGATGGCGGCCAAAAATGAGTACCCTGTCAAAATTATGAACCAATCACCCAACAATAGTTAGTTGGTGGTAGTCCAAAGTCAATATCTTGAAAAAAATTGACAAAAAATGCAGTCGACAGACTATTTTCAAGATTTTTTATGGTGGGAAAAGCCGCCATTTTTAAACATGATTTTGAGGGGTTTCCCGCGACATTACGGATGTATGCCGATTAGGAGCATATTACCTACCATTTACAACAAGAATCATTTTTGTTTGAATTATTTCTACCTCCAACTATTGTATCACTTAATTTTACTGCACAATGTATACAGAAGTTGCAGGGCAAAATAAATTTGTTGAATGTTAAACATTAACACATTTATCGTACAAGCCACCATCAAAAGCCCACATAAATGGTATTTTCAAAACCCTTATAACATTATCTACCTTTTTTATTCTTATATATTTTGTCTGTTTCTTCACAGTTAAGGAGTTATTAAGCCTTAAACATTTACTTATATACTAAAAATTCACAAAAAGTAAAGTTTAGGTTAAATATCAGGAAAACCGTTAGACTTACGATATATATTGACATGACATAAAATAAAGACAATTTTATTACCAACAATTTAAAAAAAAGATCATTGCTCTACGTTACTCTGTTGCAAAGTTACGTTCGTTTTTGTAAAGTGTTACACTTTTGCGCGGCAGCCATATTGATGACGTCATTACTCGGACACCCACCACTCACCAACCTTAAGAATTGCAATTCTGAAGACTATATGTCATGACTAACCCTAAATTAACAACAAATTTGATGGTAAATTTGGGGTGAATAAAAGTGGTCTATCTCTTGGTCTATAATGCATTATGTACGCATTTGGAATCACAATAATTGAAGGAATCACATTGCCCATAGATGAAAGAAAAATTGCCTAAACAGAACATTACCACATTTTCGTGAACATATAGTTTTCTGGATTGCTACTTGGGGCACTGGCAGTAATCAACAAAGGCGTAGGCCTACGGCAATTTTGCGAGTTAGTTTATTGATGGCAGTTAATGCGTTAGATATTTCTTAAGAGTAGTTGGTTACTTAATAAGTTTTGAGTTACTTTAAGTTTTGTCATTATTATTCTAAGTTTGAGTCATTTTGATTAACGATTATTTAATCTTAATAAATTAAATAATTCAATTTGGCGATATTTTCCAAATTGAAACCGTAAGTACGGTAAAAGGTAACATTATATTCGTACGAACAATAAAGTTTAGATCTTAAATTTGTTTCATAATTGAACACCGTAAAATTTGAAAGATTAGTATATTGTGCAGTCTTGATACGCCGTTTTCAGCATCAACTTAGCAGAGGCTAAGGTACGGTACGCAGTCTCTTTTTAGGCGATATCGTAATAACATCGGATTATCCGGAATTTTTGCTATCCGGATCGGTGTTCTGCCACATTAATCCGGATAATCCGAGGTGTACTGTATATAAAAATTCGAACGAATGGTGTTTTTTGCTTCTGGTGGCCCCAAAACGAAAAGTTATCATGGTCTCGGGCTTAGGTCTTACCATGAGACCTACGGTAATAGCTTCTTCCCTAAAGGGGAAATTCGCTAAAATCGATATTTTTTTACCCGATTCGACTAAAATGCCCATACTGTAAAATTTACTCCAGCGACTTGAGGTCCCTTTTCACTTTCCGCATCACAATTTCCTTTAAGTTATTGTACTGTGTCAATGTTACCAATAATTTTAGAGGAGTTAGTTCCACAATATTTACTTATCATTGGTGAAGAAACAATACCGCCTGTCTGACAAATCTTGGGAAAATTGAGTTTTTGGGAACCTAGCAACCGAAGTGTAATTCCGCATGAAATAGCGGTCGTAGTTCACCAAAAATCCGAGGGATAGTACTAGTATAGCACAGTTCTAATACTGCATAAGTGATAGGAATGGAAAAAACAGCCCATCTGCTTTAATATTTTTATATGTTTTTGATAAGCAGATAGGCGGTGTTGCCAAACAGTTTTTCTTCATTCCTGTAAAGTTTGGAATTTGTTATTTAGGCGGTATTGTTTATTCTCTCGTCCACTTTGCAGGATGACCCGGGTTTCGGGCTTTATTAGGCCATATTCATGTCCAGTAAATTCAGGTTAAAATTATCCATCTGTAGATGTTGTCAAAAAAGCACAAATATAAACATTTAAACATACAGACACTGAAAAACACATAATTTAAACGTATTCCGACACAACTAGGCCTAGTATTTAATTTTAACTGACGCGACTTGACTGGTCGACCGGTGGCAGTGCACTGCCTGTGCAAGTGGACATCCTGCAAAGTGGACGAGAGAAAGAACTGTGACGGAAAATTTGGTATATACCATATTATTATTTAATACAGTTCTGGTTGGCTTCAAAAATGAATAGTTTATTCACCGACGATATCATACCTCGGCAACTAACAAAGTTATTTAACTGTCTCTTTAAGTTTAGCTATGTTCAGTTTAGCTTGTTTTCTTTTGAAAAAGAAAAGAATTGTAATAAGTTTAAAAAATTACTAAAAGAATATTTAGTCAATTTAGTATTGTATTCCATTGATGAACTGGATATAGGCAGTATTGGATGACCAAACATGTTTAGAAATATATGTGAAATGTATATGTAACTAATTAGTAATTTGACACTATTCAATGTATTAACCAATGTACTCACCACATAATGAATAAAGAATTATTGTCTATTGTCAATAGTCTATTGTCTATGTAATAATAAGTGTCGATTGCAGGACACATTGGTTCTCTCACCTTCTGGACCTCCTTCTCGATGAGCCGGAACTTCTTGCTCTTGTCCAGCTTCTCCTTGGGCAGACTCTGCTCGATCTTGAGCCGCTGGTTCTCCACGAGCCGCAGCTTGGCCTCGGCCGCCCGACACTCGGCCTGGTAGGCCTGGTATGTCTTCATCGTCGTGTGCAGTTCGTGCAGCACTCGCAGGATCTCCTCGTGTGTCTCGTACCCGATCTCTCGACACTGCAACAACATACTGACACTGACACCACATTACATTTGTATTTGTGGATGTACTAATTCCACAAGTCATTTGCTTACTACAGTAGACCCCCTCTTAACCGACCCTGACAGGACCGGTCCTAGGTCGGATAACTTAAAAGGTCAGTTAAAGCGGGTAATCCTCTAAACACCGAAAAATAAAAGCTCTATTAATTTAGGGTTTCATTAAAATAATTCTCAAGCAGTTTGTGGATTATTTAGAAAATGAACTATAATTACCAACCTATTTTTAAAAATATTTACTGTATAGATGTCACATTTTATGAACTAAATATTAGACGAGGCGAAATTTTTTTATGATGACACTTTTAATAACATGTTCATATATTTTTTAAAAAATTTATGGAACGACTGTCAAAATTAGTGGTGAGAAACAAGCAATCATTGCATTATTACGGATTAGGCAGTTGATTTATGGCTTCTTACTGGAGACTTAAGTCACAAAAACCCATTGCAAAAAATTTGACTTTGAGTGGACCCTCTTCCCCACCCACACAAACGCAAAACGTGCGTGTTTTTTTGTTTTTTCTTTACTCTATTGATGAATTATATGATGGTTTCCGGATGCGAAAACGAAAACTCACGGACGTTTATTGTAATATGCGCACTGAAAAGCACCTACTGTACGTTTTAATAAATTAATGAATGCTGTATTTAAAATATTTTAACCTGTAACAAACAACCTGTGGAGTTGAGCATAAAGTTCCCATTGTCGGATATGGTAACGGGAATGCCGAAATTCCTAGAAAAGGACGGTTAAACCGAACTGTTGTCAAAATAGGGTCGGTTAAAACGATCTTTAATATCTGACCAGCAAGGGCGGATAATCCGATCGTCAGTTAAAACGAGGTCGGTTAAGAGGGGGTATACTGAAATTAAGACATTAATTTTTGTTTCTTAACAAAATAAGCCCAATTTTTTATACATTAGTGGAATTTATCCCTGGAACTGATCTTCTGCGATGAAATATAAAGTTAACACAAGACTATTATTAGGAATTAATAGGTTTGACTAGAACAGAAATATTTCTAAACAAAATATTTCTAGGTTTCATAATTTACAAACTTCATTGTTAAACTTTAGATAGCAACAGTTAAAAATTCCTTCTTATTCAATCAAAGAGAAAGAAATATTAAATAGCCCAATAAAAGACACCAACAAAATCAAGATACATTTTAAAAATTAATGAATACATTAAGTGCATTAAGTGCTTGATGAAGAATAGTGTAGTCTGCAAGCGAAATTAATTATCAGTATTAAATTTTTGGGTTTATTGCAGCCATATTCTCCTCAAAATTAAAAAAAAGTGAACTAAGTAATCTTATAAGCTACAACCAAATAAAATATTAAGAGTTTTTTCTAATCAACTAGAAGACCTAAATGATGAAATCACTTTGAATATTACGGAGTCTTTCGTTTTGCAAACAAGGCAATATCCTACAGTACTACAACAATGCCGGTGGACCACTCACCCTCCTGTATATCCTCTGCACGTCCTCGATGACCTGTGACAGCCGACTGACTAGATGTGTGGAGTATATCTCGCTGAGCGCCGCGTGGTCTCTACTCAGGTTCTTGGTCTGCGTCACCAGCTGCTGCCAACACGAGTATGTTGAAAACAGTGGCCACTGCTCCCTCCTGCAACACAAACAATGAGGGTTAAGATAGATGAATTAAGAGATCATTAAATTGTGATTTATATAATAATTTGGATTATTTTATTTATTGCTGCAAGGTCTTTGGCAGGCTTAATAAATTTATCTCGCACAAATATTATGTTGGCTGTGGGAGGCTGTAAAAGGGACAGAATGTTAGAGTTTCCTTAAACAAAACGGTCCCATTTGTAGATTTGTTTCTTGCACCACATCAATCTGATTTTGCACTATAACCATGATGTCTAGAAATATATGTAATATGAACATCTGATTATTTAAATTATTTATTTATAATCAGTTGGTTTTTTGTTTACCTTTTTGAATTTTATCTTGTTTTGATGTTCTAGGTAGAATTTGTATTAAATAAAATATCTTTTTATTTTGTCCAATTTTAACTTCATTCAAATTTAGGTTTAGCCAAAACATTTTGGCATCCCTTGTAGCGGAAAAGAGAGAATTAAGATGGCAGATCAAGATTTGAATAGGTTGAAAATGGAAAGGACTCAACTCAGGAGAAAGTTATCTGAAACATTAAATTCTATAGAACCTTTGTTTAGCCAAGAGGAACTTGACATTGGTAAGCTGAACGAATTCTACCTTAGAGCTGAGGATAAAGCTGAAAGGCTTTTTAAAATTGATCAGAAGGTGAGTGATCTTTTATTTTCTACAGTTGAGGATGAAGAAGTATTAGCCAAAGAATATGATGTCACAGAAAGCTATAGAGAAAGGTGGTTATCTATTTGTAATAAAAGAGATGAGTTGTTAACTGTTAAACATAAAAATAATGATAGATCTGTGGCAAATAGCATTAGGGCTTCCTCACCTGACTCTAATAACAGAGTTTACCGACTACCTAAATTAGAAATAGAGAAATTTGATGGTAATATTAAAAACTGGATCAAATTTTGGGCTCAATTTCGAAAAGTCCACGAAAATGAGAGTTTGGATGAGGAAGATAAATTCCAGTATCTTTTGCAATCCACTCTCAAATGTTCACCAGCTCGGGAGTTGTTGGATAGTTTTCCTCCCTCCTCTGCTAACTACAGCAAAGCTATAAATCAATTAAGAAGTAGGTTTGGTAGAGATGAGTTGTTAATAGAACTCTATGTTAGGGAATTGCTCAAACTAGTTTTAGACAGGAAATCAGATGCCATGCTGAGTAGCTTATATGACAAACTAGAGACTCAGTTAAGGTCATTAGAGAGTCTAGGTGTTACATCTGACAAATATGCATGTATGTTGTTGCCTCTAGTTGAATCAGCACTTCCTGAGGAAACTTTGAAGGAGTGGGAGCGACAACGGTCGAGGCTTTCTGATTTAGAAAGCTCGGACCAAACCAACAAGCAAACAACACAGCTAGATAGCCTCTTAAAGTTTTTAAGGAAGGAGGTCGAGTGTGAGGAGAGACTAAAACTAGCAAAGGATTCTTTTCAAAACAAGGATTGTAAGAAGTCACAAGTGCACCTTCCCAAAAACAGTAATTTTAAGTTTAAGGAATCAGACTCTTTTCAGAAAGAACAGATGGCAACAGCTGCGGATCTCATCAATATCAGACAACAACAACCTACTTGTGTGTTCTGTGAGGGCCAACATTCTAACGATATGTGCTTCAAAGCACGTAATCTGGCGTCTACAGACTTGATGAAGATCTTACAAGATAGAGGCTGCTGTTTTATTTGCTTGCGGAAGGGTCACATTGCTGCTAAATGTAAGGTAAATGTAAGATGTAATTTATGTAAGAGACGTCATTCGACTTTACTGTGTCCTGACCGAAAAAGAAACAGTTCTCTTAAGAAGTTGGAACCTGAAACGGTAGAACAGAACTTATCTAATACTGTTTTGAACCAGGTGCTTTTACAAACTTTAAAAGTAAAAGTAAATGGGGAAGGTAAACAAAGGACTGCTCGTTTGATAGTTGATACAGGATCTCAAAGATCCTATATAACAAAGCGTTTAGCAAACTTAATGAAATACAAACCTTTATCTTCTCAACAGTTGTCTCATGTCTTGTTTGGTGGAACTCAAACCGATTTTGAAACTCACTTAAGTTATAAGGTTAGATTGGCTAGTGATGATGACAAATACGCTTGTAATTTTGATGTCCTAGATACAGAGAAAATCTGTAAGAATGTTCCTGTCGTTGGAAAAGGTATGTGGGTTAAGGAATTAGACAAAATGGGAATCTTATTGACTGACACTGAATCAGGTCCAATTGATATTCTTGTGGGTGCAGACGTTGCTGGGAAGCTGCTGACAGGAAAAAGGGAGGTGTTAAACTGTGGTCTCGTAGCAGTCGAAACCTTATTAGGATGGACAGTCATGGGTCGAGTTAGAGACGGTGATAATAGTTTTATGGCGAATCTAAATATGTTGTGTACTGAACATTCAGTTACAGACCTCTGGAGACTGGATGTATTGGGGATTGAAGATCCAGTGCAGCAGAAATCTCATCGTGAACAGATTCTCGACGCCGAACAACACTTCCTGGACACCGTAACAATTTTGGAGGACGGAAGGTATGAAGTAAAATTGCCTTGGGTGAGAGAACATCCGCTCTTACCAACCAACTTTGACTTGGCTAGAAAGAGACTCGACAAAACTGTAAGTAAACTTAAATCTGCTAATTTAGAGAATGATTATGAGGCTGTATTCAATGATTGGTTAAGTGAAAACATTATTGAGGAAGTGTCAGCTGAACAATGGGATGTTGGTCATTACCTTCCACATCGTCCTGTTATTAAGGAAGGCAGTACTACCTGTATTAGACCAGTGTTTGATACCTCAGCTCACTTTAAAGGACAGGTATCGCTCAATCAATGCCTTGAAAAAGAAGTGAATCTTATAGAGGTGATTCCTAGAGTACTACTTAAATTTCGTTTTGATCGCATAGGAGTGATATCAGATGTAAAAAAAGCTTTTTTACAAATCTCAATCAATGAGGATGACAGAGATTTTCTTAGATTTATTTGGACGGATAGAGAGGGCAACATGAGGATTTTTCGACACAGACGTGTTGTCTTCGGTGTGTCTTGCAGTCCTTTTCTTCTTGGTGCAGTTTTCAGGCATCATCTAGACACATGTGAGCAGTTATCTCTCAGTGGGAATGACAAATATTCATTGTCAGTAATCCATAAATTACGAGGGAGTTTTTATGTAGATAATTGTGTAACCAGTGTGTAAGATATGGATAAGCTAACTAACTTTATTGAACAAGCTTCATCTATATTTCAAGCTGCTAAGTTTGAACTCAGAGGGTGGGAGCATTCGGACTCTAATATTTCTGAAAATCAAGAAACCCCCGTCCTTGGTATGCTTTGGAATAAACAAAGAGACACAATTAAAATTAATCATCACCAATTTAACTCTGTTCCTGTTGATATTGTAACAAGACGCTCGTTGCTTTCGGCGTCACAAAGATTATTTGACCCAATAGGTATTACGAGCCCAACGACCCTCATTCCGAAATTGTTAATTCAACAAACTTGGGCTTCTAAAGGTGATTGGGATAGTGAAGTTGATGATGTAATTGTAAAAAGGTTTAAATGTTGGATGAATGAACTTGATTCCTTAAGAGAAATTGAAGTTCCACGATGGATAAGATTGACCCAGACCGGTGCAAGTTGTACTCTTCATACCTTCTGTGATGCCAGTCAAGTAGCTTATGCGGCTGTCTGTTTTTTAAGGGTAGAATGTGATGGTGAGGCATTTGTTTATTTATTAGGAGCCAAGGCAAGAGTGGCACCTATTAAAACCCTAACTATTCCTCGACTGGAGCTTTTGGCCGCTACTATTGGAGCTAGACTTGCTAATAGTATTTTGAAAGATTTGAAGGTTGAGAAATCGATTTACTGGACCGACTCGATGACTACTCTAGCATGGATTAATCAAGAAGAGCCATGGGGAGTGTTTGTTAAAAACCGCGTTGAGGAAATTAAATCGGTAAGTGATCGAAATAATTGGCGTCATGTTCCAGGGTCAATGAATCCAGCTGATCTGGCGAGCCGAGGCTGCTCTCCTAAAGCATTATTGCAGTCGAAATGGTGGGAGGGACCCGAGTGGCTTTTAGAAGATCCATCTTCATGGCCTTCGTCTGACATCAAACCTGATGAAGAAGAGGTAAAAAAGGAGTTACGGAAGACGGTGATTTCGAACTGCAATATACAAGGTATGAGTTTAACTGAGAGTTTGATCAAAGGATGCTCTAAACATACTAAAATGGTTAGAGTTGTAGGATGGATGTACCGTTTTATTTCAAACTGTAAGAATCCCAAAAGTAGAACTTGTAGTAACCTAAGTAGTGGAGAGTTGAATATGGCAGAGAAGAAGCTGTTACGTACTGTACAGACAGAATATTTTAGTGATTTAAATGACAAAAGACTATCAAAGTTACGAGTATTTTTGGATTCTGTGGGATTAATTAGATTAAAAACAAAACTTTTAAACAGGGAAGATTCGGAAGAATTCCGGACACCGATAGTTTTACCCTCCAAAAGTCTGATTGTAGATAGATTAATTTTTGAAAAACATTGTATGGAAGGGCATGTAAAGGGTCAAGGATTAATTAGCTTACTAAGAGAAGATTATTGGATAATTAAGGTAAGACAAACTGTTAAGAGAGTTGTTTTTCAATGTGTAGTCTGTAAAAGGTACTCTTCCAAGAACTTTCAGGTCGAAACGCCACCTTTACCGAAAAATAGAGTTAAAGATGCTTGTGTTTTTGAAGTTACTGGAACAGACCTATGTGGACCTCTTTATGTGAAAGAGGGGAAGAAAATTTGGGTATGTATTTTTACATGTGCCATTTACCGGGCTGTACACTTGGAGTTAGTTTGTTCTTTATCAACTGAATCGTTTATGTTGGCATTTCGAAGATTTATTGCTCGACGTGGACGGCCTTCGGTGATCTACAGTGATAATGGTACGAATTTTAAAGGGTTAAATAATGCTTTTCAAAAATTGAATTGGGATAAGGTTAAGAGTTACGCTTCAATGAAAAGAATCGAATGGTGCTTTAACCCACCCACTGGAGCTTGGTGGGGAGGTTTTTGGGAGCGTTTGATAGGCATTCTGAAGAACATGCTACGAAAAACATTGGGAAGATCAAGCTTGTCTGAGGAAGAATTGTCTACTGTGGTTTGTGAGTGTGAGTCTTTAATCAACTCAAGACCAATTACTTACACAACAGAAGATAGTGAGGATCCGATCCCAATCACTCCTAAAATGTTTATTCAAGATATCACTAATGACGGAAGTACTCAAGATTGTGATTTAATAGACAAAACTAGCTTGAGTAGGAAGCTCAAGTATAGACTTCGGTTAACGGAAGACCTAAAGAACAGATTCAGAACGGAATATTTAGGACAACTCATTTCACACAATTCAAAGATGGACAGCACTAGAGAACCAGTAGTCGGAGAAGTTGTGATAATCGGTTCCGACAATAGAAAGCGGTTTGAATGGCCACTGGGGGTAGTTCAAAATTTGATATATGGAAAAGATGGAAAGTGTCGAGTGGTTTACTTGAAAACGAGTGACGGTACTCTTTGTCGTCCTATACAAAGGGTATTCCCGTTGGAAGTATTGCCAATCAGTACTCCAACCAGTTTAACACCAAACAGTGACGAAAATAACAAGGAGGAAGAAGAAAATGAGCTTAAACAAGAAGTTACAATCAAGACAAAAAGAGGCAGGATTGTCAAACTTCCTTCAAGATTTCTTTAAACAGAATTGAGAAGTAACACATTACTTCTCAAGGTGGGAGTATGTCTAGAAATATATGTAATATGAACATCTGATTATTTAAATTATTTATTTATAATCAGTTGGTTTTTTGTTTACCTTTTGAATTTTATCTTGTTTTGATGTTCTAGGTAGAATTTGTATTAAATAAAATATCTTTTTATTTTGTCCAATTTTAACTTCATTCAAATTTAGGTTTAGCCAAAACACATGAGTTTCCTGTGCCTAGTTTTCCGCCTAACTGTCTGTATGTTTTATGTTTTATTAACAAATTGGTACTTAACAATTTGAGCCAATAGAGGTATCAACTTCAAACTTGATGTGTACATTAAGATCATTAGGACCTATTTTGGTTTGGGGCATTAGTTTCTCTATATTGTAACAACTGAAAGTGACGGTAATTTTTATTTTTCAAAGTTTAATATAATACCTATAAATTGTACAAAATGTTGTCAATAAACATAAAAGGTATAAAATTTTATTTTCTTTCCAAAAATGTACAGTTATAATAGGTTTATAACACAAATAAGTAAAAAATTATAAATTTTCAGTTGCAACTACATGTAGAAATGCTAAAACGCCACAAATTTTCAGGATAAATGACAAGTGAATTTTTTAATTCCTCACAGGGTCGTATTTCCCTAACGGCGCACGTGGCGGACCGCCGCGCCGGCAGCCTCAGGTTTAAAGGGGCCTCTGGTGACGTAAAAGGGGGCCTCAGGACGAAAACGGGGGTGAAAAGCGCTGGGGGACAGGGAAATAGCGTACCGCGTAGGGCCCTGCACAAAAAAAAGGTCAACACTTGACAAGACCGTAGGGGCCTCGTTTCAGAGCCCCGCCGGGGGCCTCCACAACACAAAATACGGCCCTGATTCCTCAGTTATAGCTACTGTATAGCGTCCCTAACACAAAACCTTTTTGAAAAGGATATTACATTTTTCATCTCTTTTGTCTCCTGAAACACTTATGTTAATACATGGTTTTTGAGATATTAAGCTTCAAAATTAAAAAATGTCCTGTATTTTGAATTGGTACAAATTATGAACTTGATACTCAGTGCCAAAGTATGACTTGCTGGTCTTAATGATACAAACATCAAGTTTGAATTTAATTATGTACAAATTTGTAAAGGTTATGTACAGGCAGATAGACAGAAAACTAGGCACTGTTGTTATATTGCAAGATCTGTTTGTTTCAATGGTGACTGATCATAAATGGCAGGCAAGCCTCCATTGGCCATTTTCATTTGGGCTACTATACTCTAGAACTTTTTTACTGTTGACAGATTACCTATCAGAGTTAAATTTTTATAGGTTATTTCAAAATATTAAATTTTACGCTTTCTAAAAATATGATCGTAGCAAACAAATGGATAATATTTTGTTCCTTAAAATATTTTATAATTTTATCCATGAATGACGAATTAATGAAGGTTATCTGGAGTTTAGTTGGCCTGTAAACTGAGCTATTACTTAATTCGAAGTTGTTACTGTCACTGTTTTAAAAGTACAGATTACGCCATCTGTGCAGACGATATCAGGGAGCAGAGTGGGTGAGGGAGTGACGGCTGCCATAGCAACCACCGTGCCACGGATTATACGGCAGCATGCCAAATGTGTGTTGTACTGAGCGGCATAGCTCTATCTCCACCTCATCACTGTCTTGTATAAACTCACTTTCAGAAAATAATTCCCTTATTCTTGCAATAGATCTGCTGTCAATGACTATATCAAATGTACCTACAGATTTTAAGAAATTTTCATTAAGACAAAAATAGTAATGAAATTCCCAAAAACTATAATAATTGAGGTTTAGGTTGGAATTCTAAAATTAATGGAAGGAAAAAAGGAAGTATTTTAGAGTATGAAAAAGTCCTAAACGGTTTAACATTAAAATTCTTAAATAAGTAAACATATTAAAAAATCCTATCTAATAAGAAAATTAAAAAAATATTTTGAAATATAAAATGTTAAAACTTTAGAAATAAATAACAGTGTTTGATGAATCAATCGACTTTTTTACTCAAACTAGTAACTTGAATTTTCAGGTTAGATAACTGACCATTGGAGCACCTTGCCTCAGGTTTTTATGACCTCGCCGACTAGGGTGTACTTCCAATCCGATACCGCAGCGCTAGGCTCGCCTTTGTAATTGCATCAACCAGCTATTTGTAAACGCCACCCCAGCCCTTTGTTAGCTCCAGTTCTTCGCTGCAATTTGAACCCTCAACCCCAGAACTCCACTGATTGAGCTATTTTCTTTAACGGCTTAGAATTGATCACTGGTTCCTATTTCCAAAAGGGTTCAATAGAAGTGGGCATTCTTGAAACTTTTCGCTACACCAAAGGTTTTAAAGAAAGAATGTACATAGTCATTGGTTACGCTAATTTAACAAAATACGATTTACTTTTAACCATCAAATTGTAAAATTCAGTGTTAAAAATCTACCTGCAGATTATGAAAATTCCTTGTCGGTTCCCAAAGATCATACCAATCATTTTTAGTTTTAAAACAAACTACGTAAGCCCACCACCAAAAATTGCCAATATGGTTCTGTAAAATTCATAGTTTTTTGAGATATAAACTAGACATAAAAATATTCATCCATGCTGCTATATCATATGACTAATATATCATATATATATATATATATATATATATATATATATATATATATATTATTTTAGTTAACATTATTAAGTTAAGAAACAAAGTACCCTTTTTTGAAACATTTTTTATTTCGACGACTAGTTTCGACAAATTAGTTCATTTTCAAGTCATGTATAGATAACCTATTTCAAAATAATATAAATAAACAAATAAGTTAACTATATATATATATCGATAGTATAGTTATCCCTAAATATGTTATTAGGCCAAAAAAATGTTAGAATAGATAACGTAAGTTGAGCTTTGGTTAACGAAAGATTTGTATTTTCTAATTCAACAACAGATCAACAATTATATTATTCAAACTGAAGATAGGCGATTTCCGAATGTCGACACAGCCGAATAACGATAACTGCAATAATGTACTGAATATATTTATATCATACATATGACTTATACTGGTTTTACATTATCAGCGCCACTGTACTCTGTGAATATTCGCTATGCCTCCTTCTCAGAATAAATCAAGATGTCGAGCGATGTCGATGTGTTTTTTTTAAGAAAGCCCTACAAGACCGACTAGCGTTTGTTCAATAACTAAGTTCACTACAAAGGGGTGAAAAGTACTGAATAAGCCAAATGATAAGGAAAGGAAACCTCATTAACCATAATAATAACTACAAGTGACTTGTCCATGAAGATTAGCAATGTGGATTAATCTAGAAAAACAAATAAAAATGTTACCATGGTAAAGATTTAACTGGTCATTAATAACAAAGTAAAATTTTTAGTGTTTTCGGCATACCGGCATACTCTAGCTCCGTTATGCTCTATGACGAAGACTTCAAACATGACTTGGAGGAGGGGATTATAAGAACTGGGCCGCATAAAAGAAAACAATCCAAAAAAAGAAAGAAAGAGAAGCAGACCTCAAAAGACAAAAGCACGAACAACGATTACGATATGTTCCATTACGATACATTGCTCGTTGACCAGACGAAAGTCCAAAGTCCAAACAAGCCAATAAAGGAAAATGGAGATATTTGGAGGGAGAAACAAGAAAACGACGGGGATACATTGCTCGATGATGTGGCAATGGAACTGAATACAAAAAAACGGGCCGATAGTCTGAGTTTCATGAAGGACGACAAAGGGGCGATGGAAAGGAATACAGAAAACTGGGCCGATAATCTTAATTCCATGAAGGACGATGACGATGAAATGAATCCGTCCTTCTGCAAACTGACGTTAGAGTATTTATTTTATATGATATGCTATATATTTAAAGGGTTTTGCACCTTTATAGGGAGTGTTGTTAAAAGTATGTTAGACACATATGTTACTATAAAATTGTTATTATAAACCTCAGTTTTTTTTGCAAATTGAAAGGATGTGTTTGATATCCATTGATTATGACAGTTCTGTTGTAGATGGTGAGTTGATGTTGAAATTCCGACTACAACATAACCGATTAGTGAAAACAGTTTCACGATCTTCGGGGATCTGGAATAAGATCTCGTAATCAGGTGAACATAAAACGAACCAATATATAACAACAAATTGACATAACGAGCAAGCCTGAACAGGAAAAAGCTGAAGTCTTAAATGGTAGTAGTGGTCAAATGTTTTTTTCACCCAAATCTGGGCAGGGGACAAAAAAGTAAAAAAAGAAAATCTGGATCCACAAAAACTCCATTCCGAAAAAGTAAAAACAAAACTGGCCGGGGAAAAAGTAGTATAAAACCTCTCGATCTACAAAAACTCCATTCAGCAGCTCACCAAAGGTTGCCAAAGGTTGGCTGAGTCAAGAAACTGGCCGGGAAAAAGTAGTAAAACACCTCTGGATCCAGAAAAACTCCATCAGAAAAAGTCATTCGCCAAGGTTTGCTCTAATTGTTTCTTTTTCGCTGATCTTTTTTTCGCTGTTCTAGATTTCTTTTCCACTTTTTTTCCAGATCCCGAAACATCCTGAAACTTGATCTGACTTATTACAGTAGCTTTACAAATACTGCGCGCGTTGATCAGCTCATTGTTTAAAGCGTTTGGTTGTGAATGAAAATAATAGAATGTCATTGGAGTTACTTTTTCAAATAACTCCTTGGTTACCACATCACATTACCTCATTTAATTTATAATTTCTTTTTAATTGACATATTCGCCAGCAGCTAGGCGGCATTTTTGAATATGCACCCGTTGGTAGGTCGACATCCTATTGAAAAATCAATAATACTGAGGGGTAAAATGCTTCAAACTGACCAATCAATAAATTCCCACACACATTTCATGCTTTAGTTTCAGAGATTTAGTTTCAAAGTTTAGTTTCAAAGATTTGGTTTGCTTTTATTTTAGCAAAAGGAGCTTAGTAGGCTCCCTTTCTAACTAATAAAGATGCTCAAACGTTATATGAGGTATGGATGTAAAATAGAAAACAAGGAAAAAACCGTTTCCATGGCAAAGAAACTCACACCGCTCGTAAAAATTCTCAGTAAATAAAAAATTCTTAACACGATCTCCCACCACAGCCTGCACAAGACACGTGACTTTCCAGGTATGCAAACAAACTGAACGATTCGGAAGTGAAACATGAGAGAGACTAAAAGCGATGAGACGGTTTCGGATGGCGTGGACGAGACCAAAAAAGCAAGTGCAAAGGGCAGCGGTGACGTCAAGGGGAGAAGCAGCGAAAAGAAAGGTTCAAGGGAGGCATCGCAAAGAGTGAGATTCATGTCCAAAGTTTTAGACGTAACAGAGGAGCAGATGAGATGGTCCAAAGCTAAAAGGAACGAACGAAAAGAAAGTGACAAAAAACGTTGCCCATTTGCGATTTGCTGCGAGTTCATCGCGACGATACTCAGGTTCTGCTGCTGCTGGCTGAAGGAGATATGCGCTCTCATGTGTAATTCGTTCATATATCGTTAGCCTTAATATTTTGTTTCAAAAAATAATTAAATACCGTTTTGTACACATTCGTGTCTGTGCTTTCATAAAGATTGCTAAGTAACCAATTCGTTGCTTGTTGAGATTTACTTTAATTTAAGTGTACTTTTTGGTAAAGTTTCGAAGTAGAATCAAACATTGAAAGGATTTAACCCTCTGGTTAAATTAGATTAATCATAATAACCAGAAGTTTAGCTTACTATCACTTGCTTTCATTGAACTTCCTTGCCCATTATGGCATCCTAAATGAAAAATGAAGTCATTCATCTGAAACAACTTAGGATCATAGTGCTTTGTGCTATGTTTTATTATCAGGTAAACAAAACGACGCGACGGCATGAAACAAACAGAACACTTTAATGATTACATAAGTCACTGGTCTAGTTTAAAGTCCCAGAATCGAAAGACAGAAATATGAAAGTATGTGTATATTGGGCAAAATTTCAAGGTTGTGTAAAATCCGGCAACTGACTTGAATCTATGTTAGTTGTTGCAGCTTACTTAACCCATTGCTTTACTTGGTACGTTCATGGCTGAAGTCCGTAAACTTTTGAAACACTCTTCAAATCAATTAATTCTTCAAAGAAAATGTAAGATATTTTTCTCGATCTTGTAAAGTAATAGGCAAGCAAGCGTGTACTCGAATTGTTGGGTTAAAACTCAAGACTCCAGACATAAGTAAAGGTCACACGAATGATACACATGTCACGCACCATTAATAATACTCAGTCGTGTTCACAGTGGGGTAGCTGCCACTAATCTGGGAATACATCATCCAGCGGTCAGGGGCTGAGAGTTATGGGCCGGGAGAGCTACGTTGGGGGGGGGGGGGGAGTTAAGACCTCATGAGAGATGGGGGACTTGAATAGTGAATAGGGATTATTCAGACAAGTCGTGCATACATATCGAATAACAAGTACCTAACTAAATGTATGATGATGTATTAAAGTGTTACTTGAAGTCTTAAACCGCTTAAGTCGAGTTTATTTAATTATATTATTGGGTGGTCCGAGTGAAGAAATTAGGGTATACAAATCAAATAAGGTAGGGAAAAACATAAAATTTGTAAATCTCATAACGGACGCCGAGAAAATTTCAATAACATTTAATAATTGGGAGAACAATGCGATATCCCACAAAAAAAATACTGATTTCCAGATTTTATATAGATTTGGTTTTCAAAATGATGTTGAGTTGGCATTTTATAACGGCAACCGGTAGCCGGTTATTTATTCACACGAAACACAGCAATTCCCACTAAGTAGAAACAATACAAATCCACCAAAATAAATCAAGAGTTGATTCAATGTTGACTTTCATCACTTCCATATTATACAAAGTGATAACTGAATTCCGGCATAATTAACGACACTCTCCCACGACAACCAGCCAATTACTGACCCAGTGAGATAAGAGTCAGATTTCGCCGATCGCGGACTATGTTGTCAGAAATGTTATCTTGCCGTAATTAACTTATAATTAACTGCTTTGATAACCCGCAACAGCCTCTGCGATGGCTGATAGGGCTTGAAAAAGGTTTTGGATTTAATCGGCTCAAAAAATGTGTGATGCATTGCTGTCGGTGTACGCTACTTCAAACTAAAAATAATTCTTAAAATAGAGTTCGAGTAACACATCGAGTATTTATGGATTCAAACAAAGTTGGAGTAATTTTATTGTTATGAATCCCTCGTAAAAGTATGCTTTGCAACATTTTCATGTTTTTTTTTTAGTAGTTAAAGGTTACTCCGCTTGCGACATTCTTTGAATTGGTGCTATAGATTATATAATTAACTCGAAATTGCTGATTATCCAATTCGACATCCAATTCTTTGTTACATTCGTGGTAGCTTCGACTGTTGAAATCTCCGGGGTCTTCCCACTAAACATCAACCACTCAGGCACGAAGACCACAAACGAACGGTATTCAAACGTCCCATGCATGACCCAGCCTGCAATCACGTGACTGTAGGCAATCAGCTCCATAATCCCCTAAAGCCTCAAACAATCAGTGTAATGCTCTCGCCACCCTGCCTAGTTAATATTGTAGACCGCCCGCACTATAGCGAGCGATAGCGTGCCGTTTGCTCAACACTATAAGACCCATTGTTGCCTCCCCACGGGTAAACAGTCCTAGTCCTACTCCGGTTGTCAAATATTTGTCCTGCATCAAAAAGCAATTTGCCCGCCGCGCCTACGCTGAGTCATAGCAAGCAGTTACCATTGAACATTCTGGGGGACTCCCTCTTTGAGGATAGCCACCACGATGAAAAGCAAACTGAAGGGTCTTCGGAAGATGGCAAAACAACGATTGGCAAACTTTTTGAAAGGTCTCTTTGAAGCCGCCATTTGATTGTCAAACTCTGTGAAGTACGTTCGTTCTTAGTCTGAACTCAGGAACGGTCAATTGTGCTTCTTTCAAGTTATATGATACATGATAACCATGTATTGGAAAGCAAGGTCTTGGTGTGTGAAAGAATGGACGATAAATATTTTGCGGTGTTGTGACAGGACTGCTCAGATATTAAATAAAGAAATGAAATTTAACACTCTATAAAAACAAAAATGCGCATTTGAGAATATAAGCATAGTTTCTAAATACAGCTCTTTTTAGACCATGGACCAAGTCATTCATCAATCATTCAAATAGGCTACCGAATGTAGAAAAGTTATTAAAAATCACCGTTGTTAAATGATACAACACACTTTTAACAACAATGACGTACTAGCGGTGGGTGGGGGTGGAAAGTGTTGTAGCGCCGGAAACATGATATAGCTACTTGCCACTTCCGGCAAGGCCTGCGGGTTGTTTACAAACACGGCGGGTCAACAGCGGGAGCCACGGCCTTCACACTACGTGTGAACAATACCACCAATCACAACACTGTCGTGCTTTCTCCGAAACTAATTTTTAATTAATAATTTTCAGTACAGCATCGAAACAAGAATAGAAGAGGAGAATCTAGTAAAACTTTTATATTACTGTGTACTTGAAAAATATAAAATCAAACTAGACAAAACCTTGTGGAATATTAATATGTACATAACGTGGAGGCGTAAAGGGCCCACTGAAACGAGATACTCAAAGAAGCCCCGCGCGTGGGTCGAAGTGGTTTATCCGACCCCACATATTACGCCGTGATACCGCCTTGCCCGTGTCAATTTACAACTAATAACGTTGTTGAACCCAACCTCCCATACCCTATCCTTTTGATAATTTTCATCGCTGAATCTTTTTTAAAATTACTTTTTAGTTCAAAAAGAGATTCATTTTCTATAAATAGTACTTCAGGCACTGAGACAAACATCTATATTTCTAATTATGATAAAAATGTAGAAGAAATTCTTATTTTATCAAAATCTTTAGTGATCTAAAGACTTAATCCAACAATTCAAAGGACAAACGAATCCAACCCGCAACAAAACTTCTCAACCAGGGACTGACTTTTTATTTACAACAATTTATTGGACTTGAATGTTTTTATAATTCTGAATCGCAACAAGTAATAACAATGAGCAAAGTTCGACTTTCGACTCGAATGTTGAAAATTTAATAACGGCACAAATAGACATACTGCAAGTGAGTCGTGCACTCCAAGGTGATCACAACTCCTTCAAAGTTACATATCCTGTTCAATGTTGGATATTTACTACAAAATGTTCCATTGTGCGATTAAGCAATGGCGAACAATGAGAGGTAAGCGAGCGTGGATGACGGAGACTCACCTTCGCCGCGAGAATGAGGCAATGCTGCTTATGCTATGGATATTTCAGTGCTTCATTTAAATATTAATACGACTACACCAAAGGCGCATAATAGACATGGTCTTGATAGTCGTGACATTAGTTCATCACTTGGTAGTCCAGTAGTAATCATGTGGGAGTGCATGGCAGTAAAGGATCGCAGAGAGCAATGATACCAAAAAAGTTATTATAAATTAGCTTTTTTAAGTTTTCTTTCAGTTTTAAGGTACTACATTGTTTTTGAGTTACCTCCATACAATTCCTCTTAGTTTACAGAATTTACATGATTTGATTCAAGGTTACTCTCATCATAGCTGGGCACTTAACATCGTTGATGTTATCTTTAATCAATATTTTGTTACTAGAAACGATTGCTAACAATCTGTATTTTCAGTTTTTAACACTCTATTCTATACTATCACGAGCAAATCAATAGAAAATGAGAAAATTTAAAAACATTCGCATCGAAGCGATGAGACAAACTTTAGTATTCGGCCGGGGCTTTCAAAGGGAGAGTTCACTACTTGTGATTGAGACAGCGACAGCCTTTTAGACAGATTGCCTTTTAGTAATTTTTGTTGGCCAACAATTTTTATATTTGTTGACATTTCTCTAAGTAACTAAATCAATTATACTGTAAAATAGCCTTGAACACATCCAATATCGCATTACACCTCTCTAGTATCTCTGTCTACTGCAGTATTGCGACATGATTGAAATTCAAATACAATTATTTCTCAACTCTAACTTGACTTTCTGTATTTAAAGTGAATGGTTTTATTCAACTAGGACTAATATTTCCATCAATATGCTGTTCCTTTCTATTAAATCTACAGTGTTTTAATATACTACCCTGAAGGAAAAACCAAGTAAGGAAAAACTAATTTGGAGAGACTATACTAGGAGTTGAGCAGCCTTGGCGAGCGATAGCCGCGTCTAGACTGCGATGTTGTGTAGAGGTAATGGACGCAAGAAAGTAGCCCCGTCCTTTGGCAAACAGAGCGGGTTGACGACTTCCAGAACCCGGCTTGCCCCGACCCGCAGCGACGTTCGGGGCAAGTGTTTTAGGTTGAGTGTTTTGCTGATATTGATCATTCTCAAGAATTAATTTCAGTGATAAAATTTTTTAAATAGATGTGTATTGGCTCGAATGATTTTAAATAATTTTAAGATGGCGATTTTGACATATACAGTAGATTTGAAATAAAAAAGAACCCTACAACAAAATAAAAAGCATTTTAGCGACCGAGGGCCGGGGGAGAGCAGCTAGTAACTACAGCTGATCTCCCCAGGCCTGATACTAAACACCCTCCGATACACGCGTCCTACACTCCTTCAAATTCTCCTTCAAGTCAGGAAGGTATAAGAACGAACACTTTGTTTTCTAGCAGAGTAAATAGATTATCTGGATCTCATAGGTCATACAGAACTAGACTAATGTTCTCCCAGCGAGCACAGAAGCTGAGCTCGCTGTTGTCCTACCCTAGTTGACTACGACTAGACTCACTTTTGCTTCCGCTCCTTGTGCCGGAGGCCGAGGTTCTTGGCCAGCTTGTCCTAACCTAGTCGACTACGACTAGACTCACTTTTGCTTCTGCTCCTTGTGCCGGAGGCCGAGGTTCTTGGGCAGCTTGTCCTAACCTAGTCGACTACGACTAGACTCACTTCTGCTTCTGCTCCTTGTGCCGGAGGCCGAGGTTCTTGGCCAGCTTGTCCTAACCTAGTTGACTACGACTAGACTCACTTTTGCTTCTGCTCCTTGTGCCGGAGGCCGAGGTTCTTGGCCAGCTTGTCCTAACCTAGTTGACTACGACTAGACTCACTTCTGCTTCTGCTCCTTGTGCCGGAGGCCGAGGTTCTTGGCCAGCTTGTCTTAACCTAGTCGACTACGACTAGACTCACTTCTGCTTCCGCTCCTTGTGCCGGAGGCCGAGGTTATTGGCCAGCTCGTCCTAACCTAGTTGACTACGAATAGGCTCACTTTTGCTTCTGCTCCTTGTGCCAGAGGCCGAGGTTCTTGGCCAGCTTGTCCTAACCTAGTTGACTACGACTAGACTCACTTCTGCTTCTGCTCCTTGTGCCGGAGGCCGAGGTTCTTGGCCAGCTCGTCCTAACCTAGTTGACTACGAATAGACTCACTTTTGCTTCCACTCCTTGTGCCGGAGGCCGAGGTTCTTGGCCAGCTTGTCCTACTTGACTACGACTAGACTCACTTCTGCTTCTGCTCCTTGTGCCGGAGGCCGAGGTTATTGGCCAGCTCGTCCTAACCTAGTTGACTACGAATAGGCTCACTTTTGCTTCTGCTCCTTGTGCCAGAGGCCGAGGTTCTTGGCCAGCTTGTCCTAACCTAGTTGACTACGACTAGACTCACTTCTGCTTCCGCTCCTTGTGCCGGAGGCCGAGGTTCTTGGCCAGCTTGTCCTAACCTAGTCGACTACGACTAGACTCACTTTTGCTTCTGCTCCTTGTGCCGGAGGCCGAGGTTCTTGGGCAGCTTGTCCTAACCTAGTCGACTACGACTAGACTCACTTCTGCTTCTGCTCCTTGTGCCGGAGGCCGAGGTTCTTGGCCAGCTTGTCCTAACCTAGTTGACTACGACTAGACTCACTTTTGCTTCTGCTCCTTGTGCCGGAGGCCGAGGTTCTTGGCCAGCTTGTCCTAACCTAGTTGACTACGACTAGACTCACTTCTGCTTCTGCTCCTTGTGCCGGAGGCCGAGGTTCTTGGCCAGCTTGTCTTAACCTAGTCGACTACGACTAGACTCACTTCTGCTTCCGCTCCTTGTGCCGGAGGCCGAGGTTATTGGCCAGCTCGTCCTAACCTAGTTGACTACGAATAGGCTCACTTTTGCTTCTGCTCCTTGTGCCAGAGGCCGAGGTTCTTGGCCAGCTTGTCCTAACCTAGTTGACTACGACTAGACTCACTTCTGCTTCTGCTCCTTGTGCCGGAGGCCGAGGTTCTTGGCCAGCTCGTCCTAACCTAGTTGACTACGAATAGACTCACTTTTGCTTCCACTCCTTGTGCCGGAGGCCGAGGTTCTTGGCCAGCTTGTCCTACTTGACTACGACTAGACTCACTTCTGCTTCTGCTCCTTGTGCCGGAGGCCGAGGTTCTTGGCCAGCTTGTCTTAACCTAGTCGACTACGACTAGACTCACTTCTGCTTCCGCTCCTTGTGCCGGAGGCCGAGGTTATTGGCCAGCTCGTCCTAACCTAGTTGACTACGACTAGACTCACTTTTGCTTCTGCTCCTTGTGCCGGAGGCCGAGGTTCTTGGCCAGCTTGTCCTAACCTAGTCGACTACGACTAGACTCACTTCTGCTTCTGCTCCTTGTGCCGGAGGCCGAGGTTCTTGGCCAGCTTGTCCTAACCTAGTTGACTACGACTAGACTCACTTTTGCTTCTGCTCCTTGTGCCGGAGGCCGAGGTTCTTGGCCAGCTTGTCTTAACCTAGTCGACTACGACTAGACTCACTTCTGCTTCCGCTCCTTGTGCCGGAGGCCGAGGTTATTGGCCAGCTCGTCCTAACCTAGTTGACTACGATTAGACTCACTTTTGCTCCTGCTCCTTGTGCCGGAGGCCGAGGTTCTTGGCCAGCTCGTCCTACCCTAGTTGACTACGACTAGACTCACTTCTGCTTCTGCTCCTTGTGCCTGAGGCCGAGGTTCTTGGCCAGCTTGTCCAGGTTCTTGCTGTAGTCCAGCTCGACCTCCGCGCGTCTCCGGAAGAAGTCCTGCAGCTCGGCCACCAGCGCCACCTGCGTCTCCATGCGCACGTCCAGGCATCGCAGCTGCTCGTTCAGCTGCAGCCGGATATCTGCAACACGGGGAAACCGATGTTAAAACATTATCTAACCTTTCCTCTAACAGGATTCCTGGAGGGATTTAAAATAAGATACTTTGGCTAGCTTGTACTAAGGAATGGTTTATGGACGCTCACCAAACGCATCTAGGATATTTTGGATTGCTCTAGACTCACAGAAAAACACTAAAAACACTATCAAAATATGATTTCAAAGAGCAGATCTGGTGAAAGGTGAAAACGTATGGCCTACATCCTCAGGTCCAAACAAACATCTATTTTCCAAAGTCTAGACACAAAACACAACATAACACCACACAAAGTGGTTGTTATTTTACTGTTTGGTATTTATGGTTTGTGGGTGTATTTTCTTCTAAGAATTTTACCAAACATATAAAATAATATATGTTCCAAAGTTAGTAACAAACATTCAACTCTGACGAATTGAGAATTTATGATTACGGATTAAATAAGTGTATAAAAATATTATTACTATAAAATGTCATTATAAAACCATACATGCATGAAAGTTACATAGAATAAACAGCAGTTTCCAAAGATGTGCCAAAGTCAACAAAACGGTAAGAAAGAATTCCAACAAAATTCTTCCGGGAAGAAATTAGCAGGCTTTAACAACCTCCCGAAATACGTGAGTGGAAATTCTAGTATCCCGCCGGCCAAATCTATAACAAAGTCACGCAAAGGGAGGGGGCAATTAATTCATCCACCCCCAGCGGTGGGTGCGCCTCGCCTGCGGCTGCTGAGGAGAGTCGTATATTATTAAATTTTCCTCTGTTTGTGTCTGGAATAATAAACAATGACTATACATCCAGAACATGTGCAAAATATAATGAATCAATAATAACAGCACATGAGTTAGTTCCATGAAACAGGTCTCGTTCAACTGTTTCATGGAAAAGTGAAGACTGTAAGAAAGTCCGATCTGTTAGTTCACGGTGTATTACACTTTATGCCCGGCATGTGGGGAAAGGCTTATACGACGAGAGTTGCTGTCATAGTGCAACCTCGTTATTTCGACAAGCTCGTAAAAATCATTATTGTGCTGAATCATGAATCGCTCTTGTTTATTTATTTTAGTATTTTATCGCCAGGCTCTTTTCTGCATTTGAGGGCCTGACTGAAGCTTACCCACTCGATGGTTTTTTTGTTAGTTAATAGTAATTGTAATGATTTATTTCTAGGCCTATAAATAATGTTCAATTCATTGTTCAGTCTTCATTGGACCTAAAAACCTAAAAACCTTTAAGGGATTTTTTCACAGCCAACCAAACAAATTGAAATGCAATCTACCGAAACTAGAGCCAACGGGCAGGATTGAGCTTCAAAGTTCAAGTCGAAGGCGAGTCGAGATCCGTCTCGCCCTCAGTCTGGTCCATAAATATCGGTCTTTGTGTCGCGTAAAAATACTTGCAGTCTGTCTGTTGTTGATGCGTCGCTCGGCAGGCGGCTGCTGTTTGTTTAGTTGTTTGTTTACACGCCGACAAACAAATTGGCTCGCCACGTCCCACGTGACAGCACCGGAAGTGTATTTATATCGGGTCAACAATAAATTAAAGTGTTAAAGCGGATACAGCTTCCGGTTAGGTATTTGTAGCTTTATACGACGCTGCGCCATGCAAGATGTCGCCATACACGGTGCAGAGTGCAGTGGAACTCTGCATCAAGCGATCCGACTCAAGAGAATATGTATCAGTAATATGATATGTCGTCACCATTATGACTAAAAATTGTCAGTTATCGTATTTTTTTATAAGTCCCCCACGAATACTTCAGTCAGAAGAAAGGCAGTCGTTTACTGTTTGTTTTCACAGGTGTAATTAGTGTTTTCGGAATTCCTCCTAGTTACAGTATTTAGGCCAATTTACCACGCCATCAGGAAAACAATGATCAATACCGCCTTGTGTTGCAACCCGAGACCGAAATGCCTCTACCAGGAACTTTTCCCAGCCAATTGTTGAGTAACCCAACACGATGTAATGGCCCGCACTTATGTCATCATCCAGCGAGACCTGGCCGCTTTAGTTCCAATCGTTTGTTTTGATTGTACATGAAGTAGGTAGAAATCGGCCCAATCAACGGGGAATTGGATTCATAAACAAAACATATCAATACATTATCAATGATGACTCCATAATTTATTTTTTTCAATAATGGCATTTTAAATTAGCCTATTTGGATATTTTTTACTATTTCAAAAGAAGTTTGGATACAACAAACTTTCTGAGAAAAAACGTTCATAAAGAAACATTCATTTATAAGCAGTTCATACCGGCGGCAGAAGTTAAATAGTAGAGCAAAGTTTAATTTCTAATAACAAACATATAAATGTGTACCTTTCCATCCCTCAACAGCATTAAAAGTCCTCGTTTACTATTTCGGTTCCTTGAAACTTCTCAAAAATGCAATATCGTCATGACAAGAGATTCGAATTGTTCCCTGATCAGTGCTTGTACAAAACTAGTAATACTTCGACACAAAACACTGTTCCAATTTGAAAGCAAGGCCGAGCCGAGAAGGAGATGGATGCGGTGAGCGGAGAACCGCGGAGACCGCAAGATTCGACGGTTGTGAAACCGATAGAGCGTAACTGCGAACTGCGCGCAACGCGGGTCCACGCAGCGTGACGGCAACGGCACATCGCGGCTGGCCGGTCGTGGTGGACAACAACGCGGGTCCACGCAGCGTGACGGCAACGGCACATCGCGGCTGGCCGGTCGAGGTGGACAACAACGCGGGTCCACGCAGCGTGACGGCAACGGCACATCGCGGCTGGCCGGTCGAGGTGGACAACAACGCGGGTCCACGCAGCGTGACGGCAACGGCACATCGCGGCTGGCCGGTCGTGGTGGACAACAACGCGGGTCCACGCAGCATGACGGCAACGGCACATCGCGGCTGGCCGGTCGTGGTGGACAACAACGCGGGTCCACGCAGCGTGACGGCAACGGCACATCGCGGCTGGCCGGTCGTGGTGGACAACAACGCGGGTCCACGCAGCGTGACGGCAACGGCACATCGCGGCTGGCCGGTCGTGGTGGACAACAACTCGGGTCCACGCAGCGTGACGGCAACGGCACATCGCGGCTGGCCGGTCGTGGTGGACAACAACGCGGGTCCACGCAGCGTGACGGCAACGGCACATCGCGGCTGGCCGGTCGAGGTGGACAACAACGCGGGTCCACGCAGCGTGACGGCAACGGCACATCGCGGCTGGCCGGTCGTGGTGGACAACAACGCGGGTCCACGCAGCGTGACGGCAACGGCACATCGCGGCTGGGCGGTCGTGGTGGACAACAACGCGGGTCCACGCAGCGTGACGGCAACGGCACATCGCGGCTGGCCGGTCGTGGTGGACAACAACGCGGGTCCACGCAGCGTGACGGCAACGGCACATCGCGGCTGGCCGGTCGTGGTGGACAACAACGCGGGTCCACGCAGCGTGACGGCAACGGCACATCGCGGCTGGGCGGTCGTGGTGGACAACAACGCGGGTCCACGCAGCGTGACGGCAACGGCACATCGCGGCTGGGCGGTCGTGGTGGACAACAACGCGGGTCCACGCAGCGTGACGGCAACGGCACATCGCGGCTGGGCGGTCGTGGTGGACAACAACGCGGGTCCACGCAGCGTGACGGCAACGGCACATCGCGGCTGGCCGGTCGTGGTGGACAACAACGCGGGTCCACGCAGCGTGACGGCAACGGCACATCGCGGCTGGCCGGTCGTGGTGGACAACAACGCGGGTCCACGCAGCGTGACGGCAACGGCACATCGCGGCTGGCCGGTCGAGGTGGACAACAACGCGGGTCCACGCAGCGTGACGGCAACGGCACATCGCGGCTGGCCGGTCGTGGTGGACAACAACGCGGGTCCACGCAGCGTGACGGCAACGGCACATCGCGGCTGGCCGGTCGAGGTGGACAACAACGCGGGTCCACGCAACGTGACGGCAACGGCACATCGCGGCTGGCCGGTCGTGGTGGACAACAACGCGGGTCCACGCAGCGTGACGGCAACGGCACATCGCGGCTGGCCGGTCGAGGTGGACAACAACGCGGGTCCACGCAGCGTGACGGCAACGGCACATCGCGGCTGGCCGGTCGAGGTGGACAACAACGCGGGTCCACGCAGCGTGACGGCAACGGCACATCGCGGCTGGCCGGTCGTGGTGGACAACAACGCGGGTCCACGCAGCGTGACGGCAACGGCACATCGCGGCTGGCCGGTCGTGGTGGACAACAACGCGGGTCCACGCAGCGTGACGGCAACGGCACATCGCGGCTGGCCGGTCGAGGTGGACAACAACGCGGGTTCACGCAGCGTGACGGCAACGGCACATCGCGGCTGGCCGGTCGTGGTGGACAACAACGCGGGTCCACGCAGCGTGACGGCAACGGCACATCGCGGCTGGCCGGTCGTGGTGGACAACAACGCGGGTCCACGCAGCGTGACGGCAACGGCACATCGCGGCTGGCCGGTCGAGGTGGACAACAGACGAAGAATATTATCGTAACGTAAAATACCACTAAATTTACAGAATGACGCGATACAAGCCGGGAGAGCGGCCTAATACAGTAGCAGAAAATCTAAAAATAGAATGGAAGACCACAGAAATTGCACAAAATTTGAAGCACACTGTAATGAATAGGGGGAACAAACTTTGCAATGGGAATGGACATGGCTACAAGCATGAACACGTGTACCGGACCTGGCACAATAAACCCGCTATAAAGGCGATGTATTTAAAGTAATATGTATGAAGTTGACAGCCAACGCGCGCAGCCACTCAAAATAAGATGGGGCTGAGCCTTACTGCGTAAATGTTTCACGGGGTCAACTGAAATATCCTATGAATTTCTTAGATGAAACACCATAATAGGCACATGCGTACTGTTAGTAACACAACCCATCAATCAATCCAGCACCTGACATATAAATTCCCCGCCGAATTTATAGTGACACTTTGATGTGAATAGGCGTTAGCGCAGTGCTAAAAAAAGCTGTATATTCACACAGCCGCCTGTCTGACCCATGTATAAATCAACGTGTGGGATGGATCTCGTGTATCACGTTAATCTGTGGAAACACCTGTCGTTAATGCTCGTTTAGTCAAATCCAAAAGGGCGAGAAGATTTGTTACGGCTATTACTTATATTTATGTGCGTAATGAGTGAAATGGCTTTAAAATGGGTTGAAAACATCAAAACGTATGTCACATCCGAAAGCATTTATTTAACATTTTTTCACAGATAACAGCGATATGACTCAATATTTTAAGATGGAAACAATTCAATTTATTTTGGCAGTTGCAGGTATTCTTCCAAACATGAGAGGTATAAAATGCAGACTAAATCAAGATATAGGGAATTACGAAAAATATCCACAAAGTTTGAACAATTTTAATGGGATCCCCTAACAAATTTTGACAAAATGAATTCCCGCACCCATCACCTACTGATTGTGTACATACAAACACAAATATTTTAATAATTCCACACTCAAAATTGTATAACATTATTTTTAACTGGCTTTAGCTTCAGACCCGTTTATAAGGTAAATTAGAAAGGACTTTCTTTGCTTTTTAAGAACTAATTCCCAAATACATGTGATCCCTCACCAATTTCACTGGTCCAAAAATTGTCCTCCGGCTCCAGACGAGGATTACGTAATGGCGACGTTCCGGCCCCAAAACGAACCGCATGCGACAGATCTGCGTGAATCAGAGGCTTGTAGCGGCCCGCGTCCGTGAGGTCACCGAATCTGGTGAGTGTTCACTGACCATGACGCGGCTCAGACTGGACTATGTGGCTTTGGGGGAGACTTCAGGGAAACGTCCACTTTGAGCCCGCCGCCGTCTGGCATGTCATTGTGACGTCACCGACCAGCTGATTCTGGAAACTTGAGTGACCAGTCGTGTAATTCTAAACTCTTTCATCCCGTATAACCCGCTGGTACTCGTACAAGTTGAACTGAATACTTAGCCAAACTCTTAATTTTTTTTAATTTTTAAGAGTAAAAAGAGAAATGTGTTGCATAAACCAATGATCACGAGACAGACCTTATGGGAGTGATTATTCAAGTTAAAACAGAAAAAATAATGAAAAGCAGTTTGAAAATAATTTGTCTCCAACATTTTACCCTTGTTTGACAGAGGTAATTAAAAATAAAGATAGGATGGAAGATAATCGGGGTGGAAATACAGAGGGCGAATTGTCATTTCCGGTCAAAAATTTCCGGTTCTCGACTGTAGGGGATCTCTCCCTCGGAGCCGGAGATCATTTTAAATTTCTTTCACTAAACCTTTATTTCAGCATTCTCTTCCCCGGTTTCCATTAAAATACATCCCAAGGAGGAAAATAAAAGGAAGTGCTTTACGT
The DNA here is from genome assembly GCA_035578135.1 of Flexamia atlantica. Taxonomy (NCBI): domain Eukaryota; kingdom Metazoa; phylum Arthropoda; class Insecta; order Hemiptera; family Cicadellidae; genus Flexamia; species Flexamia atlantica. The sequence continues at coordinate 11,805,187 of JAQJVK010000009.1, forward strand.
ACAATATTCTGAGATAATTGAGGAAAAACCATAATTTTTAACCCAGCGACCACATAGTACAAATGTGGTGCTATGTGGTCGCTGCGTTTACCAAACTCTTCTGGGTACGACTATGCTGCGCTAATCAAAACTCTCGGGCTTCCTCGTCGTGGCACCGACCCGAGGAGAAATCGCAACGTTCAAATCGCTTTGGAACAAAAGGAAACATCGACAAGACAATGGCACGGTGAATGTCAATTCCAAGGTGACGCCTGGTCCCAGACCATGACCCTGGCCGGCGCGGTATGGTCGGGACGTATTGTTATGCAGAGAGCGATCATTGTACACGCGAACCTCGATCTCGAGCCTCGATACCACGACTTCCTAAACCAGACGAATATCTCACATCTCCCCAATAACTCCGTAACAAAAAATGTATCATGTCATGTCTCTAAAGACTCCTAAACCAGACGAATATCTCACATCTCCCCAATAACTCCGTAACAAAAAATGTATCATGTCATGTCTCTAAAGACTCCTAAACCAGACGAATATCTCACATCTCCCCAATAACTCCGTAACAAAAAATGTATCATGTCATGTCTCTAAAGACTCCTACACCAGACGAATATCTCACATCTCCCCAATAACTCCGTAACAAAAAATGTATCATGTCATGTCTCTAAAGACAGAGACATGACAATGTCAATCAATTACTACCTGTCCTTATTAAATTATATTTATGGTTCAGTTAGATCGAACACATTTGTTACCCGAAGTGAAAACTAAAATATACGATTCTCAACTAACTCTCTACGAGTTCGAGGTAAAAAGGTAAATTAATTATTTTGTAAACTGGCGTGTTAGTAGATAGCGTCTTTCGATTTATCGATTTTATAGACTCGTCAATTCGAACCTTGCTTTCTCAAGAACTTTAACGATTTGAATTTTCAACAATTCCCTTAGGCCCTTTATCCGTCCTTGATGCTTAGACCACCAGCCTTCTGAAACGCGTAATGTTATAATGTGTGCATTATAAAAAAACACATTGTACAATGACAAAAACGTATCCGGTCTTTAATATTAAATTTGTACGTCTACATTATACGTTACACTGCGGGGATGGGACCAGCTACATCAGTACTTCACCGCACTAAATCACCGCAAGATAACGAGAGATAATGTTTAATGTATGATAGGGGAAGGAAGTTCGTTACGGCTGTTTCGCCAAGGAGGGATTTACGTGGTCTCCTCATTTAAAGATTTGCCACTATACATAGAAATGTAACTGCATGAACATCGAATTAGCAGTTTTGCTTAAGGACATATACACTAACAGACATTCTTCTCTTAATTTTTTCATAGAAAAATAAACAGGAAATTCCTGTTTATTTTTCTACGATTTTATTTTATATAATGGCTGTATGAAATAGAAGCAATTCGAGTTCTTCCGATAGTAAAGCATTCAGTAGGGCGGGAAATTGCGCCATAAACCTCATATCGACATACCGATGGTTTTATGTGGCAATATACCTCTGCGCTCGCGTAAAATAACGCCTAAATCATGGGCGAATTTCTGGGGGGTGCCCCAAATCAATTTTTGCTTGATTATTTGGTGGAAAAAAGGGAATCAATTTTCAATATAACTTTGAATAAGCTTTTACATAAATTACAACAGGGTTTGTTATCAAATAAAACAAACAGATATTTATTGGAGTATGCCTGCAAATAGACTATTTGAATGGGAGTTTGATGTTTGAATGTGAGCATACAATACTTCATAAGTGAGGTGACCTGGCTCCCCCAAAAATTAAGACCTAAATCCGGCCATGGCCTAAATGAGCCAGAGTGTTAACTGTGAGTAAAAAAAGTTTAAATGGACTGTTTTTTAAACAGATGTTGGATTTAGCTTACCAGTGCTTTTAGAGTATTTCCATGTTTTGTCTGATAGAATAAACACGTCTTCTTCTAAAGGGTCGAAGTATGGTTACAACAAATCTCATTGCTTAAAAATTTTACTTCCCAAGTATATAAGAAAAGAATAAGCAAGAGACTCGATTTAAACAGAAACAGGTAGAATAAGAATATAGTAAGGAAAATATTAGATTACACTAGAACTTCATTCCCTGACATAAAAGGACTTACAAGTCTAAGAGTTCTGTCTCTTAACATAATTTGCAAACAAAGTTTAAGAAACTCGGCAAGTTTGGAAGGATTTAGAGGTAAGTTTGGTGAATTATTCGCACAGACATAGTGAACAGAGGTCACTGAACCAGGGAAATTACTTTCCACACTAAAGATTGCACTGGGGAGCCTTCGATCTCCTGTAACGAGACGGAATGTAATATGTATTGGCGGCGGGACTACATCGGCAGTGGGATTAGACTGAAGAATCGACTTTTTATGCGACCCGAATCATAATTTGTATTTGGAATCAGCCACAGCCCACAAAGTCAGTTCATTATTCTTCCAGATATGAAAGAAAACGCATTACTTTACAATGAGTGTGAGTGTTAATTTTAAACAAAAGGTATAAACAACGTCACGGTTAATATTTTCTTTATGTTCTGTTTTACCCATCGAAAGAAAGAAAATGTTTCAGTAAATTTTAAGATTGTGAAATTGAATTCCATTCTAATTTTCACAGAAAAAGCCAGCGAGCATCACAGAAACGAAATTTCTATTCTATGCTCGCTGAAAAAAACTAACTGACTTAAAATTTGAAATGTCAAAAAGTATACATTTCCATTTTTTTTAGGGCCTACATATTCAATAAACTGAGGTAATTTATACCTTTTAAAATAAATTGTAAATTTAATCAAGGAAGAAAAGATCCACCATCTTTATCCCCTCTGTCGAGTAGTTTCGTCAGCTGTCATCCCACCACGGATCTTCCCTCTCTTCATTTCCGGGACAGGCCAACCCCTAACTGTCTCTCTCACTCATTAATCATCCTCACAAGGTCCCCAAATGTCAACCGCTATTCAGGACTCAAGATAATCATTACTAAAAAACGCAGCAAAAGTATCGTTCATCTTAAAAAAAAAACAGTCGCCAATTAGGACGAGGGAAATTATTTCAGTCGTATTCATGATAAAAGAGAGCATTGTATATGTAGATCTTAAAGCCGTATAGATCAGTGCAGTTAGCTTTAAAAAGGCGCAAACATGGACTTCCACAAACACGTTTCTAGCCAGCGCCAAATTGTTCAAAACACTTACTGGGGTAAGTACATGTAAACAAAACATACACTGATTTGCGCGTCGGATTTGAGTGGGAGCAGTGTGTACATTCTCTGCTCGCTGGGTGGGAGGGGGTTAATAGGAGGGAAAATGGTAGTTTTTTTTACTTTTTGGCAAATGTCACGAAAATGGTTCGTTTTCGCTAAAATTATACTTTCCGCAAAAATAATCTAAATTAAATTTCGAACAAAATTATACCACTCATTACCGTCAGGTTAATCATATTCAAATACTGAGAGGAAATGTAAATTTATTTATTTTTTAACAAAAGATCCACTCCACAAGCTTCATATTCACATTTTCCATTTTTTAAATAAAAAAACGGAAACGGTAATTTTAGAAGTAATTACAGGGAATCATCACAAGTCTAGGGAAGGAAGTTTGTGGTCCATCAAAAGTTTTCCTCCTTTGTCTAAAAAGTAGGAGGCAAAACCTCCTGAACAGAAACCCCATCATATTGTATCATTTCAAAGGGAACGATAAATGAAGGTGAGTAGTGAAAACTAGACTTCATTCCCTAGACTTGTAATGATTCCCCGAAGTAAAATGTTATTTAAAATATTGGAAAATGCCAATATGGAGCACTTGGATATGATCTTCTGAGACATTAGGATGTTATAAAATATTAATCAACATTTAGTCCTCATTATTTCAATAATCGGATACGTTAGATAGGTAATATATGGTTTCTTTTTGTTCGAAATTGAATTTTCATTATTTTTGTACAGTATAGTTAGCAAAATGCACAGTTTTCAAGATATTTGCTAAAAAGTCAAAACATTTCCATCATCCCTCCTATTAACCCCGCCTCCTATTAACCTTCCACCAGAAACCGACGCTCTCAAATCAGTCTAACGTTTGTTCCAATATTGAAGAGAGTGTATTGAAAATTTATACTGACTCGAAACTTTTTTAAAGTCCAGATTTAGGTCTAATTTCAGCGTACTAATATACTGGTGTAGAATTATTAATTATTAAGAAAAATATATGTTTAAGGAATTATGGAATTAAAAATTGAAGTAATTAAAAAAATAGAAAATTTGCAAGAAAAATATTTTTAAGTAAAATACGAAATAATAATCTGTGTACAGCCTTGACACCCGGCCCGACCACCTAAATTTGAAAGTAAATAATTCGTAAGCATTATTTACAAAAACTAAATGACAATTAAAAAATTGATCGATTTGATTAAGCCAATTTTCCCCGGTATGTTCAATATTTCTTCGCCTCAACGAGAATGTTTACACGCGCGATCAACCTAAAATGATTGAACAATTATCTTGGATCGGCTCGGCGGCCGAGTGAATAATGTAGGCTACAACCATTAAGCTCCTTTCCTCAGTGATCAGGGCCTTAAATTCGTTAGTTTTCAAACCTTGCATTTGGTTCGTTAGTTTTCGGGTTGAAAGGCATAAGCATTAATAATTATAAATACAAATTTGACTCATTTTCATCAAATTTACTCATTAAAAAATTAATTTATATTAAGTGAATCTGATGTCTTCTTACACAGCTGACAGAAAAGCAAGTGAAAAAATTCAAAATTTCTATACATAAAAGAATGTCATTCAATAAGATATTAAAGTCGATCCATTCGTGTACATTATATTCATTATATACAAAATATTCATTAATACAACCCTTAAAAAAATTATAAAATTATAATGCACTAGGAATTTTTAGTGATCAAAATTCCTCTTGAAGTTCTGAACTGATTTTAATAATTTAAGTTTTGTTGGAAAGCTCAACATGCAGTTTCGTGGGATATAATATTTATGAAGGTTAGACTTAAGGGAAGAGCACTAGATGCCCTTAAAGTTTTGAATTTCTCCATAAGATTTATTCTGGGAGCAGAATTTTTAGTAAACAGTTGATCAGAATAAGACTGTAAATAAACAATGTCATGTGTTACTGCTGTACTTAGGGATGTCATTGTCAGTGAAGCTGCGACAGCAATTCTAGCAAAGAAAACGTTGAATAGAAATGCTTAGAGACAAATATGTAACACTTGTAAGAGATTTGACCCCGAGTTTCTTTCTGCAACTGACGTTTCTAATTTGAGAGGATAAAAGTTACTGAAGCAATGTCCAGCTGAAGTTTGGACGCTTGTCAGGTGCATAGTCGATGAACCGGTCATTCCCCTGGCAGAGTTTGTAGAAACACTTTACTGCTGACGAATGATGCGAACTGTATCGAACGGCTGAACACTCCGACTGGTTATCAGCTATCAGGCCAAGCTATTATTTATATGGCAAAACAGGGCAATAGGAAAATATTGTTTTAGTATTTATATAGTTATTTTGCAAGTGGTGCAAGAAAATCGTCTAATAGGAATACACTATGGGTTTGTGGTCTGCTTCATCGATATAATTACACTGAACCAATACTTTCCATGTTTTGCGTTAAATATTTAAAATTCGTTGGACGCTTTAGGAGGTAAATTTTTGTTTTTAAAATATCAGTCTAAATAACACAAAGACTATATCTGCTCTTGGAACCAGAGGACAATTTTAACGTTTTTTCGTGTAAAACGAAAAATAAATTGTAATAAAAATATATTTTTAATAATGATGAAAATTCTGAAAATATTATATCAAGGCATCAAGAGTAAAGTAATCTGCATTACAGTATGTTCAAGCCTGAGGGTCCCGCCTTCATCTCTCTGGAGTACACCTTCATTGATTGCAACCGATAATTGTTTAATTAACATAATTATACGTTTGATTTAAAAAGTTTACAGCCTCCCTTTATGTCTAAAATATCCAGGCCTGGATTATCTTGATGGGTAGCAACATTTTCAATTGCTAGTTATCTTAAGTTTAAAAATTTCTTAAGTTTAAAAAAATGTATACATTATTAAAAAAACTAATGGTGTTCCAGTTCAAATCAACTTAAGGCCCATCCGATTAATTTCCGCCCCATGCAATTTGTCACCATTCCGTCTGAGGAAGTCCGAACAGACACTATCTCTTGTGACGGCTTTTCCTTTCTCCACCCCGATCATCAATTAATTACCACCCCCGTCATCCCTGCCATGCTGGCGGGGCGCTCCCTCCGGGGCTGCGTTCGATACGGGCAATGTAAGAAGTCACACAAGCTTCCGGAAATGTGTTACTTAGCCACCCGCGGCGGACGAAGGGTGAAAACACAATAGAAACACAGAAAGGGCTGCATATGCATATGAGTCGCCAGCATTCATAATTGCAATTGTAAACGAAGGAAATCCGGATCATTAAGCTGAATTAATTGCTACTAAGGGGAATATTTCCTAATGTGGTCGCTGATTTCATATAATACGGTGTAAGAGACATCCTTATATAAAAATAATGTAATACACAGCTCAACTGCTATCAAACTGTTAAATACAAACTACCAACTATCAAGTTAAATCATTTAAAAATTAAATACTGCACATTCTAAGTAAAAAAACAGGGTGTGATAAGTACCATAATAACAAATTATTCACGTTTTTTATTAGCTAACACATAATTATTTAATATTCAGTTTGTTGGTTTTAAGTTTGTAGTGGGTAAACAATACAATCTTTAGTATGCACTTCAACTTCATTTTAAACTTCAATATGCAGTATTCATATTTTGTGCTAAGGCTCAGTCTTTTAGGCTCAAAAGTTCAAATGTTATAATTATTGAAATCGCATGATCAAGCAACATTTATAATAATAAATAAATAACTGAGGAAAACCCCTCCGTTTATCATATATATTCTATTCGATCAACCAGTTTCGTCGAATGGTATTATATTAATTACATTATTAATGATAAAATATTATTATTATTTTATTATCACTATAATAATAACGTAATTATCATTAAATAATAACTATCTTAAAATAATCATTCTACATAGTGACAGAAAACAATATTTATTTTGCCATGCTTTCAGAAAAATTGAGCGAAGGACTGTGGATAAAGACGTGGAGCAATTACCTAACAGGACTCCTGCCTTGCAGCAATATACGCCGGCCCTGTGCCGAAATAGGCCCTGCAATAGACCCTGTAATAGCCTTAGCCGCAGAACAACCCGACCCTCCCACGGGACCTGCAGCGACACCGGCCAATTGGTCCTCAGCCCACGGCGTAACAGTTACAGGCGCTCAGACAACTAACGTGAACAAAATTTAAAAAATAGAATACCAAGAGAACATGCAAAAACGAATATAAGATTAAATACGAAAGGTTTAAAATGCTTCATATTCAAGAGCGATAAAATTGAGATGAATTCTCAACTTGTCAATTAGTCACGTTTAACAATAAAATATAATTAAGTAATAACGATTAAAATAAACATTTCTAAATTTTGTGATAGGGGCCTTTGCTTGTAAACTGGAGGTTTAAAATAAAAATAAAAAAATTACCTGGTCTTCAGTTTTCTTCAAGAAATTAAAATTTAAACCTTTCCTAGCAATGAAAGACGTAATTTTACTGTTGTAACTGTTAACAGTTTTTGTTAGTAATATAGCGGAACTATTCACATTAAGGAAATAAAGAGTGAGTTTTTCCTGCGATCTAAACCTATAATAACATGACTCATTTCACTTCCTTACTTCTATTTCCCCCAGAATTCCCCAATAAGACGCCCCAGCTAGTATCCCCCTCCCCAGACGTACACGTTACATTCACAGTGTAATGGTCGGACACGCTACAGTAGCGCTACATAGACCGATCCGAGGCCGCCCCAAGCTGCCGTTATCATCCATCTTCCTTATCAGACCCTCCCTAACAGCTGGGCCGCCGTTTACTCTAAACGTCTTATTGGATTTTCCACTTAAGCTCTATTTTGCTCTCGACATACACATAACTCTCAATTTTTCGTCTGAACTAAGGGTAGGGAGGTGAGTATATTCTTGAAAACTCCCAGAGCCTTGAATATAGGCCTGTGTGCAATTCATCTCCTAATTCTCTGGTGCGTAAAAGGTAAAAGGTTTACCCATTTGACATTTTTTTGGAGAACTTAATACTGTGTAATATCTCCGCCATAAAACGGCCTACTGAAAAAAACCGTTTTACGCATATCACACTAATTATTACGATCATCAACAACAAAGAAGCGTCCGAAGAACCAATCACAGGACCAATTTCGGCCAATCAGGTGACATTGAGCGACCCGTGCCGCCAATTAGAACTGATTGGCACTTCCTCAATCCCGGGCCCAGTGGCGAGCCCGGCCGGCTTGGGGCAGGTCCCTTTTATTTTTTATCAATTTAACCAATTGAGAGCCGCGTGTGAGATGGAAGCCGTCTGGCTGTCAGCGGCTAAGTGCCATTAATGCACGCCGGCTGCCGCGCCGACACCCTCCTCGTCTCGTCTCGGTCTCACTGATTTGTCATCATCCGCTTCCGACGAGTTATCACCACACTTCTATTAAACCGTGATGTCTCAATAAAACCCTGACTAAGCGTTGAGGACGGGTTAAAGAGGTTAAGTAGGAAGAGGGTGCTGGGACGAGGGTTATGGGAGATTCAGTAGGGCTAGTGTACAAACAATCTTTCAAAGATAAAGCGATTAAGGTATATCTTTTTTCAATTGGTCCATGGAATGAGTCAGTAACTAATGTGTTGAAGTAGCCGGATTGTTTTGTTTTTTATGAACAATGTTAGGAAAGGGTAAGGCCTAAAAATGTATCGCTTGATGGGCAGCGATTATTGACTACTCCGTCAATCAACAAACAACATTAGACTATACTTTGATTATTTCCACCAGACGACGGGTCATAGGGTGAAAACTCGTTGATCCTACAACTAAGTTATAAACAAATTTGTAATATCTGACAAAATAATAAAAAATATTAACGATTAAAACTAAACTACCTTAACACGAAGGGTTGAATAGTGTTTGAACTCGAGGATAAAGTAAAGATAATACCAGAAAGCAGAACGTTCCCCTTCAACTCCCACCTCCTCCCCAATGATCCCCTACTGCAGGGACGGTCTTTATTAGATCACTAACACGCTACGAGGTTTTGATCTGAATATAAATTGTCAATTATATCAATGCTAATTGCATTTTGAAAGCCTCTTGGGCAAAACTACGGCCGCTAAAGTGTCAGATGGGTTATAACTTGATCCCGGGGGCTTAGAAGGATTTTAAAGAACCCCTTGGGAAGATTTTATCCCCCCATGATATGCAAATTGTAAGTGAGGGGTGATAAGAGGGAAAACCCCGAGGAAAACACTATTTAGACAAAGACAATCAGATAATTTAATCTTATTGCAGCAAAGTTATGACGATACAAGAGGTGCAAAATCCTCGTACAAGATAAAATCATTACACGTTGATCGAATATCGTACGGATAACTCAAATACTATTCCGTACTTTAATTTCTAAACACTGTTATGAAAACCAATTTGCATCCTCAAGATCACGTAAAAATCACAACATGGCGAAAACCCGTTCATTAGATAAAATATATGCAAATGAAACTAAAATTTATCAATTCGTCACGTTTAGGCAGATTGGTATAATTCATTTAGTTAGAAGTTTAACAAGCACTTTTTTGAGTTCGTTAAAACGGTCAGAACATATATTATAGTGAATTTCTGGAAAATAATTTCACTAAAAATACACTAAGACACATCAATGTCAGAAAAAGAGGCGTCACTATATCATCAGACTCTCGTTTGGGATCTCCCCCCTCAAGTTGTCACCCTTGTAGCAAATCCCTCAGCAGACACCTGAGATTCGACATTTCCCCTCCAAGCCGTTATTCTTGCGATCCACCCGAATAATAATACGTACGTTATTTTTTACATTTTTAAACTTCAACCAATCTATTCGGAATATAAGATGTTAAAAATTAATCACAGTGTCTTGAAAAAATATCTTCATTTTCCACGTAGCTGCTAAAACATGCAAGTGGTCCACAAGGTGAAGCAAGCTTTTGACGAATCATATAAAACGGTACCTGTAAAAAGTGTTGACTATTATAAATAATGAGTTTATAAAAAAAATAGAACGGAAGAGAAACCAGCCAAACAAGACGATTCGAAACTACTGCATGGTAGTTCCAGAGCTAATTCTCAGCAAGTTTTGTGCTCTAAACAGTCAATGTTGTCAATGGTCATGGTTGTAATTCGGTGACATATGGTGTTGAAAAGTAACTAATAAATCTGGGGTCGCCAAAAAATGTAGATATTAAACAAGACAGATTTTTTAGTGGAAAATCACACATGTTACATATTTTAATTGAAACATTATTCGATGTTATTGAAATTAAAGTAAAGTATCAAAAGAATATCCGTAAGGATTTTTGAAGGTACAATAATTAACAAGAGTGTAATAAATCGCGAATAACGATACAATGAACAAATTGATAAGTTTAGAATATAAGAGCATATTTTTAAGCCTTTACTGATCATTACTGATTTTTCAGGTCGTACTTTATAGAGAACAACTGAAACGAAGTACGGCAGAGTTACCAAGTGCAATTCTTTTGTAATCTAAGTTTTGTCATTTACAAGGAAAATGTTTTAAAAGCATAATGCCAAGTCCCAAGCTTAAAACATCGATCAAAAGATCTGATCAAGAACTTATTTAAAGATATTTTCTAAATAAAATCCTGGAACTAAAAGGAAGTCCATAGATTGAATAATTTGCAATAAAACACTAAAAAACTAAATTCGCTTTACCTATATCAAAACATTAAGCAATCCCAAGAAAACAGTAGGCCTACATAAAAAACGTTCAGTTTTCTTTTTACTTTTTAAGCCTAAAATTAAAAATCAATCAACTTACCCAAAGGATATACAACCAAAGACGACAGAGACACACGTGTAAATCGGCCGCTGCCGGTGCGAAACCGAAACATAACTCGATCGACAGCCTTCCCGCAGGTGTCTGGGGGGAGGCGCCGCGACGCCCGCCGTTAGTCACCGACGCCGTGAGTCATCAGGACTACGCCCCGCAGGCGATCAGGACTGCTACTGATCGATCCGGTGGATCGTGGTGGGTAACTTGAATGGCAATAGAGGCAATAACGTTGAAAACCTGCTCACGAAATAATAAATTCTTTGAGGGTTTACTTTTATCTTAGTAATCCTATAACATTAAAGGAAAAAATTGTGATTTTACGTAGCTTAAATGTTATCTCTTTAGAATTAAGATATTAGATACCTGCTATTCAACAGGAATCTTGGGGATATTAGATACCTGCTATTCGACAGGAATCTTGGGTAAAACGGAGCTGTCACATTCCGGAAAATATTATTGGAAATATTTTACTCTAGGATTTTTTTAAGTAACTTTAAGAGTCTTCGAAAACTTTTATTATGATTCAGTTGGATGACTTTACACAGTAAAAACATGTATAAAGGTTAACATATATAGCGAAAAACAAAATTAAGAAGATGATACAGGATACCTAAACATTTGATATGGGATAACTATTGTATTATTTAACTCAACGATTTTTAACTGATACAAAATAAATGATTCCTCCTTTGATTGAGTGGTCTTCAGTCAAAGTCTATAGAAACAATTAATTAATTTAACACTCATCCGAATGTTACCTCGGTTTCCGGTTAACGATTTTGTACGTGGCAATAAAAGTATAAAACTTTTCAATTAGAGGGCATCACAAAACCTCACGACAATAAACTTTATTATTTTTAATTGATCGTGGATGCGTCTGCGATAAAAAGTGAGCAATCTATTGAAAACTTACAAAATAACCAGACGAATTCGTTTTAAAACTGTTACATAAAATTGTGACAATAAGTGTCTTAAAAACTACAACAGATTACTTTGGGCGGGTGTCTTTTTTTCTCGTCAATGTTAATCTAGTGAGTGTATTTTCCAAAGCTAATGACGAGGTACAGATGGAGGGGTTGGGGCTGATTTTTAACAAATTGCAGAAAAAGGGGGAACGCCTCGTCTGCTAGGCGCCTAAAACGACAAAACGAGGCAGAATGTCTGTAATGATCTGGGAGACAAAATGCCTTCTACAAACAAACACGCAATAGAAATCTAGCTCCTTGAGTTTGTATTCATTTTAATAAATAACATATTATAATAATTAAAGAATCCTCCTTTTCGGAGAATAATCCTTCGATAATGAATTAATGAATTCATGAAAGAACGATGGACGTCTCGTTCATCACCTATTTTCATCCCATACAACACAGTCATTATTCAATTACGCCTGCGAAACGCCGCGATACACAAACAAACGTGTGGAAATAGAGTGGAAACGAGGTAAATATTTAGCGTGATAAACGTGAGAAGGCGGACGACTGTTTATTGTTCCGTTTGACGGTAGCGTTTTCCAGCGGCAGCGGCGCGGCGGCGTAGGCGGGCACGGAACTCTAGCGGTGCTCGTCCTCATCACAGTCATTTCCACAATTTCTACAATTTTCCACTCCAATCCCCCCTTTCCTACCACCGGCGGCGGCAGTTAGTTTGGCAGCAATAGAAACCACTTGGTGAAATGAAACAGATCTGCTGCATTGTGAGCGGTACCGTTCTGTAAGCCTTTTGTTGTCTCGTTGATTTTTAACTCTGCTTTTCCTAAATTAGTAATTAGTAATTAGTTTTTAAGAAAGTGTATAAAATAACATTAAAAAGTTAAATTAATATATTTAATGCCCAACAAAACCTAGATGGCAATAAACGTGCATATATAATAATTGTACTGAATACTAAGGCGCTACTGCGACTGAAGCGCCACATCACACATGACTCTTCTGGTTTTTAAAATCTTGGGATTTATAAAAATAACTTGCAAAAAATTATTAAATGTTACTATGAGTAAACATATTTTGAAACTTAGACATTTTAGGTTTCAAAAAGGTAAGTATTTTTCTTTGTCATAACAAAAAGATTAGCACGAGGGAGAAAACAGTATTGATAGAAACAAATTTTAAGTACTGCTTTTAGGTTTAAGGGATTCCTCTGATTAATCGGGAAAGGAGATCAAGTTGATGAAAACATTGATTTGTCTGTAACAGGACAATCATTGGAACCGAAACGGGATTGAAAAGCCGAGGGGATTTGTGAGGTGGGAGTGCCGAGGGAGATTAATCTGAAAAATCGGAGATAAATCGTATTTGATTCCTTCATTTTTACTTTGCTGTAAGTATGACAGTTAATATGCGTGCGGTGTTAGCACTTAAAATGTAATGATGTTGGAGTATGGCTCCAAGTACGTAATTTGCACTTCTATGAGAAGGTTCAAGTACGTAATTAGCACTACTATATGAGGACATTTAGTTCGATAAATGAAAATTACGACTTATAACAAAAAGCCATAATACAATAACAATGAACAATTTTTAGTTGGGAAATTATACCAAAGTCTAAGGGAATCAAAGTGGGCTATTTGTTCTGATGAGTCATACATCGGTTCATTAATAAAACTGAAAGAGTTTTTTTCTGTGTTAAAATGCAAGCACAATATGCTCTACAACTCGAAACTATTCAAAAAGCCAACTTTTAAGCCAAGTGTACAAAATCTGTCCAAACTGCTCTAGTAGCTTTATAAAGGTAGCATCGTAGATTTGTATTGAACCAGGTGAACCAATGTAAAATGAGATTATTAAAACGATTTTTAGCCTGCGTCACACACACCTTAGATCTCACAGAAAAATTGCTCTCACAAAAGAGCAAAAATATATTCCTTCGATATCCAATACTCTTTCCTAGTGCCGCTAAATCTAACTTGTATGGATATAAAGAAATTATATGTCGGTGAAACTTGCAATAGATCCGAAGCGAAGGGTGAAAGCAGAAGAAGCGGGTAGAAGGCCGTGGGGGTTCCAACGGTAGAAATTTACACGGGAAATAAAACTATAACATTTTATGAAGCAGCTGCGCCCTCTTTTGTACAGGGGTAAGGTTTATGGGCGAAGAACGGCTCATTCTCGAGGATAAGCCCGGAGAGCGCCTATCGAGGGGGAGGGAACGAGGGCTGTGATCCTCACCGTAAAGAAAATTGCCGTTAAATCTTCACCGACAGAGCTGACCCTTCCCCTCGTATATCAGGCATCGATTCGTCCTATGATAAGAATTCTATTGTTTTATCAGGAATAAGTAACTGAAAGAAAGTGTATGTTTTCCATTACTTCGATTCAGTCGAAAGAATAGTCAATTTGAACATCGAACCTCGCAAACGCGCATCATATTCATATTTTAATATTTTGTTAGAGAAGTTTAAATTTAATTATTATGCAGCCCTGAAAACCCTGTGCAACTCCCATAGGCCTATTTTGAATATAACTCTGCAAAACTTAGAAAACTCAAATTGGAGCCAAACTGTTGCAGTTTTTGTCATCTTTAACTCCATAAATGGTTGACATAAAGTAAAATTGCTTCCTCAGGGGCGATTTGTTATAAATAATAAAAATGCTTGGTCGTTTTTTGAGTATTACAGGAGTTGCACAGGGTTTTCAGAGTAGCAGAATTGAATTTAAACTGCTCTAAGGGGTGCTAACAAAATATAAACAAACCAGGATGCGACGCGCGTTTTTGAGGTTCGCCCTTTTTATGTTTAAATTGACTGGTCTATAGAGCAATAGGTACTATTTGGTTCAAATTAGTGGACTTTAATTGTTGGTGCTTAAAGATAAACTTATCATTAACGAATTATGTGTATTTTCAATTATGACAGTACGAAAAAAGTATAAAAAATCTTTTGGGTTATAAAAGTACGAAAATCGGCCAAGTATTGTGTTTTTACTGGGATAAAAAAATCAAGAAAATTATGTGCGCAGAATATTTGTTTACTGTAAGAGCTATTCGCAAAAAATAATCCAGTCCAGTTAAAAAGACATCATTATAGTCATCAGGGGCTGATGGACCAAAAAACTTGCTCACCTCAATTTTTAGCCTATTTTTTTACATTTTAGTATAAAAACAACTAATCTTCACTTAAAAAAGTAGATCCATCACTCACACATTGCTGCGAATAAATAAAAGCCCCGAGATAACGTATGCAGTCACGGGGAAATCAGATTAGTCGAGGGAAAGTCGCCCACGGGACCCGGCGTTCTCAGGAGTCTGGGCAGAAATAGACAGGATTTATATAATCCTGGCGCCGAGCAGAATTAGAATCGGATCTGCACACGGTGTGCATTTTGTTACGACCCGAGTAAAACACGCAAGCTTACACGTGTTGTTTTCAAGTGGTAGTTTTTGGTTGTATCTCCAGTTTCTGTTGTAAATTTAACATTGATACGCGCACACGTTTAGACGACTACTTTCCTTAAAAAGTATTGTTATTTATTTCATATTTATACACTTCATACCCACCAGAAAAGCTGCAATAGTCCGACGAGTATGATGCATAAAATTCATCTAATTTAAATTTTGGACATTTACTTTAGGAAACTTATAATGTTAGGCTTGTAGCGAGGCTGGAAAAGTTCTCACTTTGTTATTTCATAATCAGTCTGCAATATGTTTCGGGTCTTTACCGTCAATCACCACATTATGACCCTCCAGGAAGGATTTTCGTAAATGTTCTAAATAAAAATAAAAGAAACATAAATTCAATCAACCAAAATATTAAACTTGATAACCAAATGAAACCTAAAAAGCTCTGATAAATTCAAAAGCGAGATAGCCTACTCTAAGCTTGCAGGTTAACCTCACAACATAAAAGTCACACCTATAAGGCGAGGAGATATTATGAAGCCAACATGTTTAAAGGAGAATAGATAACAAAACCGTTTACCCTATAACGATAAGTAAACTAAATTCTAGTTACTTTCCGCAGGTGAAATTGCCTCAGAGCAAAAATGTACCTTAGGTAAGACACCGTAACAAAAGGTTAGGGACGGAGACAATCCAATTCAGACCTTGTCTTCCCTTGCGATCAAATCCACCCTACAGTCCAGGGGCGGTGATTCAGAATCAAATGCGGCGGGGTCATCCAAAGAAACTAGGTGTGGACACCCTTGCCCTTCCTTGGCCCTATGGGGATAGGGGAACTAAATTACGACTATCTGATAGGACCATAGTGTGTAAGGTTAGAACGTAAAAAATAACGCAAAAAATATCCAAGGTAAATGTGTGAATATTTTATTCTGTTGGTTCCATCAGATGAATAACGTGGGGGTTCCAATAAGGTTTTATACAACATTAATCATTATTTACCATCATAGAAATATTACTAAAACATTTTGTTTGTTATTAGTAAAAAGGTATTTCCCATAATTTCACATCATATGCTTATTGTGGGTTTTTAACGAACTTCTTCCTGTTTGTATAGAGAGCATTATGGCATTTTTAGTCGTAACGTTAAGAATGTAAACAATTTAACACAGTGTAACATGTAAATTATTATGGAACTATATTTTAATTACAGACCACAGCAACATAAACAACTGATAGTCCTTTCGTCCTTTCTCATTTCTTTAACAGAGCCATGTCAAACCTACACCACCACCCAAAACGGTGTACTAAACAGAACATTGTAAACGTCCGACAGTTCGTGTCAACTGTTAAATTTACAACCGCTGTTTAAAATTTACAATTCTAAAGGGCGCCATAAAGACATTTCAGACATAAACAGTCACTTAGGCGAACGGCCGGGCGTAAAGCCGGGCTAATGAAGCACAATTCGCCTCCAGGGTCGAATCGCTTAATTTGGAGACTCGTTTTAGCGAAACCGCAAGCTGGCGGTCTGTTAAACTTTATGGCGAGGCATTGGACGAATTAGCGGCCAACCTCTCTCGCCGGCTGTCAAGGTCTTCCGTGTGGTGGGTACAAATACTGCTTTGATGAGGAAAATTCTAAATGCCCGTGAAATCGCTGGAATATCTTTGCTTAAAGTTAGTCGGTAAAATGGACAACTAATTCAAATATTAATGAATGTACGGCACACCACACAAAGCTTCACTATAAAAACCTTGAAAACCTTCCTCACTCTGCTAACTAATAAAGCACAAAAAATCCAAATGTGCAATGAATTGATTTTACTTCTCAAGTTATACGCTATTAAATGTTCTTCAATCTCCTTTTAAAACAAATTATCTAAAAAAGGGGCCACGTTCAGCTTTAAAATTATCCGTGTACATTATTAATTATTCACGACATTTACAATAATCACCTAGCTGATCATTACATAATCGTAAACTCGTATGTGAATCATGAAGTGTGCAATCAATTAACTATTTAACAGAGCAGATCGTAGTGTATTTGTGTCGTTTACGACGGTAGAAATAAACTAATACGGCGATCCGTCGCCTTATCACTTGGATCATGTTATCCTCGGGTCTTGTCTTATCAATCACGTCTAGACGTTTTCCACCTTGAGACGTGTCTGGGTCGATTATACATGTTCATGAGTTGCACAGTTATCGAACGGACGGTGGCTCCTTATTTGCTGAAAACTGTTTAGTTATTGCTCAGTGTTGATCTAATCGTATATAAAACACGGCAATCCAAAGTCTTGTCATTGGATCTTCTCTAATCACTCGGACGTATTATCAGTCACGGCCAGGCGGCATCCACCGCGACACACCCGGGGTCAATACAGCCGAGGGTGAGTGCGAGGGGCGGGCGGCCCAATCATCCCACAGCGCTGACTGGGCATTTCTTCATCTCAAATGGGAGAATTCCGACAAATCCAATTGTCAATAACAATCTCTCCGCTGTCTGAGTCAGCCAGAATGATTGGAAATGTGGTGTGGGCGATTTGAAATTGGCATAAATTAATTTAATAAAAACCAAAATGGAATTTGATACCTAGTTAATATTAATTTGATTGATTATACATTAAAAATTACTTACACTTAATGATTAAGTCAAAACAAAAGTTAAAAAAAATATTCATTTGTGATTAACTATTTAGTACACATATTTACACCACACGGTAAAAGGTTTATATCTCAGTTTATGACGTGTAGTTTTAAACGTGGATGGATGTTTTTCCAGTAAGCCTAATTCCAAATTAATGCATCATGTTTACTTATCCGCCAGCTAAAAAACTCAGTCTAGAGTTAATATTTCAGTTTAAAATATCTGTTTACATGTTAAACAATGTAACAAATCCAACACCTTCACCGTCAATCGCCCTGATTCAATCGTCACTACGAGTGGCTTTCAGTCACTCCCACGATGTAGTCGGCGATAACCTCTGTACAATGTGCACTGTTCTGGCAGTCAGTCGACCAACAAGCGTGCGAAATACAGGAGTAATTGCCGCTGATTAGAGCTGATAGCCGACGGCGGTGCGGCCGGAACTGGGAGGTTATCAGAAGCGGTCTCCGCCACTTCCGGCTCTTATCACGCCGGCTTTGACACTAGTCACTATCAACAGCCCTCTCTAATCATGATTTCACATTTCTCCCTCCTCACTTACTGTTGTGGGGTTGGTTTAGAAGTAGTCTTTCCCCGGTACCACTGGCGGCCTAGAGTAGAGTTTATTTGGCTAGTTAGAGTATGGACTATTTATTTTGTCGGAAAATCTTTACGTCAGAAATAAACTAATTTTCAGAATAAAACCAACAAAAAAGAAAACAAACAACAAAACATAAAGGTGCAAGAAAATCTTCAAACTGTTTTAGCCTGATAACGAGAATACACCATATATAATGGGCGCTAAACTATATTGCACAAATAAGTTAAACCATTGGATAAACAACTCATCTGACAAGTCCTAAAGTGAATTAATATTTTCAAGGAAATAGCTAGCGGTGTTTAATAAAGGTTAAACAAGAGGAGTTTAATCCTCGAATATTATTTAATATCCCGATGAATCTAAGAGAATTGAGTATGTAGTGTAGACCATACAAATTTAACCTCCTCTTATTTTGTTTAACTAGTAATAGTTCTCTATATATTGCAAAAAAATCAGTTTCTATATATATTGCCAAAAAAATTTGTTTTAAGTCTTGAAGGTAGATTGAAACACTTAAGCTATAAGTATGTTATAGACTGATATGTTACTATGAGAAAACTCCAAGTATTAAAACCATCACGCTTACCTGAAAACAATTTTTTTAAGTGGTAGAACAATGCTGACTTTCTGTTACACTAACTGAATCAGTCTCAAATTCACTGGCGATTCGCCTGCTAATTAATTGGCGATGTGCAAACGAGCGTGCAGCCGCATTACGCACAAACCTGTATAAAGCATTTTACTAGCGATACCCAACAATGTGATTTGCAAAAAAAGCGACTTAATTAATCTTTTTACGAACTAACTGTTATATAAATAAATAAATAAATATAATGTTCAAAAATCTAAAATTTCGGGAGGACCTAGTCACATAGGTGAGGGGACATTTTTAGGTAGATTAAAGTGTTATAAAGTTATTAAAGTGTTATAAAATAAGCATGAGAAACTAAAGTACTTTGAATGTGATTATGCACTTATTAGAGCACTAAAAAGATAATCATATCTAGGCTGAAGTTATTATGAAGAACAGTCAGAATCAATAAAATGTAGGAAATATAAAACTAGCGTCTATTAACAGAGACACGAGATTAAATAAAAAAAGTAAATTAAATAATTAAGAGAGGTAAATTAAATCACGCTAGGTCTATATAAAACAAGGAACAAAATAACTTTGAACAAACTTGTACTCAATGATTACTAAAGTGTTCCTTCGTAAAAGCCAATATTCTACGTGCTTTGAATACGCCATTATACAAAGAATCTTAGAAACCAATATTCAAACACATGAAGATGATATCACACTATCAAGAGTAAAACAGGTTCTAACGACAGAAGGAAATTCTCGTCTTGAGAATCATAAAAACTTCATCGTTTTAGAACATACATCATTGAATATGATTATTTCCCCAAGATATCCTCAATCATGTTGGTCCAGTTCAAACACGTGTTTCATTATAAGATCACGGTTCCTCTTACTGTAAATATGGGGTATCCGTAAATAAATAAATATTTAGTTTATAAAAGGTTTAGTTTAAAATATACCTAGTCAGTAAGTTTTGCACTTAATTATTTGGACTGAGGAACAGCTTTACTGAAGGACATGACATATTACAGGTTTACTGGTTGTTACGTGATAGTACATTCCTACATGTTCAATACACAGTTTTAAAATAACTTGCTGGACCAAACATCGGAACAATAATGAAATTTAATGCATCATATCGGATACTACAAACCTACAAAACCTAACTACTTCTCTAGGTGAAACCATTTTTTAAACCAAACACTATGATTTAATTCAATGTTTTGAACAACTGAGAAATCCAGTGTCGTCCAAGACGACACAGTGTGAATGAAGTGAATTCAATCCAAACAAGTGAAAAAAGTTATTTAAGTTTCTGGTCTACTTTTAGGGCCGAGACTGACAATAAACATCATAGTGATAAATTGATCGGTAAAAAAGAAGAACGGCTTTAACGAGGACAGAAGAAGCGAGGAGTTATTGAAGGAGGTATTGTCTCCCCATCAGCTCGACAGACTCAAGGTTTGATAGCTCATAAACTAGCAGTGAGAGCCAGGCACACGTGAGCGGATAGTCGCTTCACATCGTAAAGTAAACACATTAAGGATGTTCTACTCAAATTTATCAAACAAAAACGTGAAAACATAAGTTTGCGTCCAAATTAGAAAAATCGAGTTTTGTCGAAACAATTTAACTACTCAAATATTCGCAATGTATTTCTTTCAGCCTAGGTTAATTTGTTTGACATCTTTGTATTGTAATGGGATATTTTTGCCAAAGACATGATTTTTCTCCTGAGAAAATAGGCAAACACCTCTGTTTCCATCCTTTCTAATCATTAGCAAAGAAGACAATGAGTTGTTCAAGTCTGCCACATTGATTCATGTCGAAAACCTAAATCATGAAATAAAAACAATTTGTCCATCCCCACCAAGTGTGATAAACGCAGCCATTTACGGTATTTATAACACAACACAACGTTTGCCTCCTCTCGTGTTTATCTCGAATATTACCGACATCAATTACACCGACCCGACAATAATCACGACATACGACGCCGCAGCCGGCGTATCGTCAGCCACGCGTGTCACAGCGCCGTAACAGACGAAACTCCCCGCCAGATCTGAAACTCCGATATCGCGGCTATCGCGCCCGACATACTGTGGGGCTCTGCCGTTAACTCTGCTTAACTGTCGTAAATTCATTTTTATGGCGTATTTGAGAGGAGGTTTCTCCCATGGTATGGAGTGTTTTAATGGACTGAGATAACAAAGTACAGTAAAACCGTGGTGAAGAGAGGACTAACTTTACATGAACCCATACTAGGAGCATACTGTTTGAGATATGCCTCTATAATGTAACTAACAAACTTTTTCTAACTATTTTTCAATCTTTTTGGGGAGCGTATTTGCGGAGACTAAGAAATCGACGAAGTAAAATTACCTCATCACGTATGCAATACTATGTATAGGCTTGAAACTACGCTTAAAAATAAGGGCAAAATATGAATGCGCAGGTAATATTAAAATATATTACCTATAAATATGAAATACATTGATTAAATGGTTAAATAGCTTAAAATTTTACTTGTATAAACCACATTTTACTAAGTGTAATAAAAATCTCAGTTACGGCACGTTTAAAGGAGTACTTCCAACAGAAGAGTTGATTTTACTCAACTTGTCCAACTTTGATTCTATCCAACTTACGAGTAAATACAATAAACACTTTTGTATCCGACATCTTTAATCAGAATAGGCTAGTTTCAAACCTTTGGGTGATACTTTTTTAGGCAAAATCGGAGTCGTTGACTTGGAAAGCTTGTCCGGCCCGCACCCATTGACCACCAACACATGACGAGCAGGGGCCAGCTTCTGTGAGCTATGATTGAGGGTGAAAATAAATTTTGCGCTTCTTCTCAAGAGAGCCCAGCGTCTCTGTCTTCGCATTATCTTTATGACCGTCCGAGGACTTTAAGCGTAAACTGCGGATTTCGGGAATCTCGGGGATGAATGGTGGCACTCCAGAGGCAGTGGGAAATGGGGCGAACGTCCGAGGGATTACCGTTGATGTGACTATTGGTCACAGCGATGACCCCAAGCAACACTAACAAGTAATTACAGAATAATTTAAAATACATTGGAAAAAGTAAGAAAAATACAAGAAAAATTGCTTGAATTAGAATTACTGTGGGAGGTGACTTGTGGTCACAGCGATGACCCCAAGCAACACTAACAAGTAATTACAGAATAATTTAAAATACATTGGAAAAAGAGAGAAAAATGCAAGAAAAACTGCTTGAATTATAATTATTTGAATATTTCACAAATTATTTTAGCTGCTCTAATTTGTCTTATTAACTGAGATTCAAAGTGTTAAAGAATCTCTTGTAAGATCTTCGAATCCTCTAATAATCTTTATCTTTGGAGGAATCTGTAACGAAATAAATATTCAAATTATTGTAAAATTGATCCCTCTTTTATAAATCGTAAATCCATAATTGCCATTGGCCGTTGGGCTATTAATTAACAAGAACAAGACTAACAAGACTACAAGATCGCGTCACAATCATCCTTCACTCACCTGTCATTCATGATTGTCTTAAAATAACTACCTGGGTAGGTCGCCATTTCAAGTACACCTAGTAAGTAAACAGAAAGTTTCCGGCTAATTTTAGAGGAAACCACAGAGGAAGTATATGTTTCTATGTGAATAAACCGAACGTAAGTTCCAACAGTACGGCGAGGCGGGAGGCGGTATGATTGACATTGCCGTGTTTGTGTGCTGACGGCGGCGTTCTGCAGGTTCCTTGTTGACACTGAGCCGAGTCAACAACCCGCTGTCGCAGCTCGCTGTTGACACGGCACATGGTGACAGGTTATCGCAACTCTGATATAAGCCACGATTAGACTGCAAGACGATATGCGATTTAAATATATTTTTAAAAGATGGCAAGTTAGTACAGTACTGCAACTGAATATTTGAAAACTGCTCTAGAATTCGTTGTTAAAATTAGGACTTAATTTCAATGTGTTTACTGATTAAGTAACTAAATCATTAAATATCTGCAAGCAGAACTTAATGGTACTCTTTCTCAGTTTGGTGAGCAGAGACTATATTACAAGACAATGCAAAATATTCATTTTAATTTCTTTTGCGAAGCTTGCAAATAGTTAAAAAAGGTCTTTATATAATGTTTAGAGCGTCCTATTTAATTAATATAATGTTTAGAGCGTCCTAATGAATACGTTCTAGAATAGTAAAATTTAGATATTTTAGCTACACAGCGTGTCAACCTTCTCTTGCTGGATTGTAAAGCCTCATGTACAAGAATGAGATTAGATATTCCATTCGAGATATACTGTGTGTCCCAAAAGTCCCGGAACGGTTTAATATCTTTTAAAGTAAGCCAGATATCAAAACAATATTTCGCATACCTTTTAGTACTAGAAGAAACCACTTTTTGATGTATGTGTCATTTCTGCCCCTGCCCCCAAAATTGGATTTTGGGGGGATAGCCCCAAAATTTTAAATGTAAACCCCTATCGTGCGATTGCTTATTTAAAGGGCTTGTTAAAAGAAACACGATGCCGCAAACCGGAGATCGATATCATGCTCCAGTCCAAAATGGCGGCGATTCAAAAATGTAAGAATGCCGTGCGTCAATTAAAACTGAATATTTTATGTGTTCGGCAATTCACATTTAAATCGAATAAGAATCACAAGAACACATTTAAACTACTTAAAATAAACAAAAATAATAATTTCTTGTTGTCATCATCAAGGCTCAACCCTCCAGAATGGTTTTGGGGGGATGGAGGTTTGTCCAACCAACTTCAATATCAACTCACATCGTATGACCACTCATTTTAATCTTCTGAGTAAAAAATAAGCCAAAGCTTGTTTTAATGAAAATTCAAAAAAGTTAATACTATACTTATATAGCTATAGCTAATACTTATAAATTTTGTAGGGTTTCCCCACCCCCCAAAACCATTTTGGAGGGTTGAGCCTTGATGATGACAACAAGAAATTATTATTTTTGTATCTTTTAAGTAGTTAAAATGTTTTCTGGTGATTCTTATTCTGTTTCAATGTGAATTGCCGAACACGGAAAATACTCAATTTTAATTGACGCACGGCATTTTTAAATAGTACCAAATACCAAGTACCAAATATTCGCCACAAAAATAACTATTTTTTAAAATTTTATTAAAACAAGCTTTGGCTTATTTTTTTACTAATTCAGCATACTAAACGAGTGGTCATACGATGTGAGTTGATATTGGAATAGGTAGAACAAACGGTAAAGCGACAACACGACTGTGCAATAAAACTGACAAGGGCTATCGGTTTGCCTGGTTTGCAGGGCTACGACTACACGACTGTGGTGCAGCTGCGAGGGGACACCGTCGTGTAGTCGTAGTCTGCACGGCTTGATTGGGGTAAACCTTGAGGTTAGGTTAGGTTAGGTAGGTTATGTTATGTTAGGTTAGGTTTGGTTAGGTTAGGTTAGGTTCGGTTAGGTTCGGTTAGGTTATGTTAGGTCAGGTTTGGTTTGGTTAGGTTAGGTTAGATAAAAAATAAATACAATAGTTTGATAGTATATAAATACCGTAGATATCACGGTGTATTTAATTACGTACAATAGTAATGTGCAGTCATTTCTTTGTTTTCAGTGTAATCAAATGAAGGTAAAAATGTTGAGAAAAGTATTATATACGGCTAATTTCTTAACTAGTATAAAAATCCGCTGTGGTAACGTAACTATAATCATAAAATGACAATTTACACTTATGATTTACACATAAACAATGATGTGAAGTGATTTTAAAGGAGTAAATATTTTATAACTAGAAACTCAGTTATGGCATGGACAACGCTTTCTTCAAGACAGCCTCGCAGGTGGCCGCGGGGGATTAGCGGCTGGGGGCTCGGTGCAGACTACGTCTATACGACTGAGCCGCTAATTAGATTCGGCATCGTCGTGCTGTCGTAGCCCTGCAGATTTGTTTATTGGCCACCAGTGGGGTCAGGTCGCATTCATTCGTGTAGTCATCCGACCAGAACAAACCCCCACCCACCAAAACCATTTTGTAGGGTTGAGCCTTGATAATGACAACAAGAAATTATTATTTTTGTATCTTTGAAGTAGTTAATATGTGTTCTGGTGGTTCTTATTCGATTTAAATGTGAATTGCTGAACCCAGAAAATACTCAATTTTAATTGACGCACGGCATTTTTAAATTTTTGAATGGCCGCCATTTTGGACTGGAGCATGATATCGACCTCCGGTTTGCGGCATTGTGTTTATTTTAACAAGCCCTTTAAAGTAAGTAGTCGCACGATGGGGGTTTACATTTAAAACTTAGGGGCTATCCCCCCAAAATCCAATTTTGGGGGCAGGGGCAGAAATAACACATACATCAAAAATTAGTTTCTTCTAGTACTAAAAGGTATGCGAAATATTGTTTTGATATCTGGCTTACTTTAAAAAATATTAAACCGTTCCGGGACTTTTGGGACACACAGTATAAATAATTGACATTGGAGTTACAGGGAAGATAAACGATTCGAGTTCAGCGAGCTATTGAGAAGCAGTAAATTAATAATTAACTTTGAAAAGAAGCTCGAATGTTATTTAAGTAATGTGATATTCGTAGGCTCGTCTCAATGAAGGATGGCAACCAAACTGTTTTGCCATTCCTCGAGTTGGTCCCATAAAATAATGGTGGAAGAATCAAGAACAGCTACTGTATACGATATTTTGGGAAAATTTTCCGTTACTATTTACAGACTCACAGAGAAAGCTGCTTTTTAACTATCGACATAAAGCTGTTGAAAGCAAGAGCCTCTTGAATGTTTTTATATGTTAGTAAATGTCAACCCCTAAATACATAAGCTGCGTCTCTGAATTGATAATTAAACAAAATTTCGCCTGGAAATGAATGAAAATGAAATGGGTGAATGTTTATATTAATCAAACACACGTTAGGGGTCAGTTGTATCAGGTGGAGTAAAAAATACGCATAATTTAATCAGTGGTTTATTTTACTGCTTGCGTTTTCTTGATTAATATTTTAAATTCAAACTACCGAATAAACTAGCAAAATAGTAATAATTTTACTTACAGACTGCGAATCAAGCATCTCAAATCTAGTAAACGTCGGCTACTACCACTAAGAAGGGACGTGCAATAACTAAATAATAAACTGATCAGAAAGGCAAGTGCGTGAGGGGAGAAATCGACAAGATCAAATAGAGGTACACGGGTCAAGCACCATCCTCAGTTGTGCCAAAGCTGTAAATGACTTTCTCTTCTTTGAAGCGTTTCAGTTCATTTATTGCAAATTAACTGCGGAAGAAATAAGAATCATTAAGAAATATATTTATTGCAATTTGTATATTCCCCGTATTATACTAATTAATTTCAACCTTAGAATACCTTTTTAACCTTAGAAATACCTTAGAAACCTCACGAAGGGAATTTTTTGCGCCAAAATTGTGGGCGTTTGACAAGTCGCAGGTTAACAGAAGCGGGTTCAAAATGAAGGCCTCGATACCAGGGACTC
Organism: Flexamia atlantica; assembly: GCA_035578135.1. Lineage (NCBI taxonomy): Eukaryota > Metazoa > Arthropoda > Insecta > Hemiptera > Cicadellidae > Flexamia > Flexamia atlantica. Next base: position 11,831,858 of record JAQJVK010000009.1, read on the forward strand.
GGGGAAATACTCCATAAAAATGTCTAGGTCTAAGGAAATAATATTATAATAAGATCAAATTTGCTAAATAATAATATAATAATTTTCCATTAATTAAGATAGATAGATTAATTGTTGATAGTCGATGCGACAAAAAGGAGAGTAAAGTACTCCAAGGTTTAAGTTGTATTTTAATTGCTGTGATAATTACAGCAAAAAGAGCTACCTTGCTATAAAAATGTTTCAGCATGAACTGGACAGAAGTGTTACTCAAGGGCTAATTTATGCTTTAATTACTGTGATTATCATAAAAATAGAGTTATCTTATTATTAAAATTATTTGAAACGTCGGCCTGTGCAACTAAGTTTACCAGGCTCAGGAGTCTCACGTCCTGTGTGGTAAGCCTGGTGAATTGTTGCCTATAGGCAACACTCATGAGAACAAAATAAAACCTAACCGAACCAACTCAAGCGGAAAACACATTCGCAATGATAGAGCGAGAGAGGCTGCCAACCCACGAGAGCCTCGGTAATTATAGAGCTGTTTAGCCTACACCTACACCGACACCGGCTGTATACTGCCGCGTGCGGTCGTCTATCACACTGCACTGATGCACTGAAACCGGTCCGCGAGCACTCTGCGACTGTGGCACTGTAGGTGCCTGCGTTCTGTTACAAAACGAGGTAATACGATTATTCAAGTTAATGAATTGCAAACAAAACATCTACAAAAGATGATTAATAAAACTGTTGGTTATACAAACCAGGTATAAATATCGTACCAAATTAAGGGTTAAAGAGGGATAAGAAAGTATTCACCTGTTCAACCCCTCAAAAATAAACAATACATTCCCAAAAATCGTTCTGCATGGCTTTTAATCCCCATAGTGAAATATAAATAAACGTCTAAATACATGAAAAATTAGAATTTTACTACAACGAAATTGTTTAGGAAAACTGAAGTGAAATTCACCTTGATTAAAGGAACAGTCTTTATTTCTCTTTAGTCGTCCAAATTACTCACAAATCTTTGACCGTCGAAAGAAAATATATCATTTAACTTAAGAAACTAAAATAATCAAAAAGGAACAAATCACGGTAAGTAGGAACGATCTTTTTCTAGTTGCCATAGTACAAGCCATGCGTGAAAAACCAACCGCTTTCAAGGTGGGTCATCTAACAAACCGTCATAATAATTAATTCTATATTCGTTTAAAACTGTATAAAGGTCTAAAAAATTAAACTTCACCGTGTGAGATCGCACGTTCCGGCGTATTTCCATACTGTCGCCCACACAAGCGCTCGATCCGTAATTGCTTAATCAACAGTCGCTTCATCAACAACGTCGCCTCCGCATCAACAGCTGTTTAATGGTCCAATACGCCGTAACTGAGGAGCGTAGGTGGTATGTGTGTACGGACTATGCTAATCGTGAAAAATAAACTATTTATACCTCATGCATGACAAGGTGTTATTAATATATGTAAAATGTTCATTTCATATTCAGAGACTTTACGTGTAACAAATTAATAGCTTTGAAAGTTTTCTTCTGCTCACTTCACAGCAGCATTTTAAGAGTATATACATCGTTCGAATCAAGTGACAAGGCCCACGCCGGCCATAAGCCCTATTGTAAAATTAACATTAGTCTTACAGACGGACTAGGCCTTGTTATCGGAATCGGCCTATACTTCATTGATCCTTCAACAGCAGCATATTACATTAAAATCCTTTTCATAATATAAGGAACTTCAATAAATGGTGTATGTGCCTAAAAATAATTGATTACTTTTTAAATAGTTGTTTTAAGGGAAATTGTGCCTTTTCTATTTTTGAAAGCCACACGCTTTAGGCTGGTTTCATGGGGCAATATTTTTCTTTTCCTAAATAAAAAACTTGTCATAAATTTACTTTTGACATAAAGTTAGTTTATTCGAGCATTTTAGATAAACATTTTTGTTTTCTAGATCAGAAGTCGTCGTACAAATAATCAGAAATCTGGATTATGACTATTATCCAAGAAACATTTTACAATGCAAGTAAAATGGCAAACAAAGCCAATATACATAATATAATCGTATGCAGTTGGCCTAACCGATTTACTATACAATTTTGAATTACAAATTAGGGTCCACAAAGCGTGATTTATAGAAGGACGTCACAAGTAATTAGAGAACTGCAAAGTTATGTGGCGTTATTTGGCCGACGAAGAGGAGAGACAAAACTAAACACAGAGACGGCGCGCGATTCAATTCACCACACTCTGGCGCTGATCATGGTCCAGTGGTGACTGTCGAGTCAATTAACTACCCGAGATGAAATACGAGTCGCCAGTCGAGGCTCCGCTACATAAATTACGATGAGACGCGAATTTCGGGTTTCTAAACAGTCCTCAGTGCAAAGCTGGCGCTAAGTAACAGATTTACTATGTCTATTTTTATTTTAGGTTTTATGACTGGCTTCAAAACACAGAGGAAATCATGATTTTATTAGAAAAACGATTTCTTAATTACTTTAAAATTACTCTTTTATAAATATTATACAATTATGAAAATCTATACAATTAAAAAATATAATACATTAAGGGCTTGCGGCTTATTTAAGAATATATATAAACTATAACAATTGTTATCAAGGACCACGGGGCTGAATTATGATAAGTATCATCAGTCTCAAAAGTTGCATACTATCAGGCTAAACAATTTATTTTCATCACTCTGTATACGAAAATTGCCTGTTACCGTACAGCTGAGATCTACGAAAACTCTCGATTTCCTTACATCAAAACAAATAATGATCAGATGCTTTTTCGGTACCCAAACATTTTATTCCCGTACCCAAACAAACCATTTCCGTAATAAAACAAAATTTTGCCGTACCCAAACAAACGGTTTTCCTATTTTCCCATTTAACCAGCTGACTCTAAACTAAAATAGACAGTTCAGCCGTATTGTTTTTGCTTATAGAAAATTTATTGAGTTATGGAATGTTGGATGATTTGTTTATAAGTTTGGTTACTTATTTGCATCGTTATGTAAAGTATTGTTCACAACTCGTCACAAAAGTCCCATTTCGGGGCTCAATAATGTTTTACATGCTCGGCTTACGCCTCGCAAGTAAAACACTATCTTGCCCCGAAATGGGCTACTTTCGTGACTAGTAGTGAAATATACTATTGTTATCTGCCTTGTGTTTTTAGCAAGGTAGTAAATATATTCTAGCAAGGTAGTAAAAATATTACTAAAAGTGCAACTAAAATACAGTATATTACTTACGATACGCGGCCGAAAGTATAGCAGACTCCAAATAAACTCACCTGAAACAAGAAAAATAATGTTTGTACATGCATTAAAAACATTTTTTGCTTGGTTAGGATAAACATTTTATATCTAATAAAATCTCCACGGTTATATTTCAAACGTGTTAGCAAATCATCGGCGGCAGCGCCCCTCAGGAAGAGGCAATTGAAACAATGGCTTAAACTGCCGCCAAATTTGGCACCGACCATCAGGGACATGGTACGTGCTCGGATAGGCAAGGCACTGCCATCGGCGCTTCCTGTGCGGTGGCCTCAATGTGTACTGGCACCAAGCAAATGCAAGTTAAAATATTGAAATAATAATCGGTCATTCCAGGACTCTAGAGACGAACAAATTAAGAATGAAAGGTAACTGAATCATCCCTTTCATTCAAACATAGTTGAGAGGTGGTTGACACCTGACTTTTTCAACGTCATTAGAAACAGTTAATCCAGGGGAAAAATTAATAAACGCCCAGGGACTCCCATATAGACACTTACACAATTACAATAATTTGTACGTCATTATTCATAATCATCCAATATTCAAATAAGACCACTGGACAGAATTACCCGGTCTTATCCATTATGCATGGATAAAATTCATCTAAAGTGGTCGACAAACAAGAAGAGACCACCGTAATTTGACGGCCGCTATTTGTTTTCCGACACTCTTCTTCGTATTGCTCGTTAATTTCCATTGTCACTTAACATAATTGGAAGTCTAAGAAAAACGTTGGTTTAATGCGGACCAATGGTCGATCGATGTTGACTCTTGACCTGACAAAATCGTGGCTCACAGATCCGTGTGCACAGATTATCTAACTTTTTTGTAATTTAAACACTCCCTCAGTAATATAAGCTATCAAATTTAATTACAACCTATTAATAAATAAATTAATTAATTGAAATGCAATACAAGTATAAAGGAACCGAAAAATGTAACTGGTGCCAATCAGCAGAATGTGGAAATGAATGTTAAAATGCATATTATGATCTTTTAATATAATTAAAAAAAATTAAAGTCCTGTGGTGTTAAGTTAAGCTTGGGTAAAACTCTGTGATTTATAAATTGTATTGTTAAGTCCTTGGATTAAAATGGAGATGTCTTACCAAACAATTGAAGGTCTTCAGGAACTGCATGATTTATTCTTTAGCAAAATGGGAAAATAATGTTGTCTAAGCACTCAGTAGGTTACTCGTAATAAATTATCAGACGTTATCTATCTGTAAAAGTTTTGTAAAGGAGTGAAATTTGGAGGCAATGTTCAAAGGAGCTTTTTTAAGATGTTAAAAAAGTTGAACCTTCGGAAAGGTTTATGTAATCAAATGAATTTATAGATATGAATTATCAAAATAGTTGATTAAGGTAACGCCTATAACATTATTTTGTTAAAACAAACAAAATAATGTCCCAATACCAAGTTAGTTAACAAACTTGGTATTGGGATTAATTAAGATAACGACACTAAATTAACAACGAAGCAAAGAAAATTAATTGATTAAATATATATTCAGTTTTCTTGGGTTGGAATACTTAGAATAATATTAATTATTAGTTAAAGCTTTAAAACCTGTGCGTTGACTATATATTTACAAGTTTCAATATCATACTTTTTATGCCGCTTTTCGTTCGACTGAGCGTATTGCATTACATCACACAATAAGTAACCGACGATGCCTCAGCTATTTCATTAGAATTACACAACACCAATTACATCAAAACATGGTGTAGGTTAATTATTCAGCAAACAAGCGGACATGCCATGAAATGTTGGTTGGCTATCCAATTTGTTTTTAGTTGTTACCTAGTATGCAATGCGTCCCTTACATTGTGCTGACATGTTAAATGTTATTTTAATTGAAATAAGAACGATAAGTGATAAAATATGCGATAACTTATATACTTAAGTAAAATAAAACTCATTATTTACTACACTTTTAATTTATGCCAATATAGTTTTACATACTTTAATAGTTTCCCCTACTTAAGTATTTTCTTTTACACTGGAACACGAATACCTCAACGAATACAGTGAGAACATTAGTGATATTCAATGTTTGAAAACATTGCCAAATAAATTATTCACTTAAAAAATTAAGAGGTACCCCCCCCCATTAAATTTCACAAATTAATTTCCGAATTATGTGTAACCAATCACAAATTATGAGCAAGCTGTACTGTGCTCGTCGGAATATTATATGAAGGAGTTTTACAAAAATAATACAAGTATAAATGATTCAAATGAAATTATATGAATTCAAGGTTAAAGAATTTTGACGATCGCTCTAATCTAAATTAAAAAAATTTAGATTGAGCCTTGCCGATAATTTCAACAACAAATTCAACGAACACTTCGGTCGTAACTTTTTATTTTAAACATTGCTTTTTTAATATTTAATTTCGTAGTCAAATGAGTTGCCTGCTGCCTACATGCTTTCAATGACCAGGATCATCTCAAGATAACAACAATCACGGTGATAGGCGATCACAAAATAACCATGTCGTAAAAATACCGTGAATGCGTCGTAAATGCATCGTAAACCCATTGAATTATCACCGCACGCTTGTCATGAGAAGCGCGGACAGCTGTGCGGATTTGCACCGTTACGTTGCAGGACACAGCACATGTTTACCATACAATGGCGACAGCGGCGCGGGGGCACCGGGTGATAAGGAAGGTGGGTGATAACTGCCGACAAGGTCACGGGGTCATCGTTATCAGAGCGTGCTGCCAGCCAGCGCCGACACACCGCGACTAGACTTTACATACGGAAAAGGTTATTTCAGTATCTTAGACGCTTACATTTCTTCTGCATGTACAAAGATTTGTATGATCGAGTTAGTAGAATTTTCAAGACATTCTGCGTAAACTTTATTAGTATATTTTAACAAAAATACATTTATTAGATGTGCAACTGAGAGTATTTTATGTCAAAATCAAGGATTATAATTTTGATTTGTACATATATGAAAAAAAACAATTGTCGTCTAGAATTCTCGGGGAGATTGCTCGATTAATCTACAAATGTTACTAAATAAATTGCTTTTAGAAATTTATTAAACTAAATCGACTTTAAATTTCAAGTATAAGGTATATTTATTTATGGAATATCAGTAAATAATGGCAAAATAAATTTGACATGTCACCAAAAAACACACAATATTAGGATTGAAACTCTTAGGCGAGATAAAGTATACTTGAAATAATCCGTGGTAAAGGTCAGACTGAAGGTATTGAAAAAGTAACTCCTAATTAAACAGGTACGTATGTATTTCAAAGAGTTCCACGCAACACTGAAAACAATCACAAATGATTCGACTGTAATCAATACCATGTACACAGACTCAGGTCGATGAGGGGAAATGCTACTTGAAACTATTTAGAAATGCTTTATGTATGAACGAGTTTCGTTGATGAGGAATCAAAAACGCAGGAAACCTATGATGAACGTGGTCGACAAAAACTTGTACGAACCGAGACTCGCAGTTTGGCGCGGTCAGCGAGCGGCGGTCAACATTAAACAAGGCGGCCTTGGGAGCATCCACAGCACTTAGTGACGGCACTGGTGGTTCCCGCCAAAACACGCGAGTGATAACACCACCCGCCATTAGCACCGCCGACAATCAGCTGTCATTAAAAAACTATCAGGACATGGGTCTGTCTTTGTAAGCTTTTGAAACAATCCTGAAAGCGGGAGGGGTGGCAGAATAACTCCTAACACGGTTAGGTAAAAATAAAGATTGTTTACTAAACACAAAAAAAGAAAAAAATTCATTTCATCTAATTCCTTAAGTTTTATTTTGAAAGTTTAAACAATATATCAATTGAAATATTTTCAACATTAGTTTTGCGACTAATTAACAAAATAATCATATCAAATACATTAGTCCACAATTTTGATTTTCAGTAAAAGAAATCTATATAACTCACGCAACCGTACTCTAAACTGCAATTTGTCAAGTATTGGAAATTTACTTTTTAACGCGGAAAAGAATCCAAAGAATTTACCGTAGCTTCAAAATAACTTATCAGCAAAAGGCAGATATATGTAGAGAGGTTTCCGCCGGACCCGGCGAGCGGCGCGGCGCTGGAGCCGAGGGGCGAGAGGCGAGAGGCGAGAGGCGGCCGGGGGCGTTGTTGAGAGACCACAACTGATGCGTCTGCATGTTAATCCCGATCAGCCCTTGAACTTGACCTTTACCCGGGCCCTTTCATCTCAAGGGATGAGTTATGCAAAGCTTCTACTCACAGGTTTTCAATGGATGCCATGAAATGTAAATACGAAATAAGAAACGTGAAAATTGTTAAAATACAAACTGCTACGTATTACTTTACAAAAAACAACTTTTTATATATTTTTTGTGGCAATTTTAATTTTTGTTTGGCATTTTGTAATTTAATTAAGAGATTTAGAGGGTAACTCTTCAAATAAAACTAATCTGTAAGGGTTTTAATCGGCCGGCAGCTATTATTCTTAAAGCTACACGTTATACGTCGTTTTTCTCTGGCTGTTCATTTAATAACAGAATTTCTATCAGGGATCATAGAAAACTTAGTCTTTTAAATCTTGGCCTCTCTATACTTACATGTACAGGACGAATAATTAATCAAGTAATCAATATTAATAACTGTCTGGACCTTTTGAGTCTTGAATCTATAAAAATACTTCAAAACAGTCTGACATAGGCAAGCAGTCCTCTGCTAAACCTTGTGAGAGCCCCCTATGGTTCGTTTTTGTGATAATAACGTGCGTATAAAACCTATTGCTAGATTTAGTAGGAGTTTTGATTCGTTTTTCCTCGACAGTTTATTGTCCCTTTAGAATAATTTGGAGCTTGACCTTGAATAAGTATTTATTTAACTGCAACCACAGTGACAACGTATCGCAACAATTTACTCCACTACCGTCACGCCGCTGTCGCGCTTATCAACAAAATGATAACGAAGTAAGGCCACTCATGATAGAAGAGAAAGAAGCACTTTTTTTAGCCAAGGTATAAAAATTGTTTAAACATGTTTGTCAATTCATAAAATTAAAACAGTGAACAGTTTTGGAGAGTTTATATCTTCAATTTGAACTTTTTATTTCAGTTTCCTGATAGAACATAAACACGAACCACTGCAAAACCAATTTGTAAAAACATAATATGGAAAAGAATTAAAAAGAATATTACAGCAAGATTTTGTAATTTACACATCCACCAATGAAACATACAACATGAACTAGACATGACATTCACAATAAAAATCAGCAAAAGAAAAATTACAACCACCTCAAAATATTGAAGAGGGGGAGGCGGGCGTAACAGACACATGTCACTTTATGTAGAAGACGACGGCAAGATTTAGGCAGACAGAGTGTCACCAAGGAGTACAAATGACGTTTATGCAACGTGGACAAACTGTTTTCACACCTCCATTCGTTGCTATTTGCAGGAAACACGGCCTGATTGAACTAACTAATGTAAAATGTTCAGTGGCCCCAACTAAAGGTTATAATCAGTTAGTATACCATAATTGATTACTGTTTAGTGATAATAACGTGCGTCAAAAATAAACTAGAGTACTGCCGAAAATATTTGTTTTGGTCCTTTAAATGAAAGCATACTCTACCATAAATATGGATGGGTATTATCAAAAGTGTCGCACATAAATGTACGTATACTTCCACCATGCTTTGACACTAAATGATTACTGGAATCAATGTCTCCGATTCATTTATTTGAATCCTTCTTTTATGATACCGGTACGTAAATACAGTAGTATTCTTTAGTGTTTTTTTTATAAAACTTTGTATTAAATCCTTGAAAACTACGAGAAAATCTGCATCAACATATCTCTCAAACTAAAAAAAATATAGTGTTAGTTCTTTTCCACCTCCATGTTTCACTCAAATTTTATATTAATTAGGTAAAGCATTTCGGTAATAAAGAACCAACGCTGAAAGAGAATAACAGGAAACGTCGCGGTATTCCCGCTAATCACAACTATTACCACAGCGAAGTGAGAATGCAGGGTAATTATGGTGATGATTAGTCTAACTGTAGCACTGTAGCACGGCAGACCATGGGCGTAACTAACTGTGACCGTGCTGATGGTATCTCAGGCGCACTGTCGAGGTAACGTCGCCGTCGCGTATACGTTGGTACGGTGAGGGATGGAGCCATAGAATTGAAATGTGTTCACTGGATAGAGTTTTCTGAAACTGATTTCTTGTTAGATACGTTTCGAGATTTACAGTTGACAACTATCTGACGATAATATTTACAGTGTTGTTAAAATTTAGATTTGTTGTATGGACTAATTTTCAGAATTTCTATAGCAAAATCGATTGATGAGGAATGATCGTTACTGGCGTATTCCGACCAACCTGCAATGTGGCGTTGTTCAAAATGTACTGAATTTCTTGTACATGTATGTAAATATCATAAGCCCTCATTACCAAATTCCGATGAAAATATTTTCAAATTAAGAAACCCTTGAGGACCTAAACTGCTTTTAAAACGAGAAAAGCTGTAATATTTAGGTGAAAAGTTTTGTAAAATAAGTGGAAATTACGTTTTATTCAACTGCGTTGGTCAAATAAGCTTCAAAACTACCTATATTACTACTTATTAGTTAGCACTAAATAACAGAACAGCTTCGTGAGTCTTGACATACGATAATCAACCACAGTGGTAAAAACCTAAACCGCAAGTCGCCCGGGCCTCAACCACAAAAATGTCTTCTGGCCAATCGCAGTCGAATGAAAATATACAACAAACATTAGCAACTACAACCTCCATAAAGTTTTATTATAGTAGTTTCACTAAGGCAACGACGCCAATGCAGACCTCGAGGTAGTGAAGGATAACTTAACATCAGGAACGCGGCATTGAACCCATTGCCCTCTCCGACTATACACTTGAAGCACCGCGCCAAATCAAACCTACGCAACCCACGAGGTAATGTCAGGTTGGAGAGCGTTGCTCGCCATCGTGCAAAAGCCGCTAACCTATACCCATCTGCATCGTACGTACGTCAAAGCGCATTCCTATAAGCTATACCGGATGATATTTCTACCTTTTTAAGGGAACTGTCTAAATAAACTATGGCCAACCAAATTACATGTAGGGCACCGAACAGCTGGTTTCGTAACCTTAAAACCATTAATTCCTGGTCTCGTATTAAAATTCAAATGAGCGCCTAAGAAAAAAATTTCATTTCAAACATTAAGGTATCAAATTTGCTTCGGCCTTGAAATCCGCCATTCTCAAGACATAATTTCGAGTCACAAATATGTGTGAATTTACATTTTCACACAGCTTATAGAATAAATATGCCGGCAACGTGAACATGTCCATTGTTTCTGTCCATGGGAGAATCCCAGGGAATGACACCAAAGTGTAGCAACGTCGGCGTCGGCTTCCCATGAGCTTCTGATTAATGGCCCGATTTTTTATGATGGTGTTTATGTGAATGGCGATTGCCGCTAAACTGGTAACTTCGCTACTTCCCAGTCCGCAGTGTGAGGAAATCACAAAAATATCTTGATTTGTAAAGGCAAACAAACTATAATTGAATAATCAGGAGGAAAATGCAGTACCTGATACAGTGTCTCTATTGAACTAATGTAACATAAGTAGTTTTCTGAGAATATCCCAAGCGGATACGACAGCATGACATTATTTTAATAGGTTTGAAAACGATTTTTTAATTTAAATTTGTTTGTTTATTGTAGGCATTTAATTGCACATTGGTTTCAGTTTACTGGGCCTATAGGCAATACCCTAAGACATAATAAATAGGCTAAGCTGTTACCTTACTTTCTCGGGATTAGTCCTTTTAATAATAAATTACGTTAGTTCATTGATTTGATAAATTATTACTCTTGCAATCTAGCTTGAATTTATTAATCACTTGCTTTGTACAAAAATATTGAATAGATTTCAACAAACTGGTTGAGCACGATTTCTAAGAATTCTGATGCTGATTTTGATTTCCAACGTTCTTGAGTGCTGTATTTTGCATGGTTTTCTTGGATTAAGTTTTCGATTGAGTTATTTTGACGTTTCCTCATTAAAATAAAATGCAGATGTGGTATTAAATTATTTTCAAATATTAATATTAATTTTAATTAATAGTAATTAATTATGTCAATTGAATAATTTTCCCAATGAATTAACTATGGTAAAGCAATCCTTACCTGTTTAAATTTGTCAAATAAAAAGTGTTCAAGAGCTGTGATTCAATTTAAAAATAATTATCAGTTGAAATTCTTCTTTTATTGTACGTACCCACTAAGATAAGGAAAATGGTTTGTTTTGGCATGATAAAAGATAAGCCAATATCTATAGATTGGAATGACTACTGTACAACGGATAGCTCAATTGTAATACGTATTACGCTTTGATTATGCAATAAAAATCATTTAGCTTAAATTTAATCGTGTAAAAAATTAACGCAACATATAACATCGATTGACATATCTACCACGAATATGGCTACATTTTCCGCCCCTGTATTGGTATTGGTAGCTACCTTAGGTGCGTAGAATAAATGTCCAGTCTTTTTTACGCGTAGGCTGTAAAACTCAATGCAATGTTACGTTTTTTTTTAATTTTACTCTTTGAATACTGTCTCCAAACTGGTGAAACTATGCTGGTGAACTTGCACTAGTATAGTTCTACCTAGAAATATTCTACCTTTCATCTCCACATCTTTGAAAAGCGCAAATAAGTTTAAACCTAGGTTGTAGGGTTTTCAACCTCACCAAAAACGGTAATGGAGGTCGAATGAAATAACATACTCCAGTCCCACTGAAGGCCTTATAATTGGTATTTGTTTGCACTGGACTTACGGACGGCCTGTGCCAAGTTATTCCACTCGTACAATGACATCAAACCGCCGTGTGAGGTTGACTGCAGAATACCGCAAACCTTTGGATTACCCTCGGGCTTTCCTTTTTTCTTATATTTGTTGCATAGTTTCAAGAAACAATAACAAAACAATAATACTGAATGAACGGTTTCACTCCAGGGTATAACTGGAGTAACCCATTAGGCTCGGCTCTCCTTTCTTTATCACTAAACTGTCAATAAGACAACACTAATTAGTAAAACGGTTTAGCTATGAAGAAAACAACTGGGAAAGTATTTCATCATCAGCTATACCGAAATTCTGTGTGTTGCTATTTGTAGGTTAAAGTTTGACGACCTGCAATGAATCCATGGTATTTCTACGCCCATCACGATTAAATTTGATCTTGAAACAGCTGTGAAGTATTTTTGGAATCAAAACATTATATAATTTAAAGCAGTGTTTCTCAACCGGTGGTACGCGTACCACTAGTGGTACGCGAAGCCATTTCAGGTGGTACGCAAGAAATTGAATAACTAGTACAAAAAACTAGGTTTACGAACAAACGTTGTCCCGTCAAATAGTTAAGTCGCACTTCATGTCTTAACCTTTTCAGTGTCTGTTTTGGTCATAATATGTCAATTTCGTACCATAATTCAGGAAATATTGTTACTCTTTCATTTTAAGAGAAATTCTTTTTACAAAACATTTTGACATCAAAAAATGTTCTTTCCATGAAAAAAATACTACCAGTTTTAGAGTGTTAATTCGGTGGTATTACTGGTTTATTAGTTGTACGATTTTACCAAACAAACGTGTTTTCTATTTTAACGCACAGTCCAATTATGTCGATCCTGTTGTATAATATTTTTCAATATGCTCCAATATAAAATCGTTGGTGAAAACACAGTTTTCTTTGCATTGCTTTTAATTGTTTATTCATGTTCATTTTTTCAATTTAAATATGAGAAATACGTAAAGTTCCAAATAACAGACGGGGATTATTTTTCCACGTGTTCATCCTCAGAAATAACGAAATTCATATTTAAATTCGTACGTTTTTTTTACAATACTGACTGTAAAATTATTGAGCAGAGCTGAGGTGAACATATTATACATCAAAATGTCCTTATAATCAAAGTCCGATCTAAAAATGTACATTGACAAGTAAAATAAAAGAAATTTAGCTGGTAAAAATAAAACCGCCGAAGGCTAACTATGAGGGAATGCCTTTAGAGGTAAGGAGAGGGGGGTCCTTGCGATGGTAACGCCAAAACATTCACTGAGAAAAATCACTTTTGGCCTAATATCTATTCCGACAATAAGTATATCTGATTGCACTAATTATATTGGGTTTCGTAACATAGTGTAAGTTACAGATATAAAATATTTTAAACGGACATAACCTTTTCTTCGTAAGAACATAGGAAATGTTTGTATTTCATATAACGCTATATTTATTGGCTTATATCAAAAAATCAAACTTGTTGTGACTTTGGAACATATACGTATGACTCCTACAAAAATAAGGCTTATATCTGGAATGTATGACGTCACAACTTTGGATGTACTAAATTCGTTTTGGATATAAGCTTTGTCTTTAGCCGCCGTTGTAATATCTATTGCCGAAATCAAAGATTTATCATAACGTATAACTGATACAGTTATGTTGCATGTCCTTTCCTGTGATACTTAAACTCCCCTGATCAATAGTTAGATCTGTCACTTACGTAGCATATGTTTAAAACCAACAACTGTAATGGTTGTAGTAGATGTACATATTTTTACTATTTAAGATATAGTAGTTGTCTTTTTCAGTGAACTATACAGATTTATGGTTTTGTACGCTGCAAATATATATTGTGTCTAAACCAGACATAGTGATTTTTACGGTAAAGTTATTGTTATATCTCAAATTGAAACCTAATATTTAAAAACAAATCTAAAAATAGCCAGCTGAGATAGTTAAATCTGAACCACACATATAATTTGACTGGAATTACTATATTACAGTAGCTTGGTGTTGAGTTATATATCAATCTTACATCGTGCTGCTTGTAGTTACTCGTCAGTCGGTGAATCGGAGACCGGGTGAACCGAGGCGTGTGTCGTGTGAAGTGTGTAGTGTGTATTGTGTCGGGTCTGCTTCTACTTGTGCTTCACGTGTGTTGTGCTGTGTTGTTTGTTTGTTGTAATCATTACTGATATTTGTAATGAAACCGATCAAATCACCTGTGAAATGTTGACCACTCGGAAGTTATATGGTACTACATCGACGTTTTTTTCTGTTTTAGAAAGCACTGTAAAATATTGTGAGTTTTTCTATTTTATTCAAGGTTAGGACGTGTGGTTAGGATAAAAATCTTGCACTTTTTGATTCAACCATTCTTACGTGGTGTAAGTATAGAGGATATCAGTATAAGTATTTTTGCACGAAGAACCGACCTCAAATTCATGAAGAACACCGAATTTCACGTATAGGGGGGGGGGGCTTGATTTTACAACTAAAAATCATCAAAAAAACAAACTGAAATACAGATTGGCAATTAATTATTTATTTAGGATTTTTTATTTTATACAGTTCAAATGTTTATATTTCATATTTAAGAAAAAAAATTATACCGACGGATGAAGTTGTTATTATGGAAGGGCCTGTTAATTTTCCCTATGTTAACATTGGATGGACAAAAACACCTTTTGGCTTATCAGAATGGGTAGAATCATAGAATTATACTACAGAATGATGATCGATTTTTCTTGGTTCGTTACAGTAAATGTTTTTTTCTCAATGAAATAGCGAGAAAACGAGCTAAACTGGGAAAACGGCTTATGCGTGTATCTTTTCGAGGTAATTTTTTTGATAATAATTTACCATTTGGAATAAAATTTCTGTGCGTAAAAGTTTTTGACCTAGAGAACATATTACATTTAGCTATAGCCTCAAAACGCATTTTATTGAGGAATTAGACTTCCGCATAGGAAATTTTGTTGTTCCAATATTCAATAAAAGCTATTAATTTTCAAAAGGATTAAATTCAAATGGTTTTATTAAAACAACCTTTCAAATAAAAATATGTTCTTCATGATCGGAATAGGCCTACTGTTACTGGAGTCATAGTGCAATTTATGAATTTATGGCAGCCATCTTAAATGGCAGATATGAAGGTGTCCTTCACGAGTTAAGGCGCTTTGTTCGGATAAAACTACTTCTACTGGTATCCTCTATACACACCAAGGGGCTAAGCTGTACCAAAGAGTGCAGGTCTGGTGAAAATTTACGCTAACCACAGGTACTGTAAATATTTAAAGTTTCTTATAAAGCATTATATTTTATTTGTTTTCCTGATTTTTTGTGAGCAATAAATAAACTTTTTTTCAAAAGACTGTTTTTTTTTCATTTTGCTTCCTTTTCTTGAGTGTTGATTAATTAAAACAACATCGTTTTTATGTAGTTAGTACAAATTATTTGCTAAATTTATAGTGGTTTATTGATTTTTAGTTTCATTTATTAATCATTTCAACTTAAATTTACAAAGCAAAGTAATATTTTATCTGTGGCTGTTTGCAAACAAATTTGATGAAAAATCTGAGTGTCAATAGATTGAGAAATCATAGATGATTTTTTTATCGATCTATGTTTGAATAGGTGTTAAAAACTAATGCAGTCCTTTAGTAATGACAATGGTACCCTGTCTCCCATACCTCATTAAGCATTCTTCATGTTTAAAAGAAACAATTACAAGGGATGGTATTGTTTCAAATCCCAAAAAAATTAAATTTTTTTGTGTTTATCTGTTTGTGTTTTCAATTAACATTTTAAAAACAAATAAGTACATTGACAATTTTGAATATTTATTTGTTGGTTAATATTTTACCTAAAATGTATGAACATAGGCCCATAGGATCTTTTTTCGTTCATTTCATCATGGAAGTACTCAATATGGCAATTTTTAAAACCAGGTCTATTCTGCTAAAGTTCAGTTGTCACTGTCTACTCAGTAAAAATCTTTCTTTATAATGTTTTTATAGGGGAGAAAAGAGCGATAAGAAATCATATTAATTCGTTATTCAAAACTTTAAAGATCAAAGTAAATGCACGTTAATGTTACCACAGAAAGACTATTCATAAAGACACTGATTTACAACAAAATGAGATAAAAAAATAGATAGAACTCTTCGTCTAAGGTGATCAATGCTAATTTCAGTACCCTATCCCACAGTTTTTCTCTCAAGTTCTTTACATTGTCGATCTTCTTGACTTCAAGATCTTTCCAGGAGGTTTTGTCAACAATAACCCATTTGTTTACAACCCATGAATACATTTTATGAAATTATGTAACTGTACTTTTTTCCAAATCGCATTGGTTTTATCATTAATTGTAGCAATTACCTCATTTGTGACAATCTTACATAATTTCAATAAAAAAAGAAAAATTATTGGACAGATTCACTCTGATTGCATGAAACTGGTATTTTTCACTAGTATAGTTGGGTTTTGTATTTGATAGGAAACAGTAATATCAAAGTAATCTTTTATCAGTCATATAAAATAGGATATGGGGTGCAATAACCTAGTTATAAACACTTCTGGTAATTAATTTGTGATGGAGTAAAATGATTTAAGTGCCTTTATATTTTACTGTTAACATTTTTACTCATCAGTTGTGGCTGATTGTCCCTGCCATTTTTAGAAATCCTGTAAAACTCGGACGTTGAAAAGATTTAAGCAAAGCAAAGAAAATTCACATTACTTATGGAAATATTTACAAGTGATGGTAAGACTAATTGATGCTACATGATATGTCTAACATTCAATTGAAGTAAATTTTCCATTAACATTTTCTTGGATTTAATTTTTTTAAGTAAAATCTTTACTTGATTTTCACAATTAGCAAAGACAATACCACAAATTACAAGTAGAAACATAATAGTAAACAAATATAGTGACAAATATAGAATAACAGATACAGCACCTTTCTGACGGGGGTCGCTATTCATTATTTCCGTTACAGAGACAAGTATAACAGATACAGCACCATTCTAACGGGGTTTCACTATTCATTATGTCTGTTACAGAGACAAGTGTAACAATTCTACTTGCTCTTTGTGGGGACTGGCCATACGCTATGTCGGAATTAGAGAGAATTAGTCATTGTTACACGCATTTCTAGATCTGAAAATATGATAGCTTGTAACTTTTTAGATGAAATGAAAATAGATTTATTCCAATATTCATGCAACATTCCATTTATCAATGTACACATGCAGCAAGCAATAAATACATGCATAATAACCTACTAAAAACAATAGGATTTATAGTACTATCCCTAGCATGCTTAATATGTTAATTCTTATTATAATTTTCCAAGCCTACATTGGAAGGCCTACATGGGCAGTAGCCTGTGCGTAGGCCTTGTAGTTGTTACCGATCACTAAATGAGTATGTGGCATCTATTTAACCTAATGGCGATATGTGGCATCTGATTTAACCTTATTTTACAAAAAACAAGACTACATTTTACAGATTTTTTTAGAAATTAGAGGGAAAAAAGAGAAGCTGTTATTGGAAAAAAAACGATGTGGACGACAGCTCGTGGTATTGTTTGTCATTAGTGGGGATTGGTTGAATGTCTTCATAAGGAGGGGGGGGGGGGAAATGCATTATTATCTTGGTCGGAAAGTAGTGGTCATGATAATGTTTTCGGCGCCCTCCACTCCTACCGTATTTAAGAACTCTTTTATTTGTGCTTTTAACTTTGTTAAAGATGGTGAATTCAGTATGTTAAAATGCGGAAATCGTTGACGTATATTTCGGTACAAAACATTTGAAACGTAGAAGGAATTGGTTGTTAAAATTGTTCTAGTTAGTTGTAAAGAAGCAATAGAAACATTTTGCGCGTAGCGTGTAAAATGGTCATGTGATATTGAAGAAAAAATATTATTAAACTGTTTAAAAATAGTAATCAATAAGTCTTTAATAAAAAGTTGGCGGATTGAGAAACATCCCGTATCTTGGAAAAGAGCTATTGACGGATACCTCCTGTCTTTTTGAAAAGCGACTTTTAAAATAGCTTTCTGCGTGATATTTAAAGGCTCCAGGATCGATTTAAAGGCACCGCCCCAAGCTACAATTCCATAAGAAAGTAAAGATTGAATATAGGCATAATACGTTTGTTTAATTTCTTTTTCCTTCAAAATTCCACTAAGACACTTAAAAGCATATATATATTTTCTAATTTTAGTTTTCAAAAAGTTTATGTGATGGTTCCATTTCATGCGAGAGTCAAGTACTATCCCTAAATATTTGTAAACGTCTACTTTCTCTAAGGACTCACAATTACACAGAGAATTATTAGAATTGTTACATTTGTGGATTTTTATATTATCTAAAAAATAATCTGTATTAGGTCTAAGAGAGATGGGCATAAATTTAGTTTTTGAAACATTAAGTGAGAGAACATTTTGATCAAACCATTTACTTAAAATCATTAAATCCTGTTGAGCTTTAGATTGCACCTCTTTCCAAGTTTTCCCCTTAACGCAAATTAAGGTGTCATCTGCAAAAAGAAAAAGTTTACCGTTCAGGATCAGTTTTGAAATATTATTAATGTAAATTAGAAACAAGACAGGCCCGAGTGTACTGCCCTGAATAACTCCGTAATTGATAGGGAGTGCATCACTATATATACCATTTATGCAAACCTTTTGTGATCTGTTTGAGAAGTAACTTTTGAACCAACTGAGGGATTGCCCACGAACGCCCATACATTCCAACTTACTCAATAATTTATCTCTATCTACGGAATCAAACGCTTTTTTAAATCTAAGAAAATAAACATCATCTTATTGCCTTCTGAAATTGAACTGTTCAAATCCCTACTAACGTCAAATAGAACTTCCGATATACTTTTGTCTTTTCTGAAACCATACTGACTCTCGCACAAAATGTTGTTGGCATGAATAAAATCCGTCAATTGCTCCTTAACCACCCTCTCAATAATTTTGGAAAAAACACTGAGCAAAGATATGGGACGAAAATTATTTTTATCCGTAAAATCATTACTTTTATACAAAGGAATTATTTTAGCAATTTTAAAACTATTCGGAAATGTAGCGGTTGATAAACTGAGGTTTACTAAATGTGTTAAATGTTTAATTATTATATGAACATTCTGCTTTAATATGGCCGCCGAAACACCATCAAGACCAGGAGCAGAGCCACCTCTTAGTCCAGTCACGTGACGTAAGATGTCAGTCTCCGTAACAGTGTTAAACGTGAAGCTGGTATTTAGTCTGTAATCTGAGTCGTTGACAACTGGGTCCCCACTTGAATCAATAGAGCCGGCTAAGGTTTCGCCAATATTAGAAAAGAATCTATTAAATTCAGAAGCAATATCCTCTTTTATCTGCGGAGTTATCTCATCAATGTGAGGAAAAAATTTGCCTACCGGAAATGCATCTTTATTCTTTGCCCTACCCGTCAATTCATTTATTAATCCCCAGAATATTTTTGGGTTTCTTTCAGACTGCTGAAATTTTGCTCTATAGTAATCCCGTTTTACTTTTTTTAAAAGGTTACTGACTATTTGTCTGTATGCTCTATAATGGGTTCTTAGATTGACGTTAAATGGTTGATTCTTTACAGATTTGCTTAATTTATCTCTCTGCCTAATGGATTTCAAAAGACCAGCTGTTATCCAGGGTTTTAATTTTTTGTTACGGGATGACGGAAACTTGAAACTATTGAAACTATTTCAAGAGTAGCCTATAGTATAAACAGAAAGGAACTGCAAGTTATTGTTATAGTCTATTTACAAATCAGTCACTTCTTTATATATATTACCACTATTGGAGAGCAAGGATGATGACGTGTTTAATGACGTCATTGTTCGTGTTTAGATATAAGTTTATATCTGTTTCGGAATTTTTCCTCCACTTCTGTTTTAGACATAACTAAACGTGAATGAAAATAGTGTCTGCTGCAGACATTTTATGTCATTTATTTTTCTCAGTGTTGAAAAAGTGGTAGGTGGTACGCAAGTACCAAAAGGTTGGGAAACACTGATTTAAAGACATAATGTCTTCTTAGTAGATCTCGACCAGGAAAAAATTATTTAAAATAATCACATATGCATATGTAATTAAAGAATAAAGACGAAAACATCATAGCCTAATAGTGTTTATATAATTGTTACAAAAATAATTATTGAATTGAAGATATTAGTTATTTTACCCTAAAAACAGCGGCATTGGATGGATAACACACAATGCATAAAAAGGTTTGTTATTTTTATTGTAACAATTGACATGACCTTAGAAAGAACGCTAAATCAAAAATCTACCAAGGGCCATAAGTGCCGTAAGCTTTCTAATTAAGCTCGATAGGCTATATATGATACAGATAATTGTTATAAAACTAAAATACCATTGGGGTTAAGAGTGCGGTTAGAAACAAACATCAATGGTTTTGACAGTTTAGTTTTATGCAAACATTTTTTACTTTCAGTAAGTTAAATGAATCTTGATCCAAACTTAACGAGCACAGTAAAACTACGGATAATCCATCAAATTAAGTTAATGATAAACGAATTACTTGGTTGTAGGGCCTATTAGACATTAAACAAAACAAATTTCAAAAATTCAATCCTTTTCACCATACACTTTCACTACTGCACTTAAAATTTATAGATAAGCGAATGTATAAATAGTGAGAATACTTTTCCAGCTGTATGTTTAAATACTGTATTTTTTAGCCAATCAACAATGACAGACTCAGTTTCAAACAATCCAAAACGTTTGGCAGAATCAGGATCATCATAAATTTCAATCACGGATCAGAGAACTTAACTCGCCTAAAAATGACTCGCCTGCGTCCTGACAATAAACCACGCACCTTTAGCGAATATCCGGTCGTCGGATGATGACAGCAGGAACATGTTGGAAGGAAATCACCGACACATTTCACAAAACAATCACAGAGAACACCGCGAACGTCTACGCGACTACCGACCAACTGCGGGGATATCGAAGTGGCAGCGGCAAGGCAACCGCTACTATCCGACCGGAGAACATCAAGGGGCTACTACTCGTCCGGCAAACATCGACCTCGTTCATTACCATCACTTTCTTATAATTTCCCTTTCCTCCGCGTGATAATTGCGTTGCATCCACCGAACGTCTGTCCATTGACACACTTTCTGGCGAGATAGTTTATGTAAGCAGCATCCTGCGTAGGGAATTGTCGGTGCAGTAGAAAATCTAATGAATATAATCGTTTCCGCTAGAGTCTAATGTATTTAAGAGCTCATGAATTTTCAGTGAATTAATACATTTTAACTGCCCCATCAATTAGTTAAATCAAACGGAAAAAAGGAAAATATCAATTAAGGAAAGAGCGTGTATCATAAGGAACAGACCCTTCCCTAAAGAGATTTATAGTGAACCTATAAATCTCCATTAATGTCAAAAGATCTTAAAAAAAGGTTTGTAATTCTTGCCCGTAAAAGTGAGAAACCTCGGCCACCTTGACATTCCACCGACGTACTTTTACGGGAAGGTGTTTTCAAAGTTGTTTCAGCTGCGCCATCTGGACATTCCAAGTCAGTTCCCCAAAACATTAGCTGCTAATTTGCGATTTAGAATTCAAAAATCAAAGATGTCATAGTAATCGTACTCAAACTGGGTGACCTCGATTTTTCCGCTAACACATAGTTTCGGAGGATCTATGAGACTCATCTACTTTGAAACAACGTATTTTAAGCCGACGCACTGAGATGGATTGCTGTCAATAGTAAATTTCATTTTCGAAGGGAATGGAAGAACTAATCGTTTCGAAGCATATATAATTTCTTGCAGGATTTTTGTATGCTCTCATTATTGAATGAGCATACCACCGACCACAGAAAAATCTTTAAGACCGCAAAACTCAGTGGAAACCTAATAAAAAGTAATTCTTATCTTTACGTACGACAGAAAAAAATGCTTAATCAACCATTCACTCATCAAACCCATTACTTTTAAACGGTGAGACCGTGAACACATTCGAAGATTTATCACCGAAACCTCATCCTGTCAACACATCACGTACTTCACCGACTTTACAACCTTTCACCTAGGTAGTTGTACCTTCTCCGGTTCGACGCCCGTATTAAACTACCACGTTCTTCATCAAATTTTATAACAATTTGGTAACAATATGTTTTAAAATTAAAACTTTAATTAATTTTGATGGTTCAAATCAAATTGATTCGATAGTACAATGTGGGTCTAAGTTGCAACTACTTGTTGGTCCTCGTTGTACCGGTCGGTAAAGTTGTACCCAGTAGCGCCGCTGTAGCCGGTACCGGTGAGCCCGACCGCGTGACGAATGCGCCGATCTACCGTGGCCGTTACCGACCGGGGAAAGCGTGACGGGCGTGACGGTGGCGCGTGACACGCCGCGATCTGCCGTACCGACCCTCTGTACCAGGGCTCAGGGCTCATTCATACGGTGAAGAAACGTGAAACACCGCATACAATACCGGTAGCGCTGGAGCAACCGGTTACGTGACGAGTGTCGGAAAGGTTTGCGATGAAAGGTAGTGATAATTCGATATTATGTAGGTGACGACGCTAAGGACTGCTGCATGCAACTCGATGTGATTATATGAAACCTGTGAACATCAAATGTTAAACTATAAGTGAAAATAGCAGTAATCTAAATTAAATCGGAGCTCCGTCATTGTATTTAAGTTATCCCAACGACACCCATTATAGTAGTGCAATAGTGGGGCTTCTGGGCCAAAACGCATTAATCAAAAGTGACAGCTACATCCGGTCACGTGACCGGAAGTGACGTCACAGGCTGTGACGTAGCTGTGACGTGTTGGGGATGGTATTTAAAGTTTAAATGTCCAGCTGTGCTGGTATTTAAATTTTAAATGTCCGGAAAAGGGTCAAGGTCGGCCGGGGATGTTTTTAAAAAATATCTTGCATTTTCGGAAAATCCGAAAATGCAAGATAAGTTTTGTTTCTTTTTACAAACTGTTTTTTAATTGTTGTTTTGTTGATTTTTGTTTCTATTAAAATATTATATTAAAAATGGAATTGACAAGTTAACAAGAAAATATCCTGCTACAAAGTATCCAAATAAAGATGCAATTACATAAATATAAACTTTAAAAAATAGTGAATGTTCTTTCTTTTTATCTGTTAGTATTTCCTGAACAAGGTAACCAAAATTGTAACCACATAAAAATGAAAGTAGGAAAATAACAAATTTCGACGGGTTCACAAAAACCAAGTTGCAAAGTAGCGAATTTCTTTCTTCTTCCATTGTTGAATTTTTAGTCGAAACCAATTAATGATAGCATTATTGCTTGCGCATCAGAACTAACAGTTGATGAAATTTCGTTTACTTGTACACTTGTTGTAGTTTTATTTTCAGTAGGTAATTGTTCGGAAGTTTGTGTAGATGTAGAAGAAGAAACAGTATTATCTTGAAGCTCAGAGTCCATGTGTGCTCGGGTGAAGAGCTGGAGCGTTAATGACGTGTGGTAGCCGCTGTCCTACTCCGTGTCGGCAGTTGGTGGTGGGGGGTCGTTTGGTTCATGCACCGAAATGTAGATAGAATCATAATTTTCTGGAGGATGTACTAAAATTTGTTGTACAGGATCTGCATCAATAGTGAAACTTTGCGTTTCAATACAAAGTCCATCTTTGATAAAAGAAACATATAAAACAGAACTCATGTTTATTTAGATGTTTACTCTGCGAGTCCTACCAGCAAACTGATGTGATAGTGGTAGCGCTGTTACCTCCCTCGAAAGACATGTGCAGGACGGAACATCTGCCGCGCACCTGCCTTCCCCCACCACCATGAGAGACTCCTCGCAATATTTGGATATGTAGTGTTAGTCGTACTGTTGCTCTTGTTGAGTGAACATGTCAGTATTAAACAATCGTTCTGAACTTGTGGTTTTAAAATATTTGCAATAAAATATCGTTTTAACACTTATTTAACTTTGTACAAGTTACAATATTTTAAAGATGCCACTTTATTATATCACCTTGATACTTCTAAAAAATTTAGTTGCAGAAATGCAAAATAAACTACAGTTTCGATTAAATATAAACTTGGTTAAAGATCTAAATTTTGTTTCTTTGTTATAACTTTTACATTGTTGGTTAAATAACAAATGTTACCGAAGTTTTTTGTTTGTCTCATTATTTTGCGTTATTGAAGTACCACATGATAGGGTTTGGAAACATATAAAGTAAAATATAAAATGTAGAAAATTTTTTTTTATGTTTTTGCGTTATAACTTTTATACCGTTTGTTTTATAAAAAAAGTTTACTGAACCTTTTTGTTTGTCTTTTTAATTCTACGTATTTTGAGTACCTACATGATAGGGTTTGAAAAGATATAAAGTAAAATATAATGTAAAGAAAGATAATTTTTAGTTTTTGCGTTATAACTTCTATACCGTTGGTTTAATAAAAAAATGTTACTGGACCTTTTTTGTTCGTCTTTTAATTCTGCGTATTTTGAGTACCTACATGATAGGGTTTGGAAACATATAAAATGAAATATGATGTAAAGAAAGATAATTTTTAGTTTTTGCGTTATAACTTCTATACCGTTGGTTTTATCAAAAAAAGTTACTGGACCTTTTTTGTTTGTCTTCTGATTCCGCGTAATTTGAGTACCCACACGATAGGGTTTTAAGCAATTTTTTTTTTTAAGCAGTGGTGAAGGAATGATGGAAATTAAACTCACAGCAAAAAAACTTGATATTGTAAAATAAATGTTAAAGCAAATGTTTGAAAAATTTTCTAAGTCCTAAAGCATTAATTATTGTGAAGTTTTAACACTTAAAATTTTTACAAGTCCAACGTAAAGTAAAATAAAGAAAGAAATGTTGCCTGTTGGAACAGTGGGAAAAGAATGATGGGTTTGAAAGATTTTCTAAGTCCTAAAATATTAATTATTAGGAAGTTTTTAACACTTAAAATCTTTACAAGTTCAATGTAAAGTAAAATAAAAAAAAGAAGTGTTGTTGTTTGTTGGAACAGTGGCGATAGAATGATGGAAACCAAACCCGCAGCAAGGCTCCTGTGGTGACCTCGAGCCGAATTGGGGTCCAGAGTCTGCGCTTGAGGCCAGGTGGTCAACCAGCTGCCTGCCACACCTGCCCGGCCCGGCTGCCAGCTGCCGTGACCTCGAGCCGAGTTGGGGTCCGGGATCTGCGCGTGTGGTTCGGCATCAGTTGCTCGCTAGACAGTGAGGTGGTGACATGTTCAGAAGGCGCCCTGAACATTTTATCATTTTTTGCTGTTTGGTGAAAATATCTTGGTGTTATTTGTACAGTAACATCTTGATGTAGGACTGATTAATTTTAAGGCATGGTAGTTTAAGCATGGTAGTTGTTTGTGCTTGTAGATACCCTAGGGTTTGTAGTTTGTTTTTAATTTGCTGGTTTGGTAGTTAGTATTAATTTAAAATCTTTCTTTTACTTACAATATATTTCTGCCTGGAATGTTTAAATTTAAAGTAATATTTTGTTTTTAAGAATGTTATATGATATGTTTTTTATACCTTTCTATTCCAATTTCCTTTTTCCAACAAGCTTGTTGAGGGCATTCCCTCTCTTGTCTTGTACTCCTTTTTAGTTAGGGACACCTTTCAATTCCAATTTCCTTTCCTTTTTTCCTTCCATCTTTTGCACGGTAAAACCAATAATGGTAAAACCAGCTACCGCTTTTGTAGTGATTACGCTTACCAAAGCGGGTCACTTACAACCTCTATACGTGCTGGATGGGTAGTTCGCCTACCTCCGGAGTTTCGCTAGACCTCAGCTGTACTGCGTCGCTAATGGCGAGTCACTGGCTCCTTTAGTGTTAGGAAATAAAAACATATTTGTATAACATTTTTCCAAAATTTAATTAAGCAACGTGCTATTTCAGAATAACATTTTTTGTTTTAGCTTAGCGTTGTGCGCTTATGATGAGGTGTGTGAGTTCGCTTACGTGATGATCACACTGTAATCATGATGTGCAGCGCTGGGCTGTCTAGTTGTTTTAGCTTAGCGTTGTGCGCTTATGGTGAGGTGTGTGAGTTCGCTTACGTGATGATCACACTGTAATCATGATGTGCAGCGCTGGGCTGTTTAGCTTTTTTTTAACTTATCTTTTACTTTTTATTTATTATTTTTCTTTTAACTTAATTTTTTTTTATTAATTTATCAACTCTAGGCAGGTTGTATCGTAAATTAGCTTTTCTTCTTTTAGGTTTCCGGGGGTGTACGGTTCTGTCAAACCGTACACCCCCATTTTCTTTTTAATTATCGAATGACCTTGACCTAGTTATTTTCAAGGTCAACAAAAGACTTAGCGAAAATTTCTAAGTCTCAAGGTCATTTTTGTAAAAGTTTAAATTACTTTGAAACTTTAGTTTTTGCGTTATAACTTTTATGTCATTATATTTATCGAAAAATGTTACTGGACCTTTTTTGTTTGTCTTTTCATTCCTTGTAATTTGAGTACCTGCACAATAGGTTTTGAGTCATTTTGCAACCCCCCCCCCCCCTTTTACAAAATTGCTCCAAACCTATCATACATATACTCAAATTATTCGGAATAAAAAGACGAACAAAACATGTCCAGTAACATGTTTTGATAAAACCAACTGTATACAAGTTACATCGCAAAAACTAAAAAAAAGTATTTTCCAACATTTTATATTTTACTTTATAAGTTTCCAACCCTTATTTTGTGAGTACTTAAATTATGAGACCAACAACAAGCTTCGGTAACATTTGTTATAAAATCAACATTATTTTGTAAGAAATTAACAATATTTTGTAGCCTGGACGTTTTTACTAAAACGTCCAGGCTACCTGGACGTTTTGTAACCTGGACGGTTTTAAATCTTAAGTTTTCGCGTTATAACTTCTACACCGTTGGTTTTATAGAAAAATGTTACTGAACATTTTTGTTTGTTTTTTTTATTCCACGTAACTTGAGTAACCACATGATAGGTAATGTAAAAGTTTTAAATGACCTTGAAACTTTAGTTTTTTCGTTATAACTTTTATACCGTTGGATTTATCGAAAAATGTTACTGGACCTTTTGTGTTTGTCTTTTCATTCCGCGTAATTTGAGTACCCGCACAATAGGTTTAGACTAATTTTGCAATTTTGCCCCCCCCCCCTTCCCCCCCCCTCCCCCCCCTCCCCCCTCCCCCCCCCCTCCCACCCCCCCCTCCCCCCCCCTCCATCCCCCCCCCCCCTTTTACAAAATTGCTCCAAACCTATCATGCATATACTCAAATTATTCGGAATAAAAAGACGAACAAAACATGTCCAGTAACATTTTTTGATAAAACCAACGGTATACAAGTTATAACGCAAAAACTAAAAAAAAGTATTTTCCAACATTTTATATTTTACTTTATAAGTTTCCAACCCTTATTTTGTGAGTACTTAAATTATGAGACCAACAACAAGCTTCGGTAACATTTGTTATAAAATCAACATTATTTTGTAAGAAATTAACAATATTTTGTAGCCTGGACGTTTTTACTAAAACGTCCAGGTTACCTGGACGTTTTGTAACCTGGGCGGTTTTAAATCTTAAGTTTTCGCGTTATAACTTCTACACCGTTGGTTTTATAGAAAAATGTTACTGAACATTTTTGTTTGTTTTTTTATTCCACGTAACTTGAGTAACCACATGATAGGTTTTGTAAAAGTTTTAAATGACCTTGAAACTTTAGTTTTTTCGTTATAACTTTTATACCGTTGGATTTATCGAAAAATGTTACTGGACCTTTTGTGTTTGTCTTTTCATTCCTTGTAATTTGAGTACCTGCACAATAGGTTTTGAGTCATTTTGCAACACCCCCCCCCCTTTTACAAAATTGCTCCAAACCTATCATGCATATACTCAAATTATTCGGAATAAAAAGACGAACAAAACATGTCCAGTAACATTTTTTGATAAAACCAACGGTATACAAGTTATAACGCAAAAACTAAAAAAAGTATTTTCCAACATTTTATATTTTACTTTATAAGTTTCCAACCCTTATTTTGTGAGTACTTAAATTATGAGACCAACAACAAGCTTCGGTAACATTTGTTATAAAATCAACATTATTTTGTAAGAAATTAACAATATTTTGTAGCCTGGACGTTTTGTAACCTGGACGGTTTTAAATCTTAAGTTTTCGCGTTATAACTTCTACACCGTTGGTTTTATAGAAAAATGTTACTGAACATTTTTGTTTGTTTTTTTTTATTCCACATAACTTGAGTAACCACATGAGAGGTTTTGTAAAAGTTTTAAATGACCTTGAAACTTTAGTTTTTTCGTTATAACTTTTATACCGTTGGATTTATCGAAAAATGTTACTGGACCTTTTGTGTTTGTCTTTTCACTCCCCGCAATTTGAGTACCCGCACAATAGGTTTAGAGTAATTTTGCAATTTCCCCCCCCCCCTTTTACAAAATTGCTCCAAACCTATCATGCATATACTCAAATTATTCGGAATAAAAAGACGAACAAAACATGTCCAGTAACATTTTTTGATAAAACCAACGGTATACAAGTTATAACGCAAAAACTAAAAAAAAGTATTTTCCAACATTTTATATTTTACTTTATAAGTTTCCAACCCTTATTTTGTGAGTACTTAAATTATGAGACCAACAACAAGCTTCGGTAACATTTGTTATAAAATCAACATTATTTTGTAAGAAATTAACAATATTTTGTAGCCTGGACGTTTTTACTAAAACGTCCAGGTTACCTGGACGTTTTGTAACCTGGACGGTTTTAAATCTTAAGTTTTCGCGTAATAACTTCTACACCGTTGGTTTTATAGAAAAATGTTACTGAACATTTTTGTTTGTTTTTTTTTTATTCCACGTAACTTGAGTAACCACATGATAGGTTTTGTAAAAGTTTTAAATGACCTTGAAACTTTAGTTTTTCGTTATAACTTTTATACCGTTGGATTTATCGAAAAATGTTACTGGACCTTTTGTGTTTGTCTTTTCATTTCGCGTAATTTGAGTACCCGCACAATAGGTTTAGAGTAAGTTTGCGAAATGGGGGGCCCCCACTTGATATCGTCGCCGTTCAACTTTTGAGCTACGTCGCCGTACACGGTGGCAGTGGATATAACAAAAATGCTCTAAATCTATCGTGCGGGTACTCAAATTACGCAGAATAAAAAGGCAAACAAAAAAGGTCCAGTAACATTTTTCGATAAAACCAAAGGTATAAAAGTTATAGCTCAAAAACTGAAAAAAAATCTTTTAAATCATATTTTTCTTTATATGTTTCCAAATCCTATCATGTAGGTATTTAAAATAAGCAGAATGAAAAGACAAACAAAAAAGTTTGGTAACATCATTTAATAAAATGTTTATATTTAAAACAAGTGTAGTTTATTTTGCATTTATTCAACTAGATATTTTTAAAATAATTTGAATACCCACATGATAGGGTTCGGAACAATTTACATAAAAATAACCTTGGGACTTAGAAATTTTCGCTAACTCTTTTGGTTGACCTTGAAAATAAGTAGGTCAAGGTCATTCATTAATTAAAAAGAAAATGGGGGTGTATGGTTTTACAGAACCGTACACCCCCGGAAACCTAAAAGAAGAAAAGCTAATTTACAATACAACCTGCCTAGAGTTGATCAATTAATAAAAAAATTAAGTTAAAAGAAATAATAAATAAAAAGTAAAAGATAAGTAAAAAAGCTAAACAGCCCAGCGCTGCACATCATGATTACGGTGTAATCATCACGTAAGCGAACTCACACACCTCATCATAAGCGCACAACGCTAAGCTAAAACAAAAAATGTTATTCTGA
Source organism: Flexamia atlantica (assembly GCA_035578135.1). Classification (NCBI taxonomy): domain Eukaryota; kingdom Metazoa; phylum Arthropoda; class Insecta; order Hemiptera; family Cicadellidae; genus Flexamia; species Flexamia atlantica. The sequence goes on from JAQJVK010000009.1 coordinate 11,861,847, forward strand.
AATAGCACGTTGCTTAATTAAATTTTGGAAAAATGTTATACAAATATGTTTTTATTTCCTAACACTAAAGGAGCCAGTGACTCGCCATTAGCGACGCAGTACAGCTGAGGTCTAGCGAAACTCCGGAGGTAGGCGAACTACCCATCCAGCACGTATAGAGGTTGTAAGTGACCCGCTTTGGTGTGCGTAATCACTACAAAAGCGGTAGCCGGTTTTACCATAAATTAATTGGTTTTACCGTGCAAAAGATGGAAGGGAAAAAAGGAAAGGAAATTGGAATTGAAAGGTGTCCCTAACTAAAAAGGAATACAAGACAAGAGAGGGAATGCCCTCAACAAGCTTGTTGGAAAAAGGAAGTTGGAATAGAAAGGTATTAAAAACATATCATATAACATTCTTAAAAACAAAATATTACTTTAAACTGAAACACTCCAGGCAAAATATATTGTAAGTAAAAGAAAGATTTTAAATTAATACTAAGTACCAAACCAGCAAACTAAAAACAAACTACAAACCCTAGGGTATCTACAAGCACAAACAACTACCATGCCTTAAAATTAATCAGTTCTACATCAAGATGTTATTGTACAAATAACACCAAGATATTTTCACCAAACAGCAAAAATGATAAAATGTTCAGGGCGCCTTCTGAACATGTTACCACCTCACTGTGTAGCGAGCAACTGATGCAGAACCACACGCGCAGATCCCAGACCCCAACTCGGCTCGAGGTCATCACCCCCCCCCCCCCCCCGCTTACCCCCTCCTAAACCACAGGACCCTTGCTGCGGGTTTGGTTTCTATCATTCTTTCGCCACTGTTCCAACAGGCAACAACATTTCTTTCTTTATTTTACTTAACGTTGGACTTGTAAAAATTTCAAGTGTTAAAACTTTACAATAATTAATACTTTAGGACTTAGCAAATTTTTGAAACATTTGCTTTAACATTTATTTTACAATATCAAGTTTCTTTTTGCTGCGAGTTTACTTTCCATCATTCATTCACCACTGTTCCAACAGGCAACAATACTTCTTTCTTTATTTTACTTTACATTTGACTTGTAAAAATTTTAAGTGTTAAAACTTCTCTATAATCCATTTTTTTAGGACTTAGAAAATTGTTTAAATTCATCATTCTTTTGTTACTGTTCCAACAGGCAACAACACTTCTTTTTATTTTACTTTACATTGGACTTGTAAAAGTTTTAAGAGTTAAAACCTCCCAATAATTAATACTTTAGGACTTAGAAAATTTTTCAAACAACTTTTGTTACTGTTCCAACAGGCAACAACACTTCTTTTTATTTTACTTTACATTGGACTTGTAAAAGTTTTAAGAGTTAAAACCTCCCAATAATTAATACTTTAGGACTTAGAAAATTTTTCAAACATTTGCTTCAACATTTATTTTACAATATCAAGTTTCTTTTTTGCTGCGAGTTTGAATTCCATTATTCTTTCGCCACTGTTCCAACAGACAACAACCCTTCTTTCTTTATTTTATCTTACATTGGACTTGTAAAAATTTTAAGTCTTAAAACTTCCCAATAATTAATATTTTAGGACTTAGAAAATTTTTCAAACCCATCATTCTTTTGTTACTGTTCCAACAAGCAACAACATTTCTTTATTTTACTTTACATTGGACTTGTAAAAATTTTAAGTGTTAAAACTTCCCCTTAATTAATATTTTAGGACTTAGAACGTTTTTCAAACATTTGCTTCAAATTTACTTTAAACAAGATTTTTTAAACTTGCATTATTTGACCTTGACACTTAGATTTCTTTTCAAACTTACATTGGATGATCTTAATACTTAGGGGTTTTGAAATATAAAACGTTCAACAGTTATTTACACTTTTTGTGTTTAATACAGAAAAAAAGATTCTTTTAAACTTGTATAATTTGACCTTGACACTTGGATTTCTTTTTAAACTTACATCGGATAATCTTAATACTTTGGGGTTTTGAAATATAAGAAATTTAACTGTTATTTACACTTTTTATGTTTAATACAGAAAAAAGTGGTGGGGGTAATGCTATAAATAGGGGGAGTTTTAGAGTGGTTTTCATTACTACGGCAACTTTTGTGGAGAGCACACCTACGTCATGTATTACTGCATTAGTTGCGAAGAATCTTTTGAAGATGAAATTTTACTACAAATACACAAAGAAGTTTACCATAACAATGAAACAAACCAAGAAAGAAACCAAGAAACAAACCAAGAAACAAACCAAGAAACAAATAACAATGCAGAAGAAGAATATTTGGAAGATTTAGATCAAATACTGGCTACCGTACAACAACAACTAAATTCAAGATCAAGTGTTATTCAATACGCACCCGGACCATCTTTGGATGTGGAATTATACGCCCGAGCCTTACCAGGTAGTGTAGTAACTCATTTTAAGATTGACAATGCTCAATTGCAACTTGCACAGTTTATTTCAAAAGCAAAAACATTAGTAACAGAAACATTAAACAATGAACTAAGAAGATTAAATTTTATAAAGTTTGGAATATTATTAGATACAGTATTTACAAATGTTCAGAATGAAACATCACCAAGAGGATTTTTAACTAAAAACAAAACCATCATGTTTGCATCAGATATAAGCTCAATTGTGGATGATTGTTTTGAAGAACTTTTAACAAAATTACAAGAACATGAAGGAAGAGGTTCTGGATGGAGTTTGTTAAGTATAACAAGCTTAGATGTAAGAGTTCATAAACATGGATATGGAATGAGAGGTAGTAGTCATATTGAATTGCCAAAGAAAATTCAAGACACCAATTCCTGTATTAATGTTCAAAATAAAGATGCTGAATGTTTCAAGTATGCAATGCTTGCAAAATATATAAGAAATCATGCGGAACGACCGAGTAGAGCATACAATGAGGTTTACCATAACTATAATTTTCAAGGCATGAGTTACCCTGTTTCAATTCAAGACATATCAAAATTTGAAAAGAAAAATCCTTTTGCATCTGTAAACATCTTTGGCTTGGATTCATCCAACAATGTTTACCCCTTACGTATAACACCTACCGAACGCAGAGATCATACTGATTTATTATTAATAACAAAAGGTGATATTTCACATTATGTATATATTAAAGATTTTGAAGCTCTAGTTTGCAAACAGTTATCAAAACGTAAAGAAGGAAAAACCACTTGTAAAAGATGTTTCTGTTTTGTAAACAAACCTTTGAGAAGAGGAGGTTCAGAATGGCTGACGGAACATCAAAGACTATGCAGTGGAAACTATGAAGTAAGAATTAAATTACCACACCCTAGAAGATCTCAAGTAAAATTTGACAAAGTTATCCAACAATACAGAATTCCCGTTGTAGTGTATGCAGATTTTGAATCTTCATTGCTTCCACTTGAACAAGAAGAAGGAGAGGAAATTACAAGCAGAACAAAGTATCAACTTCACAAACCAAACAGCTACTGTTTAATAGTAAAATCCACTCTGCCTGAAGAACATCTTCAAGAATATGGTTTGACATCTACACCAAAGATCTATCGTGGAGAAGAAGCAGCTCGATACTTTGTTGATGATTTATACGATATCGCTGGGAAAGTGGAAGCAATGTATAGCAATGTGGTTCCTATGTCACCTATGACACCGGAAGAAATTTATCTTTATGATTCGACAACAACATGCTATTTGTGTAACAATCAATTTACAGAAACTAAAGTTAAAGTTCGCGACCATGACCATCTGACAGGAGCCTACAGAGGTGCAGCTTGCAACGGATGTAACATCAACTACAAACTACCATCTTTTATTCCCGTCGTTTTTCACAATCTTAGCGGATACGATGGACATTTTATCATTCCTGAATTAGCAAGAGACAACGGTGAAATAGACGTTATAGCACAAACTATGGAAAAATTTATAAGCTTTTCAAAAAAGGTGGGCAAAGTTAAACTTAGATTTGTTGATTCTTTTCGATTTATGCCTTCCAGTCTTATGAAACTTTCTGAAAATTTAAGAAGACAAAATTTAATAGAAACAAGCAAAATTGTACCTGCAGAAAAAATGGATTTGGTTCTTCGGAAAGGAGTTTTCCCGTATGATTACATCGATGGACTACATAAATTTCAAGAAACGTCACTTCCTCCACCAGAAGCTCTCAAAAGTAAACTTACCGATTTGGACATTTCACCTGAAGACTATCAACACGCATGCAGAGTTTGGGACGAATTGGAAATGAACACTCTGGGAGATTATTCTGACTTTTATGTAAAACTTGATGTGACCCTTCTCTGCGATGTGATGGAAGAATTTAGAAACACCTGCTTTGAAGCTTACGGATTAGACCCTCTTCATTCTTATACTTCTCCAGGACTAGCTTGGCAAGCTATGCTAAAAGAAACAAAGTGCAACCTTCAATTATTAACAGATATTGACATGGTGTTGATGATCGAATCGGGCGTTAGAGGTGGATTGACCCAAAGTGTTACTAGACATGTTAAAGCTAACAACAAATATCTTCCAAACTACGATAAAGAAAAACCATCAGTGTTCTTAGGATATTTCGATGCCAACAATTTATACGGATGGGCCATGTCTAATCCACTTCCTTTTGGAAACTTTGAATGGGTTAATCCAGACTCTATTGGTGATATTTCGCAAATTTCAAAAGACGGAGACACCGGATACATATTGGACTGTGACTTTGAATATCCAGAACACTTGCATGATCTTCATTACGATCTTCCGCTCCTTGCAAAAACAGAAGTTTCACCAATTGGCAAACATCCAAAATTAATGATGACTCTTGAAAATAAACAAAGATACGTAGCTCACTTTTGGGTTGTTCAACAAGCACTCCAATTGGGTTTACGTATAACCAAAATTCATAGAGTTTTAAAATTTTCCCAATCTTGCTGGTTAAAACCGTACATTGATTCAAACACCAGAAGAAGAGCAGCTGCAACATCAACATTTCAAAAGGACTTTTTTAAATTGATGAATAATGCGATATTTGGAAAAACATTGGAAAACAAAAGAAAACACAAAAATGTTAAATTAATTACAGATCCTATAAAACTAGAAAAACTTGTACAAAAACCAAACTTTGGAACATCCGTTATCATCAATGAAAACCTTGTGGCAGTATCTATGAAGAAGACAAGCGTGAAAATGGATCGTCCGTTGTACGTTGGAATGTCAATCTTGGATATTTCCAAAACCCACATGTACGATTTCCACTACAACAAAATGGTCGCCTTCTACGGTAGAGATAACATCGGAATCGCCTACATGGACACGGACGCTTTCATCTACTGGATTCTTACTGAAGATATGTATTTGGATCTTCGAACATTTGTTCACAAAAATGAATTTGATTTTAGTGACTATCCAAAAGATCATTTAAATTATGACAATGATCGGAACAAAAAGAAACTTGGAAAATTTAAAGACGAAGCAAATGGAATTTTACTGAAAGAACTTATTGCACTAATGTCAAAATTGTATTCACTACAATTGCATAAAGAAGAAAACAATATTATTAAAAAAGCTAAGGGAGTAAAAAGTTTGTATCTTAAGAAGAATGTAAATTTTGAACACTACAAGCAATGCTTATTTGAAGAAACGACTATAACTGCAAAATTCAACACCATCAGAAGTTTCAACCATCAACTGTACAGCGTAACAGAAGTGAAAAAAGCACTCTGCTCCAATGATGACAAACGACACATTCTTCCAGACAAAATTCACACTCTACCATTCGGCCACTACTCTCTCAATCCTATCAATGAGTAAAAAGAAAAAGAAAAAAAGAAAAAAAAGAAAAAAAAAAAAAGAAAAAAAGAAAAAAAAGGGGAAATCACAGCATGCTCGCTGTGATTTCCCCTTTTTTTAAAATATGTTGAAATGACCTTGAACTATAAAAGCGGATGCAGAAAAAGAAACACTCAATACTAACTTGACTTTGTTAGTAAAATCATCATGACAGACTTAAAGGAAAAGATTGTTAATGAACTTCATAAACCTGCAAGAATAAAGTTTCCACGACGAAATACTGTTGTAAAAGGAATAAATGATTTATATCAAGCAGATTTAATTGAAATGCAACCGCATAGTAAAATAAATAAAGGATTTAAATACATACTTACGATTATTAATTGTTTTACTAAAGTTGCAGATGCTTTGCCATTAAAAGACAAAACTGGTAACAGCATAACAAAAGCTATGGAAGTAGCTATAAAAAGAGATAAAAATAAAATTAAACATTTACAAACTGATGATGGGAAAGAATTTTTTAATAAACATTTTGCCTTGTTAATGAAAAAATATAACATAAATCATTATTCCACAAATTCTGAGAAAAAGGCAGCTATAATTGAAAGATTTAATAGAACCTTAAAAGGTGCAATGTATAAAATGTTTTCGAAAAGAGGTTCTTACGTATGGGTTGATATCTTACCAAAATTAATAAGCGATTACAACAACAAGTTTCATAGAACTATCGGTATGGCACCTAACAAAGTGAATAAGAAAAACGCTAAACTAGTTTTACAACGAATTAAAAAGAATACACAGCCAAAAGCGGAACAAAAAAAACCAAGAAAATTTAATGTAAATGATAAAGTTCGAATTAGTAAATACAAAGGAGTGTTTACTAAGAAATACCTGCCCAATTGGACAAACGAAGTTTTTACAGTGTATAAAGTACAACCTACTGTACCGGAAACTTATATTTTAAAAGATAACAAAGGAAATTTGTTACAAGGCGGTTTTTACGGACATGAATTGTTAAAGTCAACAGTAGGTGATGTCTATCTTGTTGAAAAGGTGTTGCAAAGGAAAAAAGACCAAGTTAAAGTACGTTGGTTGGGGTTTGACAAAACTGAAGATTCGTGGATACCTATAAAAGATTTGATTTAGTTATAAATCAACTTATTTATTCTTCAGCCTTTGAATAAGATGGAGATTGTTCACCATAAAGATAAATTTAATATTAATAACATTGATGATTTAACTGTAGATAACGTTAAAATCAACAATGGTAAACACGGCAGTTTATTTCCAAACACTGTACGATGTATAGTAAGCGGTCCTTCAAACTGTGGCAAAACTAACGTTGTGTTTAACTTAATTACAAACACAAAAGGATTGCGATTTAATAACCTATATATTTTTTCAAAGTCCTTACATCAACCAAAGTATCAATTGTTGGAAAAGATCCTGACTGATGTGCCTGATGTTAACTATTACAAATTTAATGCTAGTGACAGTGTTATGCAACCAGACCAGGCTAAGCCGTATTCTGTATTTGTATTTGATGATGTATCTAGTGAAAATCATGATACTATTAGAAACTATTTTGCCATGGGAAGACATAATAATATTGATAGCATATATATCGGACAAACATATAGCAAAATTCCAAAACAACTAATTAGAGACAATGCAAATATTTTAGTTTTATTCAAACAAGACGATACAAACCTAAAACATATATACAACGATCATGTAAATGCTGATATGTCATTTGATAAATTCAAAGAGCTTTGTGGAAAAGCTTGGGCGGAAAAATATGGATTTTTGGTAATTATGAAAGATAAAGCTATAACAGATGGTCGTTACCGCATAGGTTTTGATAAATTTGTTTTAATACATTAATTAACAACATTATCGTCCAAGTCTCCATGGTGTAAACATGGTTAATCAGGAAAAGCTATTAAAAGAAATAAAATCACTTAGTGATTCTATTAGACATAAAAACAGAGCGTTAAGATTAGGAATAAGTGAAAGAGAGAAATTTCTGGAATCAACATTTAAACCTATTACTGAGCCATTAAAACAATTGGGGCAAAATGTTACACCTTCAACATTTAATTTTTCCGGAGATGCTATTTTACCCATTTCAAAATTTGAACAAAAAGAAGAATATGAAGGTGATACAAGTTTTACGCAACAAGGAGAAACAACTGAAGAAGAAAGCGAACTAGGTGAAGAAACGGATGTTTTAACAGAAAAAGAAGGTCTTTCTACAAGCGAAGAACAACAAGAAGAAGAAGAGCCTATTAATCCATCCAACTTGAGCAAATTGGGCTCGGATATTGCGTATAAAGGGCCGCTTGCAAGACAATTTGTATTAAAAATGTTACATTCTGCACAACCAACTCGAAAGTATCATACTTTTGGTGCTAGAATAGAAGAAAATGGCCTAATGATTGGAGATAGCAAGCTTGATGTAGACGAACATGACAATATTATTATAAATAATAAACAATACAAAGGTACAAAAGGATTGTTTGAACTTATTTTTAAACCGAAACCTAGTAAATATACTAAAAAGGATTTAAACATTTTTAAACAAATATTGGAGGATACAAATGCGCATAAGAAAAATTATTCTAAAAATTTCAATGTTTATAGAAATAAATCAGAAAAATATAAAACTATTATTGCTAAACTTTTCCCACCAAAAAGAAGGGCACCCATAAAAAGAAAATCATTATCTTCTGCTGAAATAAATATTTTACATAAAAGGAGAAAAACAAATCAATCAAGTTTATCAGGAAAAGGATTATTGAAAAACTTGTATGATACTAATATAATATACTACAACGATATAAACAAATTGGTTGATAGAATGAAGTTGATATATGAAGCAAAACAAGCCGGACATAGCGGTTTAGAAAACGAATGGGTAGCTTTGGTCGGCGAATTGCGAAATCGAGGAGTAATTGCATAAAAATATGAGTATATAGAATACAAGCATAACCGATTAAACATTCAGTATAACCATGAGTGTGGATAAGTTTGGACGGTATTCCGAAACTGGAAGCAAATCAGGATCTTATGGAAAAAGAGGTGGTTTACCACTAACATCCGATGGAGATTATGATATAAGTAACAAACGTTTAAAGTTTGTAAATGATCCAAAAGATGATAATGATGCAGTAAATTTCAAAACTTTAAAAAGTGAAACATTACCTAGCTTAAAGCTTCAAAATGAAGTGTATAACGCTAATTTTTATAGAATTGCAAATCTTCCAAAACCAATAGATAAGAATGATTCGGTAAATAAAGAATATTTAATGTGGTACATAAACCAAACCTTAAGATATGATCCTAAAAGTAATAATAAAGCATATGATGCAAAAGATCTTAGAATAGCCAATATAGCAGATCCTGTTAATGATCAAGATTCAGTTACCAAAAAGTATTTACATTCAGTCATACCTGAAAAAACAGATAAATTTTCCTTTTACAACTTTGTAATACACGATATTGGAGACCCTAAAGATATGAAAGATGCGGTAAACCTTCAATATGTTACAGATCATTGTATTACACATGATATTAAGTCAATTGATTGCAAAAATAAAGTGTTAACTAACGTTAAGGAGGGAACTGCAAAATCAGATGCAGCTACAATAAGTCAAATAATGAAATTAAACAATAACAAATGGGATGCGGATGCAAAAATAATTACTAATGTTAAAGAAGGGTTGAATGATGTTGATGTAGCAACAATTGGACAAGTTCCTGCATTAAAAGAAATTTCATCAAGACTTGGTCAACAAGGCTTTGATTGTAAAGAAAGACCACTATTTAATGTTGGAATGGGAGTAAATGACAGTGATGCAGTTAGAGTAAAAGAATGGCGTGAAAGATGCTTAAGAACAGAAAAACACAAAAAGTTTTTTCATTGTCAAAACTTGCGATTGACTAGCTTAGATGACCCTATTGATATTGTTGATGCTGTTAATGTAAATTACATTATAAGACTCTTAAGTGTAGTGTTATATGATGTTTATAATACGATAAAGCCCATAAAAGCTGATCAAAAACTACATTGGGTTAAGAAAAATGTTATAGAAAAATATTTTTTAAATATGAAAACTGGAAATTTAAGATTTGCTCAAGTTGATGTTGATAAAAAGGATACAATCCTACCAAAAGACTGGGTAAAAGTTTATTACCCATAAACAAAATACATGTTTATTATAAATAAACAATGTCAAAGGATAAGTGCATCATTCATTATAAAGAATTTATAAAATAAACAAGTATTGGCATTTCCTTTCACTATAAAAAACCATGTTGAAAGTTCAACGCATCAGTCATAATCGACACGTTATAAAGAGAGGAAGAGGAATAGCATCAACAGCAATTTCTCTTATTACTAAGCCGGTTGGAGCTATAGTTAACAAAGCTATCGATTTATTACCTGTAGAACTACATTTACCAGGAGGTTATCAATATTGTGGTCCAGGAACAAAATTGAAAAAAAGACTTGCTAGAGGAGATCTTGGAATAAATAAACTTGATCAAGCCTGCAAACAACACGATATAGCATATTCAAAGTTTGCAGATACTAAAAATAGATCAATAGCGGATAGAGCACTTGCTGAAAAAGCTTGGCAAAGAGTAACATCCAGTGACGCTAGTATCGGTGAAAAAGCAGCAGCTTTAGCGGTATCAGCAGCAATGAAGGGTAAAACGATGTTTGGAGGTGGAAAGAAGAAAGGAGGTGGAAAAAGGAGGAGAAAACCTGCAAAGAAACGTGGAGGAAATATAAGAAGAAAACGACGATCCACCGCAGGTAAAAATAAAAAGAAACAAACAATATGGTCAATGATAAAAAAAGGAGGAGGATTATACCTAAGACCGTATCGTGTGTATTAAACAGAAAAAAACAATTATTAATTCCAAATAAAGAATTAACAGATAAAGAATTAATTACTTATGTTTCTTGTTTAAAAATTCCATTTTTTAGAGGAGTATTTATGAAAGATGCATTACCTGTTAAAATTTGGAAAAATGAAACCGGAATAGTAAATTTAGATAATAGTAAAGGATCAGGCACTCATTGGGTATGTTATAAGAAACTAGGATCAACTATTTACTACTTTGATAGTTTTGGTAATCTCCCACCACCAAAAGAACTACAATATTACTTTAAAACAGCTAAAAATGTACTATACAATTATAAAAGAGAGCAACCTGATGATACGGTAATCTGTGGACATTTATGTTTAGATTTTTTAACAAAAAGCGTTAGTCAACTTTAAGATGTCTTCCTATACAGTATCATTAACTGGAACTTCATCTACTTTGCGAAGTGTTCTTTTCCCTGCGTTACGTTTGGAAAAAGATAAATTATGGGAAGCCGCATTATTAGATATAACAACTTATAATTCTATTCCCAACGTTACTGAAAATGTTAATGACAAAATACATTATTACAAAACAAAAGATAAAAATACAAACAAATATTCAGATATACAAGTATTTAGTTTACCCACTGGAGCATATGAAATTGATGATATAAATGAAGCGATACAAAATCATACGGGAAAAGATAATATAACAATAAAAGGAAATAACAATACTATGAAAGCTGAAATTAAATCTAAATATTATATAGATTTTAGCAAAGAACATTCAATTGGTAGTTTATTAGGATTTCCTAAAACAACAAAAATTTTAGAACCTAATATTAACCATTCAGGTACTAGAACTGTGACAATAATGAAAGTTAACAGTATAGATGTTACATGTAATATTATACATGGTTCTTATAGAGATGGTGAAAATACTCATATATTGCACACATTCTATCCAACAGTCGCTCCGGGTTTTAAAATTGTGGAAAAGCCACAAAACTTGGTGTACCTACCATTAAACACCAGTTTTATTTCAGACATTGTGGTGAACATACTAGATCAAGACGGAAATCATATTGATTTTAGAGACGAACCTATAACTATACGAATACATATAAAATCAACCGTATAACAATGGGGTTATCATTTAAAAAGAAAGAGCTGACTGGTAAACAAGTCAGTAGCACGTCAGCTATAGAAGGATTAACAAGTGATAACATTCGTTTTCTAGAAGAAATTGGATTAAAACTTATTAATAATGGAAATATTGGATATAGCGCAGGGTCCGACATTCGACGAAACCTTATGGGAAAAGGAATATCATACGCACAACCCTTACGCTTCGTCAAAATTAAACAATAATGATGAAATTAGAATTCCCATACAACAACAAGATATTTATACACTTCCATGTGAAAGTTATTTATATATCGAAGGAAGAGTAACAAAAAGGGATGGAACCACTGCAAGTACTGTTCCGTTCATAAATAACCCCATGGCATATTTGTTTGATGAAATAAGATATGAAATTTCCGGAGTTACAGTAGATTCAACAAAAAAGGTGGGAATTACAAGTACATTAAAAGGATTAGCATCTTTAACACCGAGTGAAAAAAATATGCTGGCCGCTGCAGGATGGGTAGCACCCGATTCCAGTACAATCACTCCAAACACTTCAGGCAATTTTGACTTTTACATTCCTTTAAGATTACTTTTAGGCTTTGCCGAAGATTACCGAAAAATAATAATAAACGTAAAACAAGAATTAGTTTTGTTAAGATCATCAAACGACAAAGATATTATTCAAGCAACTGATGGAACAACGGAAGCTACTTTAGAATGGAAAATGCAATTAGACAAGATTGTTTGGAGAGTACCGCATGTACGGTTAAACGATCAGAATAGAATTTCATTATTGAGAACTTTAAAATCAGATCGTGATATCGTAATACCATTTAGAAGTTGGGAGTTTCATGAATATCCGGTTTTACCGGAAACACAACGTCATACATGGACTGTAAAAACTTCTACTCATTTGGAAAAGGCAAGATATGTAATATTTGGATTACAAACAAAAAGAAGAAATGAAATAACTAAACATGCTGGTGAATTTGATCATTGCAAACTTACAAATTTTAAGGTGTTTCTAAACTCGCAATTCTTTCCATACGACAACTTCAACATAAACTTTACAAAAGACAGGTTTAGTGTTTTGTACGATATGTATGCAAGATTCCAAAATTCATATTATGGAAAAACAAACACACCTTTATTAACGCCAAACCAATTTAAATCTAACTATCCGATTGTTGTAGTTGATTGTTCCAAACAAAATGAATCTGTAAAATCTTCCAGTGTAGATATAAAAATAGAAATGGAATTTGAACAAAATGTACCCAAAGATACATCTGCTTATTGTTTAATTTTACATGATAAAATTGTTACATATACACCTTTAACCGGTATTGTAAAAGCAGTGTTGTAAAATGAAAAGAAAAAAAAAATACCCCCCACCACTCGGCTATAAAAGCAGGAGCGGGAACGCAAATTGTTTAGTTGACTGTCTACAGTTGTATGGGTAACATCGTCTACAGCATTATAAACAAAATGAGTTCTTTATCAGTTGTACAAGGCGTTTCCGAAACAACACCTTTATTGGAAAATGATGATGATAAACATTTTGAAGAAAATGTTGTAAAAGAAATTGATGAGTTTTTAAAGTTTGGAAAACAAAATAAAAAGTTGGAAAATAATAAAACAAACGTAAGAAAGAAAAGAAAACTTGAAGAAAATATTCCACCGAACATTTTAACTGAAGTTTTCCTTCGCATCTTTTATCCTATTTCATCTTGCATGAGTAAAAGTGTGTCGATAGGATTGGTAAAATCATTAGACTACTCTCCCGCAGTAATACTAAGCCATGGTACAAAGATGGTTTTATTTTCAGAAAATGCTTGGGATTCCTTTTTAAAACATCTACATCTTATTGAATGTTATTTAGCCAACAGTTTCTTTGGAAGAAAAACTAACATTCGACTTTTGGATTGTGACAATGAAATTGACATTATTAAACATCGTGGCCAACAACAAGTAAGAATTAGAGACTCGACACAATTTGAAAATAAAATTCTACTAACACGTGAAGAATTCTACATTTTAAACTATGCAACATCACCTATCACTAGGTATATGAAACAATTGGTATTTTCAAGCTCTGTTATTAAGGAATATCTGGTAGATGCATGCGAAAAACAACCTGACAGCACTTTACAATACGGACCAATAGATACATCCATTTTTAATAGAATACCTCACGAAGTGGAAATGTGGAGGCAGTTGAGAAACTTTGAACCTTTTACTGAAATCGCAACGGAAGCTACAGAAGAAGAAACCAACAACAACAATACAGAAGAAGAAACCAACAACAACAATACAGAAGAAGAAACTTTGGTAGTTTAAAAAAACTACAATGTAGTTTAACAAAAGAATAAACCGTGGGGTAGGCCTACTGGGGACGGTGCCCACGTTAAACATACACCAACGCGCCTACAACTGTACGGCCTGGTTTATATATCTAACCTACCGTGGTGTGGAAAACAGTTAATCACCAGACATCGTGATGAGCGGACTGGATGAAGAAATGGCAACAAAACCTTGTGTAATTGAATTTCAAGCATTTCGCGGAAACGATGATAGATTTATTATAAAAGAATTGGTGATTTTAGATTTGCTCACACAAGTAGCATACCCGTTTTTATTTGAAGCACCGTGTTCTATCCATGCACTAAAGTCAAAAGCTAAAATAACAAACAGATGGTTAACAAACAATTTTCATCATATACATTGGTTTGAAGGTTTTCTACCGTACAACAATGTACACAAAATTATGTTTCATTTCTGTAAACAATTTACGCACATATACACCAGAGGATTGGAAAAAAGAAGTTGGATACAACAGTACACAAACAAAGAAGTTTTAAGCATAAAAATGGACAAAACCTTTCATTGTGATGTTAGAAATATTTGTGTTTCTACAATAGATTCGAAACACAACCAATCTCAATGCGCATTACAAAACGCATATCACTTGGCTGCTTACTTACAAGAAAAAGAAGAATGTGGTGGGGGTTACGAAGGTTATAAATACGAGGAAGCAACACACCCCGAGTATCACTCCAACTCCATACTCCGAACAGACAACATCTCCAGTGAAGAACATGGCATCACAACAGTTTCTCCAATGTTTAGTTGAACAATTCAACTTACATTCAAAATCAAATACTCTAATTATCAAGAAATGTTCAGAATTAAAAGAACAGAAACATTATATTGTTCATGAAATGAAAAAAGTTGATACAACGCATGGAGACGCAGCCGTCGCATCTTTATCCGATGCACCATATACACCAGGTGATGAACCAAAGTTTCAAGTATATCTTCCAAAACGATTCGTCCAGTTGCTGCAAAATGAAGATCTGCGGGAAATTCAGCCAGGATCATTATATTTGGTGTCACACGGAATGAGCGGAAACAACTCTATGGAACTTACTCTGCACATCGCACAAAAATAACATTGTAAATATTGTAAAAAAAAGTTTTAAATAAAAAGATAAAAAACAACATATCAGTATATGTTTTTATATACTGATATGTTGTATTTTTTTTTAAAAACTCAAACGGATGACCTTGAACTTTTAATCGATGGTATTATTCGATTATTTTGATCGATAGTTTTATTCGATAGTTTTATTCGAATACTTTATATAAATACGAAACCTTAACGTTGAGAGGCTCAGTTCTGTTTAAGACAAGCTACAACCAACATGTCATCCAAAAGAAATAATGTACCACTTTTATCTTATTGTTGCAAAGAGAAATGTTTTAAAATACCTGAAGATCAAGTTGACGGAAAAGCTTGTACAAAATGTAATTCTTTCTGCTACTGTAAATGTGGTTGCAAAACATATCAAAAGAACCGGTTGGATAAACTAGAAGAATTGCAACATCGACTCGGTCTATTGTGGCAACGATTAAATGCAAAGTGATTAAACAAGCGTCTACAATTTTTACCCCCACCACTACCCCCACCACTAGCCCCACTACTATCGGAGGTACCCGCAGCACCGGCTTTGCAATAGTCATTCCTGCTACACCTCTCGTCGAGTAAACAACTCTAGTCATGTCTCTCAACATTCGCGGGATTCACTACAACACTATCAATCTTACAACCTACAAGGATTTGGAAATTTTTAGTGAAGAACTAAAACAACTTATAACCACTGGGTTCGGTTTATCTTTGGAACTTTATGCAACAAACAATCAAAACGAAAAGAATGTATTTTTGCCAACTTACAACAACAACAAAAAGAATGAAAATAAGCAAGAAATTTCACCACCGACAACAACTTACTTTTCAAATTTGGGAGCAAACTTTTCAACCTTAATGTAAAATAAAAAAAATATCTTGCATTTTCGGATCTTCCGAAAATGCAAGATCTTTTTAAAAACATCCTCACCTGACCTTGACCCATTTCCGGACATTTAAAGTTTAAATACCCAGCACAGCCGGGCATTTAAACTTTAAATGCCCACCATACACGTCACAGCTACGTCACAGCCTCTGACGTCACCAGACCGGATGTAGCTGTCACTTTTGATTAATGCGTTTTGGCCCAGAAGCCCCACTATTGCACTACTCATTATTCGTAATAAATTTTCATGTTACAAATGTCAAGCAAAAAGAAATCAATAATTGGCATTTCACTTTTCAAACATTTACAGAGCATATATTCACAATATGTAACAATTCATATATCTCCACAGTACAGTACACAAATTTACAAAATACTAGGTTTATACTGAGATGTACAATTTACTTAGGTATATTGAAGCCTAGCCCCATTAAAAGAATGAAGCCTCAAGGCATGATTCAAAAATTAGTAAAATGATTTGTTTAGTCTCTGACTGTAAAGTTTTAATTTAGAATCATTGATTTTCCTTAACTCGCGTTTGGACTATACAACTTGTTTTATAAACTTGTGTTGCACAACCAATTATAGTAATTGATTTGAACATGTGTAAGAATGTCATGTAAAATTTTGTACGACAAGCGTGTTCTAAAACAAAAAATCGTGTTTTACAAAAGATTTCAGGTTTCCCGAGCCGTCTCGGAAAGATCAAAGGAAATTTGTGTTTTCTAAACTATTGTTGTACAATATGTTTTAAAGGGCAAGACCAAGTTTAAAAATCAAAAGTTGTACTGTATTAAACATGTTTTACAAACAAAAGTTTATGTAACAAGTTGTTAATGTAAACTTGGCTTTACACCTGCATTTTGGAGTGGATATTGTCACAGATGAGAACTTATGTAATTTACAGGTTCCTTCCCTTTACCTTACATGTATTTTCATCACGTAATTGCCCGTTATTATTTTTCCAAAGCATACAGTGTGCCATAAAAGGCATCGCAAGTCAGTTTAGAATGTTGATTTCCTACCAATAACCGAACGCATGTGGAGCGCGCCGCGACATGAAGTGAGAGAGAAAGTGACGATTAGCTCATCTTTGCCTCTCACTCACTCCCGTGCGTGTGCGCGGATTATAAAAGGAAAGTGAAAACTAGCCTCAGTAAAAATAAACCGAACAAAGGGACCGTGAAGAATGTTTTATTGAACCAGAGTCATTTCAGTGGTTTACCACCGTAGAAAGTGGTTAAGTGTCAATAATTTACTGTATAACTTATTACATATAGGAATAACCACTAAATCCACTATCATAAAATAGTAAAAATACTGGTAAGGGTATAAAAATACTGGGGTTCGTAACAAGTGATGCAGAGCTGTAGCAAGTTGTGCGATTATCAGAAGTTGATGGATAGTGATTTTGAAACCAAGTTGTTCTATTTGAAAGTAAGCTATAGCTCTCATCACTTACCATTACCACTGACAAGTGATTTTTAACAAGCATAAACAAAGAGAGCATTACTTAACAACAATGATACAAACGTACAAAACTGATTTAGCCTACTCATAAATCAGCCGTTACTGGAGTTCCACTAGAGCCCAAGTGGAACTTGCGTTTTAAACGCGAGTGAAAATGATTACTTTGGTCTTTACTTTAAGGAAGTCCGAATCATTTTACCAGAGTAATTTTCCTTTGAATAACTCTTCCTCATACGTTCAAGTCATGCGTTTAAATTTAATTACCTCACCAACTTTTATTTTTATAAAATGCCCACTCTTTCTAGTGGGGTAACAACCACTCTAACGCCAAACACAGAAATAGTCATAACCATTTCATTACAAATCTCATTGATTATCTAAATTCGAACCTCTTCGATAGAATGGTTTTGAGCGAACCAATAACATTCATGTTCATCGTTACAAACTAGGAGCCAGTGCATGTGTTTGGGCGTAGCCAGAGCCGCATCCTGCAGTTACGAGTGTCACTGCAGCACCATTGTACTCATCACCTGCCCGCCACAGCGCTGCACGGATGAATCATTCAACATCGTCTGTCTGTTGCATCTCAATCGCATCTGCTTTGTCAACGTCCTCTGGTCACCATATATTTACTACACTGTTATGGATAGTACTACTACTGAATTCTATTGACTTTGCCCCTATCGCATTATCTATAAAGTGAACTGTCTGGAGCGCTATGGAGGAAGTGTAGCTTCAGATCAGATCAGAATATCACAAAAACTACACTGAATACCATATACTGTATCGCATTTACCGTGCAGTTGGCCTACAATTTTCCTAGAGCAATGATTTTTAAAAGATAATACTGGGATATCTTCGTGCAATATTGATTTTATAATTTATTACTGTAATGTCACATAGATGACGTGGATAAAATAATTGAAGTTAAAGTTATAGAAAATAATCATTATGAGTAACAAAAAAATCTCCCAAAAGGCCTATATTGCACGATGAACGCTCAACATAGTGCACATATGCATTTTAAGTAAGAACTGTATGCATACCGTACATTGCAGTAGTTTGGCCAAATACATCTGTTGAGTTATTTTTAAGACCTGTTAAAACACTAAGGGCACGGTCACATGCATGCGAACGAGCAGTAGTGAACCCCATAGGGGTGAAGGCGTTCAGTGCTGCTCGTTCGTTGGTGTTCGCACCGGACTCGCTCTAATGTGAACGTGCCCTAAGAAGAAGACTTCCGCGTCTTGAATAGTGAATTAGCTTTGGCTATTTCAGCGACCAAAGAATGGCATTATTATTCTTTGGTCACTGTAAGCTATTTATCATACAAATATTGAGTTTGCATCCAAGTATTAAAAGCGATGGGCATCAACAAACCCTCGCGGCTGAAGCGCCTTGGCACTCGGTTTGCCCGGCCCGTCCGAATAAATAACAAGTCCTAAATCTTAAATTTACATCATCATTAATTGCATTCTATCAGACAATTACAATGAAAAGTAAAAATAATACTTCTTGAGAACAATACCTGAAGGAACATGTGAATTCAATTCCCCACACGAATCACCCACGGGGGCAGTGCGGGTAACAAACCTAATTACTCGGCCCGCGAGCACCGCTGTCACGCACTTTATCATCAGATCTAATTAATTACCCTCCTACTGAACACTCTCTACACACTGTGGAAACACCATTAAAGTTAAGTGAGTGTGGTTGTACACAATAAAGTTTGGGTAAAATACACCGTAATAACCCCTCCCTCTGTGGACGCTCATGAATACACGCACATGGTGGTAACACCACCACTATAGGTGGCATCCTTGCCACTAAAGTAAGCAAGATTGTGCTCAACAAAGTTTGGGCAATAAAGCACCCGTTGTAACGTCTCTACAAACATTTATGTAAACGACAACTGACGATGGTTGAGTTGGAAGGGAGTCTCCTTATATCCTTCACCTCCATTTGTCTATTCTCATTCATTGGACTTTAAAAAGATCCGAGAAACTGAAAATGAAATTTAAAAGGAGTTGGGGTTTGGCTTTCAAATATTTTTGCATATTATATTCTGGATCCGTTTAAGGTCCTGACAAATTCATTATTGTAAGCTTCGCTAAAGAAAGAGTTAATACATAAGAAATACTGCGATTTTAACAACACAATACTCTGCCACCATCGCAGATCAGCTGAGATAGGCAACAACTGCCAAGAGTAACGGCAACAGACAGAGTTTACAATAAGGTGATGTACAACACCTGCGCAGCTCGAGGAAAACAAAACACAATAAAACACTAACAACACGGGAGCGACCTCTGCACAAAGTATTTCTTCTCCACTATAAATCTCAGCCTCCGCAAAACAATGTCTCAAGGCTGCATCAAGAGTTTGAAGTTATATAGACTTGTAACTGCGATATTCCAAATAAAACGTGCAAGTTTTATGATGGATAATAGTCTCAGGATTCAAGATTCAAAATTTTATTTCCATTGTAAATGTTTACATAAGAACAGTAAAAATACAACAATTTCTATGGATTTCCCAACAAGGCCAAAATGGCCAGAGAGTGAGGAAGAGTTCTGGGGATAATCATTTCAAAACTGTTCCTTCTTCACCTCCACAACATGAACAAAAACCTTTAACTCACTAAAATATAAAACTTGATACAAATACAAAAAAAATCATTTTAATTATTATCATGATTTTAAAAAAACGTTGTTTGACAAAGACCTTCCGGTATTCTTTTCAAACAACAGTAAATTTGTTAGTGATTAATAAATTTCTAATTTTGGGTTTCGTCAATATATTCATGTGCATATTGTAATGCTCATATAAATTGTAACATATTACAACAATAAATAAAAATATTGCGTCGTACTCTTTCGCGACATTCACAAATTAATCCAATTTTCGTTAAAAAAATTACCTAAATACCTCATTTTTTATATTTTATTTTATAGCTCATCTATTTTTCTAGATACGACCTCGGACCTAGTAACCATTATTTTTGGCAATGTCTTTGTGATTTAAAAGACGTTTTGACAAATGTTCTATCTTTTACCGTTTTCGAAATAACTGCTGTTTAACGCTAGCGTCCCCCGCCATGTTTGCCCCCCACACGTTATCGACCACGTTGAAATTAGAAGACATTCGCAATTTTCGTCACCTCGGTCCATATTATGACGGTGAACAAAAACACTGCGTTACCTTTTCATGTATGCTCAACCTCCCCTGAGCTCCTGGACTAAAATGGTCGGTAGGTAGTAAATCCAGACTACCGTTCACTTCTTACAGGTTGGTAGATTACTTACTCGCCGGTGACTGCGGCTGAACGTGCCCATTTACGATGGGAAAGTACAATATAAATCACATAAAATCCAGAATAATATTGTACGAGGGTCAATGGAGAACTGACAGGATGTTGTACAATACTACCCCTACAAGATACATTTTTTGATCTTGTGCAGTTAAAACCTATTAAATTCACTCTTTAGTGAGCAAACCGTTTTCCATCTTCGGTGTCGCCTAACTCGGTTAATACAATTTTACAATGAAAAATATTGCACATTTATATTTTTTAAATTTACCTTATAATATATGCGCCTTTTTAAATGTATTGCACTGTGCAGTAATTATTTGGGTGGTGTGAGCAGAGAATTACAATGCAAATAAACTGGGTCAAGTTATAAACGGGGCAAGTCCGCAGGTAAGGCAGCAGCCTGCGGTGGCGCATTGTGTGTTAATCCACACGTGGTGAGAGGGGAAGAATGTGGAATATGCACACGGATCTTACATTGATCGAAATACAGTACGTTTGCCTCATACACCAAGTAGTTCCTCTTCACAAAGTCATGGAGGAATACCAACGTATAAGGTACCTATATGCGTAATAATTAATTACAACATACATCGAGAAATGCACGTTTCGAAAAAAAACATCTTACTAGTCATTCATCAGTAGGTATACATATAAATATAACTCAGATAACCGTAAACAACTCAAGAACGTATCCACAAACAAGATCAAAGAGCGAAGGAGGCGTTGAAACTACAAATCTCGAATTTGACGTCGCAGATCTAAAAGGTTGAGCAATGGCCGTTCTCTTCAAATATAGCGAATAAACATATCCTGATTTAACATGCAGGGCAATCGCGATTCAGTATATTAAAAACGCGGGTTAAAAATTATCTACAACTCATTTACGCGACGCGAATATTCGATTTCTGATTTATTTACTATTGTTAAAAACCGTTCCTGTGGTAAAGGTTTTTACAAAAATGTCAAAACCTAAGGAACCTCTAGACATTTTCTAGGTTAGATACAAGTCAAGGTTTTGTTTTATGGATGTATTTCGTACTTGATTACGCAAGGGTTACATTAACCCTTGAATTCCGAAGGTTTGAATTTTGTGGCCTCGAAAGATTATTGAATAAATAAGACTGATAAGCAGAATAGGATGAATATACTTACAGCGCAGAAATCTCTCTATTCATTAAATATTTAATGTGACGTCATCCCTTAGTCCAACATCCCATGTTGTTCTATCTTCACACTGACCTCAGAGCCCAACAGCGAGCTGTTTTTCGATCAAGTAGGTATAAGGTTTGAAGCATCCAATAATTAATCCGGAAATAAAGAGATCATCTTTTAATTTCTGGATTAATAATCAGGGACTTGCTTAAAAAAATGAAGTTTCAATAAAAGTGCGACAAAACGTTTCCTAGGTTTTGACAATTTTGTAAATATTGTTGCCTCAGAAACGGTTATTTCAGTAGTAAATAGATCAGCTAACAACTAGGTTTTCAACCGTAAAATGTTTACATATTTAATGCGCTTTTCATAGAGAATTTACTTAAAGAACAACTTCTTAAGACGTGACTCAATGCCGAGGGAACTTTTACTACTCTATCACTGCTGCTAGGAATGATGATTAGTGCAAGTCAAACTAAGGAAGTCCTCTACCGGACCGCCTCAACATGAAGTGATAAGTCGTGGTATCAGACCGGAAGCGGCGACCAAAGCGCACCAGTGGCCCACATCCAGGGACTGTTGTGGGTTGAGTATATACTCAGCCATGATATTGCATGCTGCACCGAGTGGTGGTGATAAAAAAATGATAAACCCCGCGATTTGATCGTGACGCTTGGTTTGCACGAATGGGAGCTCTATTAATATAATATATTAATAGAGGCATAGCATATTATGCAACGGTCTTTCAATTTAGTAAACAAATCATCCCTCTTAGTAATTCTACTCTTACTCCTCTGAGACCCGTCGCAAAAAAAACTCTTTGACAAATTTCCAACATAACTCTCTGAACATTAAGCACTCTCAAGGATAAATCTTCTAACATTAAAGAGTAAACTGTTAACAATATCCCAAATTGCGAGGTCTAAGAGTGCATTTGTACGCCCACTTGCTCCCCTATAATGCAATTTTATATTTGACAGGAATCACAAACACAATAATTTTACAAGTAAGCTATTACTGCTGCTAATACTTAACCGTAAGAATTACATTATCTAATGTTCTTTGTGGAGTGCTTTAAAAAGCTTACAGTATAATCGTCTCGAAAATTGAAGATTTTCTGGAAATCCACCAGCTTCTTCGTGTTCACCATTAAGTACTGCAAAGGCACATCACCGACCAATACCGTCACAGACCGAACTCAGAGCGGTCGGCGCGGCGGGGTTAGAACATGTATAAGAGCAAGAGACATGAATGAAGTTTCAGTTATTTACAGCGAAGCCGCCAGCCAATGCAGACGCTGCTGGCCGGCCGCCATGTCGCTGCACATCTCCCTGCACCGGAGACGGTCGGGGATATTAATACTACGCTCCTTTTCAAATTACAAATTCCTTTCAAAAATAAATATATTTTCACTAGGAGTTTTGTTAAATCATGCAAGAGACTCAAGAAAACCCTAAATATGTAAATTTTAAATCTTGTTTACTTACAAAGCCCGGTCAATATTCCAATGCTTACCTGAAAACAAACAAATGAGCAATGAGAAACACAATGCACGAATAATACAGCAACACAAGTGAACAGGTAATCAGTAATACAAAAAACAACTACGATTAAAAATTATCAAGGTTTTAAGTACAGTGGTATAGTATTATTGCTAAAGCACTAAAACTCAATACCCAATGAAAAAATCATTATTACAAGCGCTCACATATTTTGATGAGTCATGATATTAGCAAATTTATTTTCAATGGCTGATTGAAGATTGAAATTCACAATAGTAAATGTCAAACTGCCCATCTGATTAGTACATAAAGGCCCTATTTTTTTATTTTAATCTCAAACTCAAAAAAGGAAAAACCCCTCCCCAAAAGACATGTTGGTTGTTATTTTACATGAATATGTACACAAGAACAGATCGTAACTCAGACATAAAACCCATTAAAACCACGCCAAAGTGGAACAAACCGACCCAAGGGAATAAAGCGGACGACATAAACATACTGTGAATGGCGAGTCGTAAGCCACCACGTGCTGGCGGCGAGACATGAATAGACGCGAGCGCAGCGACCGAGGATCAATAGGAGCTGGGGGTGGTTGGGGGCAACCCCCCCCCCCCACTGGGGGGCTTATCAGACCGCCGGACCCGGTCCCCTGTTTCCTGTCCGGCGAGCTACACGACTTGCATTACTGAATGCACCTCGCTCGGAATGTGGAATGCGACGTGAGGTGCACATAGTGGGAGTCTCTTCGTGATTCGTTCAAGTTGAAAACGAATAGAGATTGATTTACTGGAGGAGAACGTTGGACGAAAAAAAGTAGAAAACCGGGGATTTCACACAAAACAAAAGAAAGGTACTCAAAAGGGTCCACCATATGTACTTGAACTACTGACCTCTATTTGAGCAAATTAACCTGGCAGGTATTTATTCATATTTTAATAAATAAAAACTATAACTATTGAAAAAGTTTATATTTCGATATGCCATAATAGTTTTGTATTCAAAACTGTTCGACTACTTATACGAAACTATTTTCATGAGCTTTTTCTGTCAAGATGAGTAATTTTAATCTTGCATAAAGTGGATACGACATAATTCTTATTATTACAGTGAGATGTTCAATTTGTTTACTTTGCATAATTATTTTTTCTTATAATCAGCTACTATTGTTTACTGTTGAAATACAACCGTTTCTGTGGTAACAATTTTAACCAAGGTTTAAATGTTATAACCATGGAAACGATGTAATGCATTTATTTATTTCTAATTAAATAGCTTCAGTTTTTTTTTACATAAGTCGCCGATGATTCATCCGGGAATAAAGATTATCTCTTTATTTCCGGATTAATTATCGGGAGCTTAAGACTTCACACTTGAAGGAAAAACAGCACGCTGTTGGGCTCTGAGGCTAATTTTAAGAAGAGACAAGAAGATGGAATTTTGGACTATAAGGTAAGAGAATGATGTAAAATGCTGTACAATCACTCATAGTCTGAATTCCTCAGAGGTCGAAACAGAAAGACGTCCATATAATCCAAACTAATTGATAAAAAATACAAAACCGGACAAAAACAAGTGAAGCAGCAAGAGTGATGATAATTAACCTTTGTCAACATCCAACAGCTTCTGCTGGGATTAGAATTAAGTAATCAGTGCGAGTAATCTCATGGGGCCATTTTGGACTATAAATAAAAAACTAATAATACTAGTAAGTTATAAAATCAGAGTTGACAGATTACTATCATCACTAACCTCCAGTTTTATTTACGTCTTTAATCATTCCAAGTTTAATAGCAGACGCGTTTTTCGGCAGTAGGCTATAGAGACCTAGGCTTATGTTACTGACGATATATCGTCAGTAACATAAGCCTAGGTCTCTATCCTCTGCTCTGAGAGGTTACCGCATCAATGCGAAGCTACGAATCATTCTTAATAATAGTAGTAGATTGTAATTTATTGTACAACAGGCGCCTAATTTTAATGGAACAATTTGGTTTTATATTCATAATAAAAGTAATAAAGTTAATTATTAAGAATGGTTTTCTGCTCTATATTGCTGTAACTCAATAGACGGTTCTAAAGCTTGTGATGAGCATTTCAATTTTTATAATAACGGGGCTTGGATTATATAAAAAGTCATTACATGAAATTTAGCACCTTATCCTATCATAAGACAGAATTAATTTCAAAAATATTGGAAACGATCATTGAAAGGCTGTTAAAAAAAGTTATTGAAAACCGCACT
This sequence comes from Flexamia atlantica, assembly GCA_035578135.1. Classification (NCBI taxonomy): domain Eukaryota; kingdom Metazoa; phylum Arthropoda; class Insecta; order Hemiptera; family Cicadellidae; genus Flexamia; species Flexamia atlantica. The sequence continues at coordinate 11,887,642 of JAQJVK010000009.1, forward strand.
ACAGAGAATAACATTAATTTCGGGTTAAAATGTGTTTATCTGCTTAATATAAAAAAATTCAAAACAGTGAAACAAATTTCTCATTAATCAAAGCGGAACTAGGATGCCAGATGTCCTCATTGTTTGTCCACATTGTTATACAAGTATATTAGCATTATGGCAAATATACTTGACTTGTATAACAATTTTATTGTGAAATAATAATTTTAAAGTAAAATCAGGAGTTATAGAACGCTGCTAACTAATATCTATCGCGATTAAACTCAAATTATAAGTTTATGAAAGTAGTAATGATACTCGCACAACAGATTGTAACCGATATTGCAGAACGCCTGCAGTTGCCGGTAAGCAATATAGCTACAGTGTTCTTCATGTAGCGAGGTTATCAGTTTGCAGGCGCTATCTGTCTTGGCAAAAACATCACTTACATGCAATACATCACTTTTCATGAAATTTAATCTTTAGGAAGAGGAGTCTATCGTGTATGGATTTGTACCAACTAATACCTTCATCAAAAGACTTAAGCAAAAATCATACCGAGTGATAGAAAATAATTTTTTTCCATTCTGAAAATCTTTTGTAGCATATATTTACCGTTTTGAATGCATAACCGTATTTTGTTAATATATTTTGAAGTGTTGTAAAATGTTTTTATCAATACGTTGAACTTAGAAATATATATCTGTGTGTTGAATATTTATGTATAAATCCGTGCAGGGGGGGCAAAAATATTGTGTGTATTGTATGTTTCGAAAATAAAGTAAATTGTACACGTTAATTATATTTTTAAGTGTTGTAAAAAGCTTTTATCAATACGTTGTGCTTAGAAATAGATATCTGTGTGTTGAATATTTATGTATAAATCCGTTCGGGGGGGGGGGGGGGCAAAAATGTTGTGTGTATTGTGTGTTTCGATAATAAAGAACATTGTCTGCCTCGAGAAAATTGTCGCCCTCGGCAAGCTCAAGCACCAACATTTACACTCGTGAGACAACATTGTACTTAATTCCCGAAATACACTAAACATTTTTGGCCCACCTGTAAGGATAATAAATTTATGATAGAAACATATGTACTGTACTGACACGAAAAAGAACATTATAAACATAAGTTGAGAGTATTGTATTGATTAAACATAACCTCGCAAACCTTAATTGTCACTAGCTGAGTGTTATCTTCCTTTTACGCTGTAATCTAATGCCTCTAAACACATGCGTGGAAGCGCCAATATTCGTTGAGATTAAACATATTTTGCATGTCAGCGTGAAAATTCGAAGGCGCTCAGTTTTTTAATTATTGATTTCAATGTTATTACGGATTTATTTTGTCTTTCGCCGGGAGACAAAGTAATCACCTTCCTCCCTCTGAGAGATAAAATAATAATTCAGTAATTACGAAGAGAAAAACATCTAAATATGGCAAGTAGAGAAAAAAAACAAAATGCCAAAATTGTGAAGTATCCTAGTTAAGAAAACTCTCTTATATTTTGTTTTTTGGGATTACGAAATCACTCCGTGAAGATTGACTATTTATTGTTCAACCCGACCTCACAATTGCTTACCTTTGGGCTGATTAATGGGGTCTTAAAAGTGTTGGATTGAATGTTTAGTATGATAATCACGTAATAAAAATTGTGCCGCAGGCGAAAAGAGTTCTATGTATTTAATTAAATATTTGGACGATACATGTTATTTATGATTTTTAGTTTTTTTTAATCATATCGTAAATATTTAACTATTATCATTGGCCTTATGTGCAGAAGTTTGTAACTATGCGGAATTCTTCTGTATTTCTACCCAGTGCTATTAGTGAACCATAATTACATAATATAAAAGCTTGAAAACATATAGGCAACTCTTTTCAATCTACAGGCCATTTTCTCAAACCCTAATCTGTCTTGAATGACCTGTTAATTGGTCATTAATTGTGGCCCAGACCATTGTTAACCCATTAAACATTCAATGGAATTCTAACCGGCTTGGCACTTTGAATATAACAGCATACAATGATGTAATGGCCCTACAACAACGAAGGGAGCGTATGGAGGCATTCAACATTTATTACACCAGGGGAAAGGGTCAGACGTGTGGCATAATCGTAATTGAAACTTTAAATGTAATTAAAGTCTTCACTGATCATACACTGTTGTCTATCTTGTAGCCTTTCACATACATAAGTGAAGTTATTTCACTCCATGTAAACCGATTAGGGAGTCGTTAAGTAACTGCAATAATCCATACAAAAATATCGATTAAAAGATCAATAACATCATAATCAGATTGTTTATACTTTACACTGTTATAAAACCTATACCCTTCGTTTAATCAATACGCGATGGAAACCATTTTCACAAAATACGAACAATGGAAAGACCTAACTGTTGTTACAGAGTACCGGAAAGTGAAAATAGAAGTGGAGCGAGGAAACGACCAAAATAAAAGAAAGGTCAAGAGTAACGGGAGAGAAATGAGTCAGCCGCCAACGAAAATAAGCGGTAACTCATCGTTCTGGCCACGGAGCAGCGGACTGACGTTACAGCCTGTGGTTGCGGGACACCCTGTATGTGCGGGGGGAACGAAACTGTAATCCCCTGGAGTACGTCCGCTCTTTGTAGAGTTCGCATTTTTTGCATAATAATCAAACAAGATTTTGCACAGCAAAACAGCGTTAAAAATATTAATGTACTGAATAAATTTATTGGACATTTGAAATTTTATCAACCACGCAAACGTCAGCTGTTTATTCCCGAAGCTCTAATTTTTTTTTTAATTATAAGAACCTCTTCTTTTGCAATTGGTTTTTCTTAAAACTGTAATAAAGCATGCAAACAAATAAATATTGCCACAAAAGCCCATCTACGAAAATTCGGATAGTGAATAATCATAGTGTCATTTCCCACAATCCTGAGGTGATGTGTAGTAAACAGAAAACACCATGCACCATACCAAATGACCACCAAGTAATCAAGGCAATCAAACCCATTCGCAGGAGATCAAACGCAGGATGAAGACTGCTGAGCGGCTCGGAGTCATTAGTCCCGGCTAAGGTCAAGGCTACACCACGTATGTCCCGATATGTCGAAAGCCCTCATTCCTTCAGTCAATCACACGGCCGTTGGTACAGATCCGGTCTCCGCCCGGCGTTGAACTCTCTGGAATTTTATCGCGGACAATCATAAATTGCTGTAAACTACTCTGTCAATCGAGCCCTGTATGGAGTAGTAGTCGGACGGTTTCTTTAGGTTTTCACTTATCCTCTTCATGACAAACAGGTAGGATGTGTTTTAAGTACTTATTAAAATGCTATTTATATTTTACTTTTTCAAGCCAGTCGCTCTCAATAAAGGGAGACAGTTTTTAGAGGTGCATTTGTGCTCTGCGACATTCGTCTCATGAGGATATCCAGTATAATGTTTTATCACATAAATTGGAATGTTATAAGAGATTACATGCATAGGAGCTAAGTATTCAAAGTTTCTACCCTTTTCTAGATCTAATGAATATCTAGTCGCGTTGTTCTGATTGCGGGCCATTGACTCAAAATCGCGATAGAGGGCATATGAATAGTTAAATGGCATATATAAAAACCATTCTTCACGCTTTTGCAACGATTCAATAAGTAAAGCAAACAATGTAAAAAGTAAAGCAAACAATGTAAAAAGTAAGAAGTAAACAGGTTTTGTCAATGAAGTGATATGACAACTTGACGTTAGATGGACTGAAAGACTCAGATCAAGATCGACTTCTCTCACTCTAGACCACAGAACCTTATAAGGCGAACCTCACAACGACTTGGAGTGCAGCCAGCAAAGGAACTCCAAGGCTCAAGTTTGACACTCGTGCATAAAGTTACGCTGTAAATGACAGTATTGAACTACTAAGTTTTGAATTGTACTTTAAACTAATGAATAAAACGTTGTAAGATTTAGAAGTTAAACCCATAATATGCTGAAAGGTAGGTGATCGGGAAAAATCAAGAGAAAATAAACTAAAAATAACATTAAAATGATAATATGGAACCGGATGAAAAAGTAATGTTTCCTAGTGAAATTTTGAATGAAAAAATAATACTGTGGCTTAATTCATCATTAAAAAGTATTGATTTAAAAACGGACTTAACAAAAATCAGTTCGGCTCATTACCTTGCACTCATAGGGGGAGCACAGAGCACCAGCGAAGGGAGACATAAATCAGATAATTCAAGTAAAACAAAAATATAATAAAAATGTATTTTTTTAAGTGGGGCAAAACATAAAGGTTATACGTTTGTCCATAACAACTGGATGGAAATTCGTCGAGATGTTATTTTGTTTGTGTCGTTTGAAAGAAACTGAAGTAGTAGTTGAGATTTACTTAGTGTTTTAGCTTCCAATATTACCTGGTAGGAATTTTGCACAATAAACTGCAAACTATTAATATTAGTGAAATACCATTTCTCATTAGGCGATTTGCTAATATTTTTAGTCTTTAATATTTAGTGCAATGGTCCGATAATACCGCATCGATGTCTTTTAAATATAAACTCTGGGAACAAAATAAAATATCTCCTCGAATCCCACCTACATTTTACTGTGTTAAACTAAATAAATCCCAACATTAAGTGCGAGTTTCAGTAAAAACATACGCTTCTATGATAAACAACACAAATGACAAACAAAACAGACTTAATGTAACAAAATTTAACAGACTTAATGTAACAAAATTTAACAGACTTAATACCTTTGTTACATCAACTCGTAATATTCGAAACCAAAAAAAATCGGGAATCACTATAATCCGCTTTGGACAGCTGGCAATCAAACAATCACAGCAAACAGGCACGTGTGGCGCCGGAAAACGACCGATCGTGAATTTAAACCGCCGATGTGAGTCCGGCCACTCCGGGATTGTTTTAAGGATCGTGACCGGGACACAAGAGGTGTAATCAAGGCGGCGATGTACAAAAAGTAATGGCAAAGTCCACGCGCGATCCGCCTGGCTCGCTGCAGCAGAGGGATCGAGCGACCGCTGGAGTCAGGAGACCCAAGAAGTTTGAGCTAAATAAACCGAGAAAAATCTCCAATCTACTTGCATTACTTACTATTAAATTTTATTTCAACGTTGACTTTGAGGATTGAATTGTGGATAGTTATGAGCGATAGCTTGTGGACACTGTGTTCCTTGGGGGGATTAACGTCCGCACGAATGAATACTACGTTCATAAAGCCGTCCTCATAATTAGACCAGTTGGTAAAAGTGTTAACCGAGGAAATTGTGGTTCGGATTCCGCGTTAAAATGTAGGTCCCTTAGTTGCCATTGGCTGTTGGGCTATTAATTAACAGTCCTCTAAGTAACATGTCTGCCTTAGTCAGTAACAAGACTACAAGATCGCGCCACAATCATCCTTCACTCATCTGTCATTCATACTTGGCTTAAAATACCTACCTGGGTAGGTCGCCATTTCAAGAAAAGTATCTAAGTATATTGACACTGGCGATTGTAAGAGACAATATTTTATTCTTCATGGACTATAATGGAAAAAACCGGGATCGATCTAACAAGTCGGTAAGGGCCACTTCACATTGGTCAGACAGGAGGGCGAGTTAGGCTCGACTATCAACTCGACCAATACCCTTTTTCAAATGGGCGAGTCGAGTTGACAATTCTAAACTATAGGAATCAGCTAATCTTATAGCAACTCGGCCGAGCTACCAATGTGACGTGGCCCTTGGTTGTGGTGAAAAATGCTTTAGAAAACGGGAAACTACTATCAGGCCAGCTGGCGCACTCGACCATCCGAAACACCTGGAGGACCAATCACAATCTCGGCGGTCGCACCTGCTTCTGCTCAGTCCTCTCACACTCACACTCACACTCACACTGTAGTGCCTACACCACCTCTCTCTCTCTCACACACACACACTCACACTGTACCGCAGTGCCTACACCACCGCTCTCACACACGCACGTACACGGTGATTGGCGGCGAAACTGCACGGAAGCACCTGCCGGCACCACGCTTGTCCTCGCCCGTGTTGTTTTTGATATATGCTAATTTCAATGGGCCCTATACCCCATCAGCAGGTGTTTGCGGGTTTTGGCACTTTTTGGAGGTCTGATTTCACTTTGATTACTCAGCACCTGCCTGGAGGCGGGTTAAAAATAGAAACAGCTTGGAGTGGGGAATTTGAGTTTTCAACATTCCCCCTTATACGGGGAATGTTTATCGTTTCTTCAGGGCTTGGCCCATTAGACCATAAAGATTTAATGTTTATTACGTAAGACGATGGATTTATCTACGGCCTGTTAGGCAATTACTTTCAGGGGGCTACTAATATTAAGGGTTGGTAAAATCAGCCTTACATGGCTTTGAAAGACCTATTCGCGCTTAATTTCCGGCTATGGCTACTACACAACTAACGGTATCACACAACTATTGACAAGCAGCTGAGTTTTAGAACAATGTTTACAAAAAAATACCCCCCCCCCCCTTCACCCCGCAATTTGCAACCAGCTGCCTCAGCCAGAGTCGGATAATGTGTGAACTGTACTTAAAGTTTCAATGAATTTATTTTCTGAATCATGCACCAAACCCGTCAAAACCGGGCAGTATACAGTATACAATATTGCACGACATTTCCAACTAGACAAATTGTTCCTAAATACGGTTTTACATAAAATCCAGTTGAATGGAAACTTGTGATTTTTATTTTGTGTCACGACTAACCACTAATTTGTTGTTAGTTCGTCCGTGATGGCCTTCACAAATTAATGGTTATAAATCAAAATAAATCAAGATTCAGCTCCAGTACCTATTAATGAAAATACTTTTATTTTAAAGCAAGATTATGTCGGTCCTACAGTCATGAGTGTAACATTCGTTCGCCAATTTTTATTTATATCCTTATTTAACGATTTCAGCTTAAACTGTTTTAATTTTTATTAAATACAAGTTCAATGCACTGCAACTCTTATAATATCAAGTATGTGATATTTCTTGCTCCACGCGTGCGGTTTGCACTTGGGGTTATGTTTGTAAAAATTGCACTTATTGATCTTGAGAATTAAAGTATTTTGATAGAATTTTGAATTGAATTTAAATTAATCTGTTATATTTGGGAATACTTTAAACAGTTCGTTAAAAATATGTAATTAAATATGAAAAATTATATATCAAAATCCTGGTTTACTTAATTATTTGCAACACCGCACTACTGTAGTCGCAGGGGTAGCCAACACCTAGGCTACTTGACTTGGCAATAGCTTAATCCAGTCCATCCCGGACACGAACCGGTACCAGTTGGCAGAGGTTCGGAACAGAACCAGTTGTGGGGACAACTAGCGCGACCTATCGCCGGTAATTGAAACACCGATCAATACAGATTACAGCTACATACAGCCAACCGGCAACCGGTTGTCCACTGTCCCTGAAGTCACTGTGCAGTTGGAAATTCCCCACTTATGAAAATTCTCTTGTGGGAAATAACAATTAACAAGCTTTTACAGTGATGCAGTAGAGGTCGGGGCCTCACAATTAATTAATTAATGAAAGGTTATCACCGACAATGACATGCAAAGTAGAGGCTAGCACGCTACGACATGTGAATGCTGAACCAGTTTAAGTAGGCCCTAACATAATGACAATCATTCCATTAATCTGTAAAAAATTTACTCACTATTACAAGTGTTAAGTAGTACTTAATATTAGTGCCAAACAATTGTATCCATTCCGTTTTTTTGGGCTGAATGTTAAGAGGTAAAAATCCTTGTATCGGTTTTTTAAAAGTATTTCATCCATCGGATGAGTTATTGAGTGATCAAATCGTAGTAATATTCATCACAACGATATTTTAGTCCCTTTGAGGGGCGAGTTTTATTTCAACATGAACTCACTCACGCGACTCAACCGTTCAATATTTAACCCGATTAAAGTTAAATGCATCAACAAAAAATACTGAGAGATGAAATGGCTGCATAAAACAACTTGATAAATTCGAGCTACCGGTTATCTCTCAGGAAAACATTAAAGTCCCATCAGGCGTTTTAACATCATTATACTCCGTGTTGCCCTGTGATTCCTTCTTCACGGTTGAATTGCGACGAGTTTTATTTATATTATGGTAAAATTGAACATTTATCATTACATTCATTAAATTCATTCATTATAACTATCGTTGTCCCAATATTTTGTGACATAAAAATTCAACAAGAATACGCAATTTTAAAACGGACTCAGCGCTGGCAGCGATCCTTTTACCCCATTATAAAATAATGATGAATGAAGATTTTGGTGATGAATGAAGATGACGCGGTAGTTTTGTAACAGATAAAAGTTCAGTAAGAAATGAACAAGGTGTAAACCACTAATATCCTACTCTAGTTTTTACAATACATTTTACAAGAGTCCCCTACAGAAAAATAATTGTATATAGTACAGATGAAATTTTATCTTTGTGATTATTCATTATAGTCAACATAATAACATAACGATTAATGATGTGATCTCATCCATATTAAATCGATAATTTCCATGGAGTCAAAAAAATAATAAAGAAAAATAATTTTATCTGAGTATTCCTTAAAAGGGTTTTTAATGTTATCTTTTGAGAAAACTTTTCATCCGTAAAATTTGAGGTAGCCGTCTGAATGAATCGAAGGGGAAATGAAAAATTCAGAGTGCCAGGGGACACTGTGATGTATAATGAAAAAGCGGAAGACTGAAAAAGTGACGTAATCAATCAAGGGAACAACGGATCCGTCCCGGGGGAACGACGGGCGGGGAACGGGTCGGATATTTAAACTGATCCCTTTTAAACTGCTTGATCCATTATTATTCAAGTGCTTCCCGTCAATACGTCAACAGTCTAAGTATTCTATGATTTAAATTTATTGAACTATATCATAATATATTTCTAATTTGTAAATTATTATTAAACCTAATTTATAAATGCATTACAAAACAAATTAAGATATAGTGTTGCTGAGCAAGTACCAATGACAGTATAGTTAAGTATTGTTTTGCAACTTGAATTTAGAATTAAAGGCTACAAATAATCTTTAAATGTTTAACTTACAGTAAAATTTCAAGAGAAAAATAATTAACAAAAATTGTATCTCATTCAAAAATCAATTCACCGAAGATAGTATATTACGTCACTGAGCCGGGAAGTTCTGTTTTGACGGACGAGCATGATAGTTTCCGCGTGAGCGAGAGCGAGTGCGGGATTTTCATGCGAGTACGGCAAAACTTCCCGGCCGTGTAACGTACGATATTTTTCATCATACTACACAGAAAAAACATACTTTCAATCATAACGTAGTCCTTGCGTAAACATATCAATCAATCCTTCAAACCTAACCTATAACAAATAGAACAAACATTTAATTTGCTATAAGGTTGCAGTGCTGCCACTACATTCCTCTAAAAAGTAACTAATAAACAAGCATTAAACGTCGGTTTGCTGCAAATCAGCTGATTGTTTACTTCCGTTTTATCCGGCCTAGGCCGGATAAATGTTTTTCCGGCCTAGGACGGCAATGGATAACTTTCGAGCCAACAAAAAGGAACTGAAAACAGATGTTTCTGTGTCAGTATGATGAAAAGATTATCACTGTACTGTATATCTTTAAATCTTGTACAAAACTGTTTTGAAATTACTTTATTAATATTTTCCAATAACTTAAATGTGCTAAAATCTAATCTTTAACGGTTGTTTACTCAAAAGCGAGCGTTGAAGTAATGTAATTAAGTACTTCAGAAGTACTCGTCGTCAGAAGTACTTAATGTAATGAAGGCCCGCCAGATTATTCGTTCACTACTTTCATATTTGTATACGCGTTGATAATTCAGCTTCGCGACGCGGCACGCAGTAACTGTTTGGTTCAAGCGGTAAAGGTTCGCATTAGACACTCAATACATAAATGACTCCTTCACACCAATGCCAGATTTTTTAACATGCATATTTCCTGACCGAGAGAGGAAACTCATGAGACCAGCTTGCCGGAAATGACGTCATGCGGGATCTAACAATGCGGGTGTCCGTGTATGCAGTCTATGGTACATGGGAAAGGAGTGCGTTATGTAAGACCAAAGTTACAAGACAGGAGACTACTACTTCGTCCGAGTAATAAATATTTTTAATTAAATGGCTAAACATGCATTCTAAACGAGCAAAAATCTTATATACTCGGTTCCACGTTCACCTTTCAGTATGGAATTTCCATATGCCATGTATTTCAAAAGGCAATTTAAGTTGTACTAACCAAATTATGTTATTATCAGCTGATAATTTTGTAATAAAATGTTATGGATATTGGTAAACAAATATACCCAACAAAGGTAATAGAATTGTATCGTCCCATAAGACCTGTATACTGAAAGATGAATGTGGAACTGAGTATAGTTTTGTTCTCTTTGTTACGTGGCTTTTAGACATATCTATATAAAAAAAAAAACATCCCTGTAAGATTTGTCCTGGGGGTGCAGAGTGGTGTAGAATGCTAGATTAAATTAGTAAAATCAATGTTGCTCTTCTTGAATTACAAATGTGCCTTTTTTGTTAGATTCTTTTGTAAAGTTCTCTACTGGTTTTATACTATGGCGCCATTGTTTAATTCCTTGTAATAATTAACAATGAGGCACAATTATTCTATGAGCAAATCTGTATTCTATTAGCAAAGAAACTGAGTTTAATGAGTAAAATGATGTTTTTTACAGTTATTATTTTATACCGTTATTTAACGCTTAATTTATTTCATTACAAAAATAAACATGCGCAATAATTCATTGAGTAGGTTTAATTTAACGTTAACAGATCTAAGCAGCTTTTCATATTCAAGATTTATTTCCTTGATGTTCAAGGACTAGTTTTTAAGTTCAACAAATAGTCTAGGTCAAACATGCTTAGATTTATCGTTATGGCTGAATTAGAGAATGTAAACGAAGGAGTTTTTTTAGAATACATTTATTCACAAAGTAGTTTTCTTCAAGATTAAATGTATTCTAGTTCAGTTGCATTCAGACTGTAGGGGAAGATTTTCAGCAGATCTAATTTCAGCCGAAACCCACCAACACCTCTCGATTTGCATTTCTTTGATTAGAATCGTGAGGTTGGGGTGAGGAAATTACCCACTCACCTTTGAGCGACTGCGAGTGCGCGAGCTTTCCCTGATAAAAAGAAAAACAATATTGTTGAGAGAAATTTTTACCTCCTGTATTCAGGTTCGTTTCGTATTAGGTCCTTCATATTAGGTTCGTATTAGGTCCGCAAGCCCGTTTGACAATTTATGGGACTGCAAATACCGCGATTAAAGTTTCTAGCGCATTCATAATCTCACGTAATGTAAATGTTTAACTGCACGCCGGGTGCATAAACATGTTAACCGTTCGATAACACCGGGTGAATGGACGTGATTCTCTCCTGTATGAATTGTTAATGGCCGCTTCAGTCACGAATCCGATCTAACGCCATCACACGGAGACGAGAACCTTTCACTTCACAATTTCTGCACTGCATCTAAGGCAGTACACGAGACGACTGCGTAAACTAATTGTATACGGTCAGTGAGTGGGCATTATGTTAGCCCTATTCGTAAAAATAAATAGACAGAAGCTTGTTTTATTGCATTAAAAAAGGAAATACGAGTTTAAAAAAACCTTAAAAATTTACGTCTTGTAGCTTTTTAAAAACAAAAAGCTCATAAATTGTATAGTGGTTACATGCTAGGAATTCAAATCAATATCATGGGTTCAGAATTGAAACCATGTAAAATAACACTACAATTTACTGACAAAAGTGAACAAGCGTTACAACACAACTGAACAATGAAATATATGTAAAACATTAGATTAACGAGACAACATACGCAATTTTATTTACTAGGTAATACATCCAGATTTTAAAGAGGTTCAAGAAAAGTGGCATTATAATAAAACTATTAAAGACAACCAAAATAATTAAAAAATAATTGTTTTGAGATGGACAAAACGAAACAATAATGAATTTTCGTTTCAGTGATTCACTGTAGTAAATTTACGAATCAGTCCAACACATTTCCCGTAACACGGACGGACGTGTCGATGAGTCACAGTGTTCGATGGCAACTCGAGCCTAATTCGGCCAAATTATCCTCACTTCCTGCATGCGTGTGGGTGTGTGAACGGCGCGCGCGAACCGTGAAGACAACGCATCGAGCGCCGCGCCGCGCCGACAGCACACAGCCGCCGAACTGAGGTCTCACTCAACAAACTGACTTTGATTTTCATCTGGTTATAAGTGGAAAAAAGTGTTTCGGTGCGGCCTAGAGGCGATTTAATCTTGAGTCACGTAAAACACTTAACTAATGTTATACTTCATTCTCGAATTGACATCATCATGAAGTTTATATCAATGCTGTTATTAAGGCTCATTTTCGTACATGTAGCACGATGTGAGTGGGATAGGAGCGTGCTGACGTAAATTAAATATATAAGTCTCAACTGCGTCATGATCGATACAGTCAAACTCAAAATGGGCAATGAGAGCGGTTTCCAAACGAAACAAAGGCGGGGATCGCATCACCTTTCCGACGCAAAGCGTTTACATTTGATGATGTGTAGGGAAATAAACCTTAAGGCATATTTTTAAGTTTAAACAAAAAAAACAAGTGTAGGTAACACTGTGGGTGGTTGAAAACTAACTCTGCACAATGACAATTAATATAAAAAATAATAAATAATAGCAATGCGATTTTTTCCTTGGAAAACATTTAGTGCGCTCAACCGGTTTACAGACAAAACACACCCTTACAACGGGAGTTTTCTAAGACTTAGCACCCTGTCTAAAACAAACAGACAATTAGTAGTCGATTGCGCCCAGGGGCGGAACGTCTCCCCCCTGCTTTCCCTTCGAGTGTGGTCCTTGCCTCGTGAATATGGATGAATATTATTCAACCATTAACACACTACAACATCCTAAATTCAATGTTAGATTTAACTCCTTTGAGATTATATTTCCTTGCAAATTCTCTTCCACAAAAAGTATTTTCTAAACAGGTCTTACAGACATCAAAAGCGTGATTCCTAGACTGATGCTGCCACCGTGCAACTGAGCACTGTCATTGTCGCTACCTCCGAGAGGGGAGGGGGAGGGGGAGGGTAGGAAACCATCAATGTGCCCAATCAGATCCCTGATATCAGTGACAAATCTACCACTTGTCTGCCCGAGTGTCGTCTTCCTCCCGTCTCGTTAGCTGGAGGAAACATCTGTCATCTCGCACAAGTGGCTGGTGGGTGTTTGTTTTCACTCTTTATTGGGTGACAAACAACAAAAATATTACATCCTTTAGATTTGTCAACAGTGAAAATAACAGTAAGTCATATAACATATCTCTAAGGCCGGCTTAAGAGTGTTTAGTTTGGCAGTTACGGAGTTATAAAATTCAACGTCAAATAACGCACTACATGTCGCCGATTGATTTGCTGTAAAATTTAATTTGCAATCCCCACATGTGCTGGAACAGAAAAAAGGGTGGCCAATTCCACGATTTATTTTAAATAACTATCGAGAATCATTCGTTAAAGTACATTCAATCATGATTAAGTGTAATATCAAAGAAAATTCGTTTTTCACTTAAAAATTACCGAGCATCGAACTGTAAGTTTTTTTTTTAAATGAAGCAGTTAGGCTTTAATAATCATGGAAAATAAAGACAGCTTTGTAGCTCATTCACGGGTCTCTTTTATAAAAGCTCTTCACATATAAACGAACAGTGTTAACTGATTACTATATCTTATTACGATCTTACCAACTTCAAGTGAAAATATTATATAAGTAATGTATAGTGTCCTTTTTAATTACCTTCATCATTAAAACTGGTAGGGGAAGTTCAAAACAAGTAAAGTCTCTCTATTATATTGCCAATCATGCTGTGATTTTTATCGGTCCTGAAATTAAGGTAATAACAAAACATCTTAACAAACAACCCAACGACTAAAAAAATGCACAGGTAAATACTGTATATTTAGATTACTAAATATACAGTATACCATGTCATGAATAGTAAGTGATATTACAGTTTATATTTCGTGTTGGTGGTTATGAAGTTATGAAAAGCAACTGAAGTATTGAATCATTCATCGCCGCTATGTTTAAACACGACACAACAGCTGGTACATGACGAACGGCGGTGAGTGACCCGCGTCATCCATCTCCCATCGTGACTGCGGCCTCGCAAATGATACTGCAACATTTAAGTTAAAAGTTTGGAAAAAACTATTCATATCATATTATTTAATGGATTATGAAGGATTTAAATCGTTTTTCCTTTTGTTACGCTTGCATAGCGTTAAGCTTAGGAGATCTTAGTTAACCTTAGTGGGGATTAACGTCCGCACTATTGAATACTACGTTCATAGGACCGTCCTCATAATTAGACCACTTCGTAAAACGTTAACCGAGGAAATTGTGGTTCGGATTCCACGTTAAAATGTAGGTCCCTTAGTTGCCATTGGCTGTTGGGCTATTAATTAACAGACCTGTCTAAGGAACATGTCGGCCTTAGTCAGTAACAAGACTACAAGATCGCACCACTTGTATATTATCACAACAATCCCAACCATGTAAATGGCAATTGGGCTCAATCAATAAATCAATCAATAAATAAATATGAATAAATAAATCATTCTTCACTCATCTGTCATTCATACTTGGCTTAAAATATCTACCTGTGTAGGTCGCCATTTCAAGAAAAAGTATAAAAGTATCTCAAGAAGCGAATTTTACTCGTCTGTGTTAGACCACAATCGCAGCCACTGTCGTAGGACCGAGGGTGAGGTAAATCATATTAAAATTAAAATTCATCGTCCTGAAATATATAAAAAAAGTTTCTTAATCAAAGGCATTGTAATATGTAGTCGTTCTGAGTGATTAAGCAAGTAGTGGGTCGTTTTCAAAATACTTTTATCTTCACATCGTAGCTATCCTAATCCCTATGAACCTCTAAGGTGGCTAAAAGTCATTACTAAAAACAAAGAATAAACTGGAAAAATCCAAACCGGTAGTTAAATTCCGGTCATGATTTAACGCTATCACATTAACAGTCGGTCGCGGGGAGGGGGGCGTGGTAGGATATTACAATGATATATTACCGGTGTATTATGCCGCAAAGGTTGTGAGGTAGACTTGTTAATGGCCTGTTTATAACACTACCGCTACCGCCGGCGGCGTAGGCGAACAATACACCCGCCCGGCGCACGGCGAGCCGTGGTGGGCGCCGCGATGAGATAAATTGTATACTGCAGGGAAACGAGATTCGCAACAAAGTACCTCTCCAGCGAAACTACAGTAGCAGCCCACGGTTCATATTTATCATAATCGGTTTTGAATTGTTAACAATAAATTACCACCGACTACCTTATTTATTGGATAACAAGGTAGATGTTATGCAAATTAAGCGAATATAATCCACAAACGAAGTTCAATCATGTGCAATACACAATACAGACAAAAACATACCAAAACCTTCTTATTAATTTAAGACGATATCAAAACTAAAATAACGATAAATTAATTACTCAATGAACTTTACAAAATATAAACACTATTTTAAATTACGTTTTGAAAAACATTAACAAAGCTTAAATAGCTTGAGGGTTTAAGGCTGAATAATCCATCGTCGAAGTTTAGCAACAAAATTAGTAATGTGGTAGAAAAAAACGAAAACAAACATCCCTAACCTCACGAGTTACTCCAATACATAATTAAAGGTGTCCGGATAAAACTACAAACGGACAAAACTACAAATCAAAAGAATGCGGACAAAACTACAAATATCCTTGGTCTGCTACCTGGGGAGGGTCAGTAGGTAATCCAAACAAAAATGTAGCGGACAAAACTACAAAGATTCGGTCAACCGATTTTGATGATCTTGTTGGGAGAAGATGTGTCAGTTTGCTGATACCGTTTATTATTATTTAACGTATGACGAACGACTAGAGAAAATCATGGATACGTACGAGAGAACGGGGAACATGCGATCATGCTTAGCTTAAGAGTGCTATCGTACTCGCAAGCTCTGCAGTGAAGCGATGACCATGGGCAGTAGACGCATTTTTGTAATTATTTCTCATCCGTCTTGAATTGTATTTAGTCCAGCGACCACATAGTACAAATAGATGGAGTACACGATCCGCGACTTGTAGCCTAAATTTGCATCTAGTCCCCATGCACGGAAAAAAACAAAGTACGTAAAAAATTACAAATACGGTATCAAATTAAAGCTCTGGATCTCAGAATTACTACAGTACCAAATATAAATGGTTTACAGGTAGTTTACCCATCGTAAACACTGATAACCTAGAAGCTTGTCCTGACATTTTTTAGAGAAGCTGCCGGAACCTGTAACGTTTCTATAATGGGTAAACTGTTTAAAAATAATTTATAATTGGTACAATATTAATTGTGAGATTCAGACCTTTAATATGATACCACATTTGTATTTTTGTAGTCGAATATATTTTTGTAAACAACAGTTTAGGATTGATTTTGTTTTTATGCAGGTGCCGCACGGATAAACTCTCCCACAATAACTAAGTTATCGACCAAACGATGGCAGCTATTTTTTTTTTCAAAAGTATGATTTTAAAATTCAACTCTTTAGCAACAATTTTTACCGTTTTTATTTTACCTTTTTTATTTTATTTTACCTACTTTCCAAGTCGAAAGCACAGACCAGAAAAATTGTATATTTCACTACTAGTCACGAAAGTAGCCTATTTCGGGGCAAGATAGTGTTTTACTTGCGAGGCATAAGCCGAGCATATAAAACACTATCGAGCCCCGAAATGGGACTTTTGTGACGAGTTGTGAACAATACTTTTCATCACGATGCAAATAAGTAACCAAACTTATAAAAAATCATCCAACATTTCATAATTCAATAAATTTTCTACAAGCAAACACAATACGGCTGAACTGTCTATTTTTGTTTAAGAGTCAGGTGGTTGAACTGTCAAAATAGGAAAACCGTTTGTTTGGGTACTGCAAAATTTTGTTTTGGTACGGAAATGGTTTGATTGGGTACGGGAATGAAATGTTTGGGTACCGAAAAAGCAGCTGCTCATTATTTATTTGTTTTGACGTAAGGAAATCGAGAGTTTTCGTAGATTTCAGCTGTACGGTAACGGGCAATTTTCGTATACAGAGTGATGAAAAAAACTTTTTATATGGTCTGTGGTCCAAAGCCTGGATAAAGGGTGATGGAAATCAGAATTTTGTTTCGCTTCACTTAATGTGGAACTCTAAGACAGCTACCTATGTGAGCTATAACTGTGCTACTTTAAGAATCGCTCAAGTCATCAAAATCGGTTGACGGAATCTTTGTAGTTTTGTCCGCTACATTTTTCTTTGGATTACCTACTGACTCTCCCCAGGTAGCAGACCCAGGATATTTGTAGTTTTGTCCGCATTCTTTTAGATTTGTAGTTTTGTCCGTTTGTAGTTTTATCCGGCATTCATAATTAAAGCGTACAAAACCAGACTAACCAAACCCATGTATTTTAAAAACGATCCCTATTCAAAAGAGAATCGAAAAACATTTATTCCGACTAAAATACGGGTTGAAATGGTGGCTCGGTACAAATTCATCGATACAAACAGGCCTGGGCGGGCCGGGGCGGTAAACATGTCACGCCGGCCGACACGGGGCCGTGTGCCCGCCTCCTCGTTGGTATATGTCCATCAAGGGAAATCCGAACACAGTTTAACGAAATGAAAATAGCGTTGAATATATTAGGAAAAAAATATACAACATAATGAAAACATCCTTAATTGTCAGACAATTATTTACAGTTTTGCCTCTGAGGTTCATCACTACAGCATGTTATCAAAACTAAAATTCATGTATTGTTGATTTGTCTTAAGGAACCTACCACCACTTGGCCAACACACTCGTTAAAATTCGACCCCATTTCTGGTACATCTCAGATGACAAGTGTCTATCAAAGCTGCCCTTAACCTTGACTGAATTACTAAACTAATTCGAACACGTGCTTACTTCACAGGCACCACGAAGCCGTCTGTTCCGTAGATGGAAAAGTTACAGAGAAATTAATGATCCGTGGTTAAATATAATCAAATTTGAACGCTAAACACTATAAAACAAGAATCAGTTCTTGATGTGCCACCTTTAACTAATTAAGTGTGAATAGTTCACTTGAAACTTTAAAACTATAACTTATGGCAACATCCTTACACTTGAGGATAAGTAAACGGAAAGCTTTTCACTAAATCAAGTACAAAAATCACATATCAAAAGTTACTTTATACGTTTAACATTGCAAAGTATACTATTTAAAAATTATAAATATAGCTACAGAAAATTTATACTATCAGAAAACCTTTGTTACGATCTAAATTCCCTAAACACCCCCGAAAATGTATTCCGGAAGTGACGACGATGTTAATTACCGGAACAAAAAGAACGTGACTTTGAGGGGGCGAAATCTTAATGGAAGTCGCCGGAAATGAATCCATTACAGGCTTATTAGCGTGCTTTGCACGTAGAGGCAAAAACACTCGGGTGCGTAAACGGTGGACGCTTGAATAAAACACTGCACTCCGCGCCCCTTTTAATTGCTGCAGAACAAACACACGCTTAAAAGGATTCACGTTGAAGGCAAGTTCGTTAACGAAGTCTTCGCGCAACCCTTGATGACGTGAGTTTACAAATTTGATGCGCATTCATGTCTCGGCCTCCCTCCTTTTCGAGGTGGAACTTTGCCCCTGCATTTGTAGAAATGCAAATCGTGCGGGGGTTGAGGCGGGGATGCGATGGCTCTGAATTGGATTTTGAGAGGAATGTCTTTCAAAGTATTACTACGGGCAGGTGACGACTTAAAATGAGATATTTGGAGATGGGTTGTAAGGGGAGGAAAAGGCTGCTCTGTTGGTTGATTTTCCATTTTATTTAAAAAGTGTAGCTAAAAAATTTAAAAATATAAGAAAACATTTGTTAATACTGGTGAAACATTGCCGTCCAATTTATTAATGCTTAAGTGTGTACGCAAACTAACAACTTTTTCATATTGAAGAGAGCAAAAGGCCGAAAACTGGAGCTGTTATTGTGTGTTGGACTGTCCAGAACAAGCTTGCTTAAAATGAATATACGAAAAGCACACGAAGATACTGGATCTAGCATATAAACAACAACAATCTTACGTTTTCTGAATAAACTTATCGCGACATAAAAACTAATAATTAGAAACCAATAACAATGAAAAGTGTGAATTTTTAATTTTTTGACCCGAGTTAATCATATCCTATACTAAGTCCAGTACATTTTTATTTCAATAATTCAAAAAACATCCATGAATTAAAACTTCTTTCAATTAAAAAAAAATAAGCCAATCAGAACCATCCACTCACACAGCGCGTACACCCGCACGTGAGACAAAGGGGCGGCCAACAATGAAAGCGTACGGCAGAGAAGGGTTACGCAACTGACTTAGTGCGTCGCCAACCCTCAGCCCTCCGCTCGACAAAGGCAATCAAAGGACGGCTCGTCATTGTGCGGACTGCGGACTGACGAGGTCCTTGATGAATAACAACCAGTCATCAGCACTGCAGCCAAAGGTAGGACTCGCGCCTTTATAATGTGAAGTGAAGACTACGTTATTAATTATCCCAGTAAAAATATTTTATTTTAATGTTAATATGATTTATCATGATAATTGTATTGGAAGAAACTATTATCACCGAAATATATGTGAATATATATTTGGAAATAATCAGGGAATATAATGAAAAAATAAGTTTTACAATTATAGTTCAACTCAACGGAAGCTCTATGGTCACATTATTTTATAAGAAATATAGTTTATTTTCATCAATATGAGTCAATTAGGAAAAAATCGTACGTTTGAGTAAGGGAGCTTCTATTGATTTGAACTTTGCCATTTAAATTGAATTTAAACGCTAATAACGTTTATTACATTGAATATAATAAAATGCTATGAAGGATAAAGCGGTATGCACGATACGTACGAAAGACCAACCGCCGTCATATCCCCTGCTGTCAGGCAGGCTACGAAATAAGTGCGTTTCATTGTACAGAGCTCAGCTCTTCAGACCCCCCTACTGTATATGTCTGTAGAGATATACAGTATTGGATATCTCGTGCCCCGCCACCATCATATTGAGCTTAGGCGAGAGAGAGGGGAAGAATATGTGAATGAATCGAAAAGTCTAAAAGGGGTAATTTTAGTGCTTTATTTCAAAACATTGAATAAAATACCATAGAAATATGTGTTCTTTTTCCTTATATACAAAAACTAATATTTGATATCTTTGTACTGTACACCCTCTTCTGAGTGTCTTTAAACAGCATAATATTTACATCATGTATTTAAAATTTCAAACCATTAAGTAAAATATAAAATAATCCTCTATGAGACGCTTTTTACACAGCATATAACATATAATGTATTTACATTTCAAAACAATATGTAAAATTTAAATTGTCATGTGTGTTTTATATTTTGTGTACAATAATACAGCAGATTAGTTATACGTTTTATAGTTTTCTGTGCAATAAAACCTGTAGTGAATCTAATTTAATTTTATTTTTAAGAACAAGAAAGTTTAAGAACAAGGCATGTTATAGGGTATGCGAAAACGGGAAAGATATAATCATGATTAGTGAACAAGTGTCCAAATAAGGCCTCATATAGAATTAAATGCCACTTCTTATTCCTTTAACCGATTCTTCCAACAAAAAGCCAGTTAAATATTAATTTCTTTGTGCAGGTACAAAGTTACCTAAGAGTACCTAGCGTACGTTAAATTAAAATTAAAAACAAAAAAAATGTATACAAATTTACAAAATGAGAACTACGATTTACTTTTATGGAACTCCCAAATTCAGTAACTTACGACGGAGAAAAATAACGAGACAAGGCTGGGGAACATTGAATAGGAGGAATATTTACGTTTTGTGTCCACGACTGGCGGAGTAACGGAAATAAATCCGGCTGCATAAGATGAAGAAGATCCCCCGTGGCGCCTCGGACCGAGCCATTGTGTCGCGGCTGTCGAGGTCCACTGGTAATGGTAATGGTAATGGTAATGGTAATGGGCGGTGGTAATGGGGTGGGGCGTTGTAAATAAACCGTAACCAACATTCGGGTAGCCCGCGTCTGTTGTGTAGGACGTAGTTAGTTTTCGACAATCAATTTACTCTCTCTGCGGGAAACACTGGACGTTGTTCGCTTGATGCTCTCTATCGTTGGTTTTAGGCTTTTTCGAGTAGTAAATATCAGTAAAAAATATTTTGGATTGCCTCTAGCTTATAACGTTATTTTATTTAGATTAAGTATGAGCCAAGTTAATTGACAGGTAACTGATACATCCAAAAATATAATAATGAATAGATACCACGAAGCAAAATTTACGGAAAACTCCCATAACCATTGAGAAATCTAGATTTTTACCAAAAAAATAGCTAATAACATCGGATCATTGAACACATTCAGTTTGCGCCTAATAGGGCCCAAGTAACCCTCACACCCTTTACTCTCTGTAATAATTTATCTCTAAACGATCAGTCTGCAAATAGATATTAAATGTGCAAAAGAAGAATTACAGAAGTGCTAAGACTCATTCCACACTGCTACGTGCTAAAGGCACCGAGTACTGTACAATAAAAGATAATTAAATTCCCCACTCTCGCGACGTTTTATCGCCTCGCGAGAAAAGAGGCGTTAAGTGGCGTAGATTCTTTTCACGAAACAGTCTCATTTACACAAGGCATTCTCCAGAATGGTTTCCGTCTGTGTCGGGGGGTTGGGGTTTCCCTGTCTTTTTTAATTTGAGAGTCGAGTCGAGGCGATGTATCTCGCTCGGCGGTGAGCGACGCCGCAAATGCAAATTTAGCCCAACTTACCCTCCGGGCCCAAATTGAATTCTCGCCCTTCGTGCACCTCCGCCTGTTAGGGACAGCTTTAGACCATTATTGGATGTGATAACTTGTTTTATGAGCAAGTCGCTGTTCCTTTATACTTTCTTTTTCGTAGAGTAAAACATGACTATTATCTTATATTGATTTATGTGCAAGCTATCTACAGCACTTACCTGATTGTATGTATAAGTGAATAATTTAGTGAATAATTTGGTATCAACTTAAGACCAAGTTGATAAAATATGTACTGTTAGCGAATTTCCCCTATAGGGAAGAAGCTGTTACCGTGGTACTCATGGTAACACCTAAGCCCGAGATCATGATAACTTTTCGTTTTGGGGCCCCCAGAAGCAAAAAACACTATTCGTTCATTTTCATACATATATATCTATGTGTCTTTAAGCACGATAGCGGCCGTAAAAATGGTCCAATCTGAATGAAATTTGGCACAGACATGTAAAGTAGTAATTATTCGGACGAGTTCGAAAACCAGCCCGATCGGACTACCGGAAGGGGGGGTAAAGGGGGGTAAACCCCCCCAATGGGTTTTTTGAGTTTTTTATGTAGAAAAATAAAAACAATCCAATTTTTGTTAGCACCATTGAATTCAGCTCAAAAAAATAAACAATTTAGTATTTTGAATCACTGCTCTATGTCCATTGGTTACCGAGATATTGAAAGTGGTAAACACAGTACGTTGTCCCAATGTTAACCTTATGGGGAATAAGTAATATTCTATATCTCGCTTATTTCTCAACGTATCTTGATAAAACTTGGTAAATGGCTTCTTCTAGTTCAGATCTACTAAATGTTGAATTAAAACCACCCAGTTTTAATATACCCATAGCAGCAAACCTGCATACTCATTCCCCGTGTTATTCTTATGGAGCTTTCAAAAACATGTCAAATCTCACTATGTTGGATTGAAATATGTTGTTTTGCATTTGAAATTCGCTGAGTATGCAGATCTGCTGCAACGGGGGTATTTTAAATGCTAAGATCCCTATAATATAATATTGTTAAGATGATTGATAATATTTATTTTCACATAATTCGTACACGTTTATTTTTTCTTAACCTTAACTTAACCTGATCTTAAGTTGCATTAAACAGATATTCATTGTCTATCATTTCATCTGTTCATCCGGTTGTGATTAGTGTTGCCATAGAATAGTACAGTATAATATTATCAATCTTCGTAAAAATAAAAAAAATAAAAAGTTACCGTGGATCATAATACTTTGCAATATTCGCAACAACTCATTTCCAAAAAGGAAAATTAATTAAGTTCATCCAAATAAAGCATTCAATTAGTTTTTTTTTAACTTGAATCTTCTTCAGAATTACAAATTTAGATGTGAAGATAATAAATTATTCATGACTGTATCAAATTGATACTTGTTGTAAATTGATATTAAGCTTGCTTTAAAAGCCGCCGGTCATTCTTTGTAGTTAATTATATAATTTGACACGCCTATAACTTACTTAGCTCGGCCATATGGCTGGTGCTGGTATCGGTGTCATCTGTTCGACTCGGCCGACTTGCACGCACGCTACGGTGGGAAGAATCATTGGGCCGAGGAGGCAAGCCTTGCGTTGCGGGACACCAAATGGCGAGATATAGGGGTGAATTTCATGGTTATCAAGCCACTGGTTTACAAGTTATAAATTATATTATTTTCTTTTAGCAGGTGTTGCTGTAACCAAACGAGGAGGCAGTCTGACACTAAAATACTTTGTTTTACTGATAAAAAGGTTTTTGTTTCTTTAATAGCTTTAAGGATATTATTGCAAATTCTGCAGAAAGCACTAATCTTTTTCCTAAGCCCTGATTAGAGAAAATCTGACATCACATAACATTTATGACATCACATAACATTTATGCATCACATAACATAACTTTTCCTCGGATTTCTATATTGTTCACAGAGACCAAAGACGTTTCGACAAAACATTAAGCATTGAAATTCTTCTTATTGCACAAGGATTTACGGGGAGGGTACGAAAGTTCCAATTCGAACTTTTAAGTTCACGATTGCATTATTTATAGGTACAGTAATTGAAACACAACAAAAATAAAAAGTGGAACTTCCATTCGATAACAGAACAAGTAATAGAAACTGTTTTTTGTAAAACATCGACAGAGAGTAAAGTAAATATGTATTCGTTTTGAATTATGCCATTATATGTAGTTAAAGCTCTCTGTTCTCTTCGTCACTCTAATAATTAAACCTATATGCATATTTGTTTCTTTGTTAAAATAGATTCATAATCTATATATGTTATTTAGCAGCTAGTTTTGCAACAAAACCCCACATTACGTCAAGTAATTCCGAGTCGGAGACACTAACAAGAGCATCAGTCTCACTTAGCGACGCCTCGTGTGTTTGGCAGTCGGTCCGCGATTAATTGTTGAAAGGACAATTCCATCAAGTCGTCAGCTGAGCGACAATTAACAACGCATTCCACTCCGCTCCCATCACAATCACCACTGATGATGTAACATCGAGCCGTGCGTACGTGCGTAACGTTCACACATGTATTCGATTTCTGCATATCGCCTTACGCGGCGTGGCATTCTGCACGGCTTGCACGCGTGCGTTACTCGATACGGGGTCCACATGCACAGCTGGACGCGATATTGCATTGTTGCAGGAATACTCGTCTGCGTGTAAATAAAACGTACTTCGAAATATTGGGCCTTTATGCGTAAGAATATGTTTTTTCTTCAACAACTTGGGTTTCCCAAAGTTTGAGGGTAGAAAACAGAATATTTTTAGGCCTATTTGTAGTAAAACTCCTTTAGTTAAAATAAAAATTCAAACATGCGGGACAATTTTCAACATCCTTAACATGTATACGCCGTATCCGAGATTACAGTAAGCTTTGGAATCAAGCGTTCAAGAGGGAAGCCACATCAGATAATAATATCACATGATGAACTCAAATGCTTATTAAATATCTACCACAATGTGAAATCGAGTGTTATGAAAACAAATTTCAGGCACAACATCAAAACTTAAAACATTTCCAACTAACTTCTCATTTTTCAACCAGTTATAATAAACATATAACTACTCAGGTAAGGTTCCCACAATGGGCGAGGGTGGTTGTAAAGTTTTACCTGCCTGTAGCAGTGTATCGCATTAACAATAAGGAGGAAATTGAGTAAGGCAAGATAGTATCTAGGCCTATCAAGTAATCACAATTAACCAGAGATGGGCTAATGAGCTGCGACCAGGCCCCGCGTAAAGGCTAATGATGCCATTGATATCATATCTACAAACGATTAATCTGACTTGCAGATTCAATGGCCATTACACGTCAGAGAGCAAGTCGGCATCCAACTTGTAGGTCTCATTAGGACAGTCTTCATTTGATTATAACTGATGGAATCTAAAAGCAGAATAAAAGCGAACAATCCTCAGACAGCACTACATATCCGGCGTGTCTTTCGACGAAAATTCATTTGATATTACAGTTGATACTACTGTGAGATCATGTTGGAGAGAAGAATATATCAACGTGATAAAGGACGATAAGTCGCATTGGTCGCGCCCGTCATCTCTCTAATCGTAGTTGGAAGACGATAATATGTAAGTAAATTGTTCAGATAAGAGTTTCCTCTGAAGTGTGGTTAGTTTTGTAATAAAATGTTAATATGTATCTAGAAGAAATTTTAATTAATTGTATCGTTTATCTATTGTTATAGGCAAGTGTTTGATTCAAGATGATAAATTCTATGTTAAAGTAAGAGATATTATTTGAAAAATTAGAATAAACAGCGTAAAAAAGTGTTTAATGATTGGATAGGAAACAAGTTAATAATAATATATTCGTATTCAAATTCGCAAAGGAAATTCAACGAACCTAATTTACGGGTATGTCACGATTAAATTTTGTTATAACACGCACGCCGAATTTAACGACGACGCAGAGTCGTTACTTACGACCGACCATCTCTTATCTACATGTGGCAGTCTTCCAATCCTTCTGAAAACCAAAGGACTTAAAGACTTAAAATATGCATCCATACATATGCAATGAGGCAGAAACTTGCTTGTATCTTCCAGAACTATCTCATATCGTGCGCAAAGAAAACATAATGTGACTGAAAACTTAAGCAAAAATATATGTACTTACTAAAAGGAAACCCTTGCATATTTACTCACCTGAAACAAACAATGGTTGGATTAGATTCATATTATAAGATTATATTAAAAATGTATTAATTCCTTTGGAACGCGAAGCTTTATGTGTGATCAAGTTCATACCTCAAGGAAATAGTCTATTGCTACACCTGGTAAATCTGTATTCCAACGGATACTTTCATCCAATTTTATATCCGTGGATTCGCAAATATAACCAACAGCGAAATGGGAGAACACTTTCTTGATCTCATCAATTTTTTATTATGACCTAAAAAAATCACAGACTAGGTTTAAGTACACAATTTTTCATTACGACCTCAAAAAATCACAGACTAGGTTTAAGTACCGCATTTTATTATTCCTGTATCAAAATCTTGAAAGTATCCAGATTGTACGTGCCCACACTGTAATACTTTTTGAAGTTAACTCTCCCTATTCCAAACACTCTCCACAGGAATGCTCCCTTATGTACATAATACAACCATAGATTTGTTTATAATTCTATAATGGGTCTATGAGTTTTGTCGGTTTTGTTTCTAGTTCCATCACAGAGAATCTAATCAACCGAACTTTTTGTGGTCATCTATCACTGAGTAGGTTTTAAAATAATGAGAACCTGAACATAAAAACTAATGAGCATGAACTGATGAATTTTGTATTGTCTTATGTTCAATAAAACTTTTTAGACACGGCTGAGGACTGTGGTGCTAGAATTTCAGACAGTAGGCCTACTGTGATTAAGTATATTGTTTCTCTTCATTTTTTTTCTGAAAAATAAATGTAAAAAAATGGAATGTACACATCATTAGGAGTGTTTTCCATTAATTACCAATCAAGCCAACCAATACCCATTTCTTCCTTGTTTGTTGTACAAATCCTGTCCCAGCCCATGCTCGGCTGCCCGCGATAGTCGAGCGCAGTGATCTATCCGGGTAACGGGCCATTACGCCATTTACAGGCCGCAGCGAGCCATTAGCCATCGGTCTACACGACGCTTGTCCAAACATCTCGATAATGGCGAGGCTCGATACCGACGGGATGAGATCATTATAGAAAACTCACTGGCAAAACACGCTTCCACCGCAGGTAATAGCTCAATACGCGGGAGAAATGGAGGGAAATTGGGAAGTGATTATAGACTACGCGGGAAATGTTTACTGTTCAGATTATAGTTCAGATTGGTACAGGATCATCGATGGATTGCTTCATATCGAGTTATGTACACTAGGACACAGAATCAAACAATTTTATTTCATAAGTGACGGGCGTAAAGGAAAAATGACCATCGTATAGTCAAGGTCAGATATAATTTTAAAAGGTCATACAATAAAAACTTCTACACAAACATTTTGGAGTGTTTTTAGGAAGAACTTTGAGAGAAAACATCAAAAGAGGACTGAAAAGATAAAAGTCGTGTGGGCGCATAACTAAACTGCAACAATAAAAACCGGACAGGCGAGAGCCGAGCGTGGTTATGAATTTAAGAGTGTCCTATTGAAATCGTTGGGTACAGAATGGAAATGTGTGATCTGAAACTAACTGATATTGTCCATTCTGTGCCCTCCGGTTCAAATGCTTGTTTAGCGTGTATTAGAACAGATCGTTATTGAACTCAGAAGAGAAGACAGTTGGGATGGATGTGATTTACATTTGTGGATGAGTAATTTTATAATATAATATTTTAAGGTACAGAATAGAAATATGAAATTTAAAATGCTCTTTGTTTGAATTATTCGATGCCCTTTGTTTCCAAATACGGTTGTCGGGTATTGGAGCAGCTTATTGGATCGAAGAGCGACTGTTGGGTAAGCTGCGGTGTAGAGTTACGGATATTAAGTCAATCGGATCGCTTTTGCAACTTAATCGCCAGAGCCAGTGATACGCCTTTTTGTTGTGTTTAGTTGACATATGGCTTCGTGTGCAGTCATAGACCTTGTAAAACATCAGACGTAAAAAAAAACTTAACTAAACCAAACTATCTGTTGTGGTGATGAGTACGGCAATAGTTATCAAAATAAGAGTGTTTTTTTAACATGATCATTGGATAAAAAGAACAAAAATAAACAAACTTATTTTTAAAGTAATTTTGTGGTTATATAATGTAGTTTTGTGACTCCTTTATTGTGATCCTTTATTAGAGGAGCAATACTGGCCGAATTAATTCAAGCATGATTCGAAATTTAACCATAAAAAGGATTTCTCACTTACTGACGGTTACTTATTACGTAAAGGTTTATTTTATTTTAAAACAAACAAGTGGAAACGAGGGGTACAAGTACTCATAGCGAAATAAACAAAAAGGAAGTGCAATATTCTAAATGTCCAACAAATCACACTAGAATGTCAGAAGAACATTACTTCCGCGTTTCAATTTCACTCAGGAATTGGCGCACAGGGAGACATTAAAGATACGTCAACATTGTGCTTTGACAACGGACATTAGAATTTATTTTCCTTTGCAAAGAACTTTAACATTTTTAAATAACATAAAGCCTCCTTTTTACAGTGTACCTATAAACAACGACTTTTACTTTTGTTACTCCCGACCACATGTCATCATTGGTAAACTTTGTTAAAAGTTACAACTCGGGTAAACTATGTGAGTGTGAACTAGAAATAACTTCAAAATGTTCGGCAAACTTCAAATATATTCAAACTGTATGTTTCGGAAAAACATTACTGACCCGAATCTGATTAATATCAAAATCTTGATCGATCCAAAACAAAAACAGCTATACACAATTATATTAAATTAGACAATGATCCGTTAAAAATGCAGGTAGGGTTTTCCTGATTCGATTCTGACTGGAACCAAACAAACCTTAAAAAGAAATACCTTACAAATAAAACGCCAAATTAATTTTGAACTATTAATTAATTGATTGTGTACTGTTAGAGTGAGAGAGATTAATAAATAACCTTCCCGACCAAGACCTTCCACCGGTCGATTCTGTCAGGATTGATATTTACTATTTATAGTGACAACCCACACCTAAAACAGACAGAATCCTTTTAACTCAAGAAATATTACATAAGATATTCGCTGATGAGGAGCGAGTATTCACTCAATATAAAAATTTTCCATTTCCCCCCTAAACAACAGAACATAAACAATCCATCGGCATAACCGCAATTTTATATAGCTTCCTTTCTACCTCTGCTGTTGCGAGCGATTTCCCACTGCTGTTGCACCACATTATGTTCAGCGACCCAGCAATTTCGAAACATATGTCTCCCCTCGCGCGGCACTAAAGGTACGTTGGGGGGCTGAGGACACTGTATTCCAGCCCTTGCACAATTACCCTTCACATTTTAAAGCAACATTGTCAAATTGAACGAGCGGGTCAGTAACATTATTCACGCTATAGCAAACGCGGCCCATTTATCCGTCAAAGAGCGGAAGGGGGGTGATTAGGGATTATTTTTAAGCTTTAAAACCTTTGTAGGAAAATAATGGCCCACTGAAGGGCTGAATAGGGTCGTATCAAATTCGCTTATTGATTAAACAATCCGCCTGGGTAAAATTGTAGCCTGCTATGCGATATCAGGTATAATACAAACTCATTTTATCGAAATTGGGTAAAACAAGAAATATAGAGTTTAGGTTTACCTTAGCATAACTACGTAATGCTGAGCTCCAAGATTCTCCAGGTTAGTAAAAAAGTAATGATATCTAGCTGTTGATGAATTTGATTTAGTTTAACCAGTAAATCTTAAATAAAGCCCAAATTACCCAATCATTTTAAGGTAGGCCTACCCTTAAGGCTGAAACCCGTCAAATCCTTGCTTGAATGAAAGGTATCAGTGAGAATGTCCCAAGAAAGTAGAAAAGGTAGAAAGTAGAACAACTGATTCATTTGTTTTTACTAACAATTATTTGTTTATTTGACAGCTGCTGAGCAGCGCGTGCCTATAGCAGCGTGAATAAACACAAAATCCAAAATTTATTTTTGCCACGTTAAAGGCACACCCAAACGAATTAACGGCTCACAATGATTATTCGATGCTGTATAATTTACACAACTTTAAACTCTATCATGTCTTAGGACGAAATCAAATGTGTTTACCCACTTAAGTTTTTGTTACTCTCAGTATGAGATTATTTACACTAACAAAAACAATTCAAATAAAAAAAAAGCTTAAAGCAAAAACGATATTCTTTAATACAACCTAGTACAACCTTCCTTATTGCCCTATAGACCACGAAGCACACTGATCAACGGTACGGTCGTCCGGGACCCGAGGAAGGGGAACCGCGGCGGAGGCGGAAGGGGAAAGCGAAGGGGAAGGAGGGTAATTAACTCTGAATTAAACATGCTCTGTTAATTACCATTCAATTCAGACCACGAAGGGTTCGACGCGGAAGACAATGAAGGGTTTAATTTGATTTGCGCTGAATCGGACGCTGATGTAATTTTGAGATGTCCAAATGAATACTGAAAGATGAGGAACAAACAAATATGTGCATCAAAATAATTTAGTGCCGTGAAGTCTAACTAAGTTTAAGACTTTCTTCTGAGATAATAACTCGGGTTCGAAGTA
Source organism: Flexamia atlantica (assembly GCA_035578135.1). NCBI lineage: Eukaryota > Metazoa > Arthropoda > Insecta > Hemiptera > Cicadellidae > Flexamia > Flexamia atlantica. Next base: position 11,918,247 of record JAQJVK010000009.1, read on the forward strand.
TCAATAACTGCTCGACCAATAATATTGTTGGTTGCAGAAAAATATAAAATCTAGTTTGTTACTATGTTCAAAAAACTTATTACTTCAAATGAATGTGAAAATAAAAATGATTCTAGTATGAGATTTCATATAAAATTCTTATTTGTTAAAAAATAAAAATAAAATATTCTTAACAACATTTGGTAGCACGTATACAAGTGTTTCTACCTTAATAAAAAGGGAATTGATTCTCTTACTGCAGACACGCTATGTGTGCTACCTGTTGATTTGATATTGCAATTGTGTAATAACATAAGATGACCGTAAAAGCCAAAAGAAAGACCTAAACAAGATTAATTAAATTTAATAATAGATACAAATTAATGATATTATTTAAATTCTTATTATTTTTTGAATATACAATTATAAACTAATTTAAGCTATACAAAGGAGTTTTATTTATTTTTTATCTTGTTTCAAGAATTCTTATTTCAAGTCTGAATTACATTGTGAAGGTTTCTTTTTCAAGAAAATTTCAAACAATACAAATACGAAAAAGCATATCTCTTGTTAATATATGTAATCCTAAACAAAGCTAAAATAAATTATTTGCAATGTTCTGAACTAACTGAAATCTCGCAACTTAACAGTGCTGGAAAAGGAAACCACGTTTCATTACGACAGTATGAACGTTCATAAAAATAACGAACGATGCAAAAACTCAACACTACAACTAACTGGATATTATTTTTCACTCAACATAACGGAGGCCGGATGAGGAAGGGCAGTAAGTAGTCCGTGAACAGAAGCAGGATCTCGACAGCCGCAGCCGTGCCCGGGGAGCGAACCGTGGCTGCGACACAGGCCTACTGTCCTACCGTGGCTGCGACACAGGCCTGCTGTCCTACCGAGGCTGCGACACAGGCCTACTGTCCTACCGTGGCTGCGACACAGGCCTACTGTCCTACCGAGGCTGCGACACAGGCCTACTGTCCTACCGAGGCTGCGACACAGGCCTACTGTCCCACCGGGGCTGCGACACAGGCCTACTGTCCAGGCCTACTGCCCTACCGAGGCTGCGACACAGGCCTACTGTCCTACCGGGGCTGCGATACAGGCCTACTGTCCTACCGAGGCTGCGACACAGGCCTACTGTCCTACCGAGGCTGCGACACAGGCTTACTGTCCTACCGAGGCTGCGACACAGGCCTACTGTTCCACCGGGGCTGCGACACAGGCCTCCTGTCCTACCGAGGCTGCGACACAGGCCTACTGTCCTACCGAGGCTGCGACACAGGCCTACTGTCCTACCGAGGCTGCGACACAGGCCTACTGTCCTACCGAGGCTGCGACACAGGCCTACTGTCCTACCGAGGCATCGCAACGAGAGGCAGCTTTCTACCAACTGTGTGTTCTAGCCATTTGGGAGGTCGCGATTGTAGCTACATTACAGTTACTTTTTGTTTGAAATTCATTATTGATGATGAACAGTTTATAGCATTCGATAAATCCGTGGTTGACTTTTCTTCTCCTACGCTTGCCGTATATGGAACTCTTAAATCTGAATTCGCTGTAGTACAGTGGCATCTGAAATCTGCTATCTGTCTATACCTGATGAGACGAAACACGTCGAAACAACAAGTCAGAATCCACTGAAGTCGGAACATCTGCTCCTTTTGCTTGCTGTGCTTTCGCCAGCGGCCGCATCATATAGCAGTGAGGTGGTGCCTACACTACCTTAGCTTGCGCGGGGCGCGCTTTGTTTTTGATAAAGCAGAACAACCCCGTAGGAAAATTGCTTGTGGAAGTCTCTGCGCAAGCTAAGTTTGTGCAGGCACCACCTCACTCCTATATGCTGCGGCCGCTGTCAAAGTCACAGCTGGCAAAAGCAGCAGATGCTCCGACTTAAAGGGATTCTGACTTGCTTTTCGACGTGTTTCGTCTCATCAGGTACAGACAGACAGCAGATTTCAGCTGTCACTGTACTACAGCGAACTCAGATTTCAGAGTTCCAGTTACGGCAGACGTAGGAGAAAGAAAACTCAACTAAGAATTCAGTCCTTGCCAATAACATCGATGCGACTAATATATAGTCCATCTCCTCAGATTTGACAAATGTCGGCAAAAATAAAAAACCTAAACATTAGTACGATGTCTGTTAAGGAGAGAGTACGAACGCGTACTTGTAAGTTCGGCATAACTCGTCTCTTAAGTCGCTCTTAGAAGGCCTCATGCGGCAAATAGTTCGCCAAATGTTTGGAGTGAGTCCGATTCGAACTTGATCGACGATGCTGAACTACCACCATGATTCTGTAAACGGCTAATTAATTCGTCTTTTCTTACCCATACAGCCGAGACATCAACGCCAATAACAACGCCGTCGCGAATTCCATAAACCTCCTCAATTTCTTAAACAGCTCTACCTTCGCGCTCTATTGTGTTTCAAATTGTATTTCAGCTTGATAAACCAAATTTTAAACCGTATCCCTAGATATTGTGCAGAACATGGTACCGGTAAACACTTGAAGGCACAAAATAAACTGGAGAACAAAATAAAATACAAAGTTAGTCACCACTCAAAACAATACTTCGGCAAACGAATAGTTCATCCACACAACCGAAATTGCCAATTTATCGGTTGATACGTAGCAACAAGCTACGTCCTTTGTAACACTATCTCTGTAGCACTATTTTCGGTGTTTTCCTGGAAAATCGTTGAAGCAAAAAGTGACTCGTTACACTCTCTTTCACTTGTTTCCACTGACGCAGTTTTCACCCACTATACTGTTGCACAACCCTTGCAGGGGGATCTAAAGACTACCCTCCCTATTCCTATGAGTTTTATCACTTGTAGCAATATGAAATTAGTAAACTGAAGATGAAAATCCATTCTAAAGGGTTTACATAAATACATAACCTTCTTTTGGGAACATCAAAAAATAGGATTTATTTTAATATACCACACAATCCTTGATGTAGTTATTTAAGCAACAATCTCCAAATCAAATAATCATTAAAACAAAACAAAAATGCAGGACAGTTTATACGGTATATTGTATTATTCGCTATTTTACATGAACAGCTACATTCTAAAACAAACATTAAAAACCAATTCGTCGAGAAAACCCTTGTTAAACGTGTACACATCTTCAATGAATACGTCTAATAAGTATTGTAATTTTCACAACGAAAACTGTGCAGCACGGTAGCATGAGAGTTTCGAGCAAAGTTCTGAACAAGTTTAATTATTGTATTAATGCAAAAAGTCCAAGAACTCCAGGAAAAAACCCGGAGCGAACCCCTCAACAGAAACTGGCACATCTCTACAGTACAGCTCGCGGTGTCGCCCGAGGGCCGCCCCAGCACCGCGCCGACAACACAATAAACCTCCTTATCTCCTCATTAGCCGTTGTAACGTGATGAGATGTAACGGTGGTCTACGACTACGACACGGCCAGACTGATGGACTTACATAACAAGCAGCGTCCTAGTCCTCCCTCCATTGTCAACGCCAGTAATGATACCTCCTTACTCACATTTGAAACCACCATCATTAATTCGCGGGACTGATTTCTCGATAGTGATTGTCATCGTGTCCTGACTCTTCTTTCGGCAAGATCACCGGAGCTCATTTGCTTACAGTCAATGCCAATCATAATTTGACGTTTTAACTAACAAGTTGTGACAGAAATTACATTCAACAATTGTCTCCTACTATTAAATTAGTACTTAGAGAAATTTTCAAACATGTACGTTTACACAATTCACAGTCAACACTGTTCCATTTTTCTATAATAGACTAAAATTTGATCTTCAGTGATTTTAATTGATTTCTTATGGGTCTGGTAACGAAACGGTAATTAATTGAGTAATGCTATATTTTTGCATAATCGAATTTAGTAAAATGATTTTGCCATATAACAGGATTTTGTATCACTCGTCATATAAAACAAAAAATTACTAACGATCAAAGAATTACCAATCGTGCAAATATTATAAAAATTCCAGAATTATGATTAAGCTTCAAATTTGTTCTAAAATAAACTCCCAACTATATTTACTTACGAGGATATAATGTCTCATTCCTACAACCCAAACTGAAGACAAAAAGGATATGTATTGCAACCTCAGAGATTTTATCTTTGCCTCGCTTCTACACCTCACTATCGTGATGACATTCAGTGACGTAAGCGTAGTGCCACCTTGATCACATTTGCAGATAATATTTTACTTTAGCTAGGAAGGCAAGCTAACAGAAAATTTCTTCTTCCTTTGGACGTGTCGCGGTATCTATCGGCGTAAAACTGTCATGCAGTATGGTCATGTGAGCCTACTGAACCCAACGGCGCGGCGTCAAGATTGTCTGAACCATCTTCCGCAGTCGCTCCCCCTCCTGACGACCCCTCAGGGACTTGACTTCCTTTAAACACGTCATTCAGATATTTGATACTTCCCACATGCCCTGTTCGAACTACAAAAACGTCATCTTCTGCCCCTCTTTGTGTATAATTTCTCTGAACGGGATACTCATCTTCGCTCGCCACCCACCGAGACCGACTAAAAAACTCCACGAGATATTTTTGCTCACACTCAACTTTTATTTAGCTTGTTAGATTAGGGATACTGTACAACATAAACCATCCAACCAGTATATAGTTGTTTTTTATACGGTTATAGCAGCGTATAGTTAAAATTTAAAAAATAGATGGTATAAGCTAGCATTTTTTTGATAGCCATTAATGAATGAACTTGAACAACTGTCAATGCTTCAAAGACCAAGTTCCATAACCAATTAATTACAGTAAATACCTTCCAAGATTAAAGCATCGTTGTGTAGTGAGATTTTTACAATTTTAAAACCCTTTAGGGTTGGGGTATCCGTTCGTTTTAGGTGTAGTTGTAGGTGTCATCTATTTTCCAACATAACATGGCGTTTTTTTAAACATTAGCATATATTTGATTCAAAACAGATAAATTTAAATAAATTGTAACAAAAAATGCACAATACTTAGAGGATTTTTTTTGCCATAAAAGGGTGTTTTACTTATAGATTTTTTCTTTAATAAAGCTATGAGACTTGTCACAACTCAAATATGTTCTGTACATTATCCTTTAAGGGACAAATACAGTATTGTCTTATGTATAAAAATATTTGAGACAAATTTAGTTCAATAGGACCTAGAAAGCAACATTAGAGATGTAGAGGAAAACAGATTTAAGGGGAAAACACAACGAAAAGTTGAACTTCAATATGAATTTCACTGTATTGCAAAACTATATTCCAAACTGGTGTCCACCAACACAGAGACACGTGGAAACAGAAATCCTCGGAGTGATCACCGATCGCATGATCGGAAACAAGGCGATATAATTAACCGGGTGAGGCGGAAACGGCGTGATTCAATATCCAGCTCTGTTTTAGCAGCTTCCGCCGCAGCTGCCGCCCGCGAGGCACGCTGAGGCTCAATGGATGGAAATATCGCTCCTTGTCACTTTCCTCTGAGCTCGAAATAACCTCACCGTCGGTTTTGTTGTGGGTGGCTTCCCTTCCCCTTCCACAACCTTCTACTGTTAGTTTAGTTCATTACTGACGGCTCTTTTTAATCTTTGGTAAACAAAGTGAGGTGTAACGGAAGTGTAAACCAATTTGTAAAAGTGATTGGTCGCCTCCGTTGGAATGATGCTTTTGGTTTTCTCAAAGGTTCGCGCCTAAATAAATGAGGCTTCATATAAAGACACTATATAAAAGCATTTAAAAATAAAAATTACAAAATGATCATCAGGGAAGAGTATTTTTATATGGTCTTGACGTAAACTAAATCACGTTTGCTATTGCTCCATGACACGTAAAATATATGCCTATAAAATGAGCGTATGGGACGGATACAAGAATAAGCCCGGTAGCTACAGCAGTTGTGTAGCCGGTTACTTGAGGCTTGAGAGAAACTATAAGTCAAAGAGAAAGTAGATAAAACGTTAGATGTATGAAAAGTAAGTGAGACAACAGTCTAGACATAGCGTAAATTCTGCCCCACTTCAATAAATAATAAAAATTTACCTTATCTCAATTACTAAATAACAGATTTAATACATTCTGTTTCCAAATTTCCGAAGTATATTGTATTAAGTCCTTAAAAGACAAGTTTATTAAAAATCTTTTAAAAATAAACTCTACACCTTCAAGTAAGCAAAATTCAGCGAAAGCTCTTCAACACTAAGTTATTAAATTTAACGTTAGAGAAGCAATTCTCCGCTGCGCGAATAATAACAATAAGTTCACTTTGACCTTTTCACGCGAGGCGCCCTGTTCCTAAATGAAACTGTGGAAAATAACAAAACTAATAACAGTTTGAATTGCTTCTCAAGCCTTACAGAGGCTGAAAATCTATTCCAAGCAAATTTGATTCTTTACTCGCTTATAGGCTTGGAACACAGTTACTGTGGAACGAATAAATATGTACATAAAAAGCACAGGCAACTTTTCTATTTTCATAGTTTTTTAAGTGATTTTTTAAACAATTATTGCATTTTTTATACTATGATACAATGACGTACGTTCAATTGTGGCCTAATGCCTATGGGTTTGATCTAACTTGTGTGATTTCCACCATGTATATGAAGGAGAAATATACCAAGTGCACGGTTTTAATGTATACACAGTAAATATTCTATGGGTTCGAAGTTTTTTATATAAATTCTATGGTAAGCTTATATTTTTTTCTATAAATCATAGAGAAAAAAATCATAAGCTTATGAAGCTTAAGCTATATAAAGCTCATAAGCTATAAATCATAAGCTTCCGTCATCCGGATTGAGAATAAAACCTATGACATAATTTGAAGAATGCAGGTTTTGAGGTAAAGTCATTACGAGGAAAATATTAGGTGAAAGCTCTCGTGACAAAAGATTATGATGAATATTTAGGTCAACTCAATATTTTTTAATGCAAAGTGATTATGGGCTTTTCCTAATGCATGGTAACAATTTATAAAAGATGTAACTTTTTTGATGGCGTTCAGTTATTTTACTCATTTTGTACTGAGCAGAATTACTTGATTGTTTAAAAATAAAATCCAGACAACGTTTTTTGAAATTTAAAGGTTAAAAAATCATAGAATATTAGTCAATCTAAATGTTATACAACCTGAAAGTAAGAACTGTACTAATAGATGACTGGAAGAGGCGATATTTGAGCAAAATCTTGGTTGCGTCAAGACCAGTGATTTATACAAACAAGCCAATGCCACGCCCTTAAAACCCGAAAATAACCTCTTAGTTTAACAATAGTCTCAAAACAATCATCGAGACAGTCAGATCGGTTTATCGACGGCGATATCGGAACAGGAGCGACGATCGGTTCCGTGAGAAGGAAGGGGCGGCGACGACGGAGTGGCGAGAGTGATTGTTGTGTACCAACAACGCCGTCACGCGACCGACGGACCAACCACTCTCTCACTCTCGTCTACCAATATTTCCACCAATATAGACGAACACCACTTTATATTTAAAAATAAAAACTGTAGGACATATCTAATTTCTGATTAGCCTGCGTTTAACTTTGCTGTGTAAAGTCCGTAGCCTAAAAGAATCCAAGTTCAATATATTTTAGTAGATCCCTCTCTATAGCTATCACATTTTTGTTCACCAATTAATTGCTTGGTTCCAGACGTTTTATATAAAAATAGGCTATTTAAAAATGTTGCTCACATACTCTATTTTTAGGGAATAGCACGCGTTGATGTATTTGAAATTATATTTTCTTTTGATTTCGTAGCCCATGCAAATTCCACCCCATGCAATTCCAACCTTTCAATATCATGTTTTTTAGGATATCCGGACCTGTATTAATCAAGTTGTTTCTTAATTCATTAAATGTATTCTTAGGTCTATACGTAAATACTTAATTTAACTTCCAATCAAGTTTCATAAATTACATCAAGTCCTTTGCGTGCAATAAAGCCTTAATTGAAACTTTTAATTACCTCAATAATTACAGGGAACAAATTAAGAAGCTCCAGGCTAGGTTGAGTAAACCTTCGATTGCGTTATTGATCAAACTGAGTTTCCCCCTGGTCGTATCGGGGACTCGTACAAATAAATGTCAACTTGGCGGATTCTCTTTTGAATAAGAGGTCTGGAATTCGTTAGAAACATGCAACGGCCAAAAACAAACAGGAAACTTAACAAATTAATCTTAATTTTTCCGTTTAACCTTTTTTACCAGCTTATTGCGTAAACGTTATAAGGCTGCACGAAGGCCTACATTGAATCGCCCCTTTCTGCATAGTATGTGCGTGAAACTTGTACGAAGTAAACTAAAAATGCTGATGATAATGTTTACAATTCATACATACAAATATTCGTAATTGTATATCTAAGTCTACCGTGACATTCGTGTTTCTAAGCAGCCACTCGAAGTATCTTCTTACAATATGGTTTTAAGGTTGCTGAGGCCCAAAAAGCATCGATTAAAAAGTAATCCCCTCCAAAATATGATTTAGAAAGTCGTATAATAAGAATCGATCCAACTACAATGGGTACTGCATGGGTACTGACAATGAATGAAATAATGGTTGCCTTAGCGTTGTGATATTAAACATATAAATCAATAACAAACACAATTACATTAAGAGCCAGCTGTCATCGATATCCAAAATTTACACCCGCCGGCCCTTGACACCCGGGCTGAAGCGCGTAACAGTGTTACACGGTGTCAAGGGTGGTCGGTCCTTTTAACTCGATTGCGGTCACCCCCTGTACACTGTACACCCCCTCACCCCCGTGTCATCCCCTGCACGTGATACGAGTACGCAGTCTGGTGGACAAAGGCACTAAACACGGGACCCACGTGTGCAATCAACAGAGGGGCATTGGGTTATGGTTGTAGTTCTCACGGTGCTCATTTTGGATGTTTGAGAAGGGGTTCATGGAACGGAGTGAGGGTAAAACGAGGTGGAACTTTAAATATTACTTAAACTATCTTCGTATTAGAGTTTAAAATTGTTTCATCAAGAATGTATAGTAAACTTTAAAACATATCTAATTTGTCCTCATTGTATACAAAATAGCTTTTCCTGCATATATACTTACTGCAAAAAAGTTACTTATGGTCAGCGTTGAAAGCAGTCAACACTTACCTGAAAGCAAAAACAAATTTTGTTAAAAAATAAATTGTCAACTTGAAGTAAACGAAAGGTCCATTCCGGGACTAGGGTCTATGCAGCATGCCACGTTACGCTGGTGTGTAACGGATCTATGACCCAACTGACTGTATAAATTTAAAAAGAATATGCGGAATGCTCGACTAACAAAAATATAACAATCAGTAAAGATCAAAACTCACAAAACAAGGCTATGTATAAAGCGTTCACTAACTCAATTAATAAATAATTAACAGAATCACACTCAAATATTATACGGTCCCTAAAAACCAACTACACAATAACAGATAACACGGTGGTGACCTCGCTGACGCCCACGGTGCAATAACCAATAACACTGTCGCTATCACTACAGCCGCGGGTCAAGGCCAGAGTTGTTGACCTCCTGCTGCCGTGTTGATAACTCTTTTTATACTTCCTCCATTCATTCCGACGGCCGTTCGTGCCAACAGGCTAAATTTAACCCGCCTCAGATAAAAGAGTTTCCGACGAAACCCGATTGACATGTTTACTCTTCGCTCTCTCATAGAGTTTTTACCACTTCTGAAGAAAGTTTTAATCGCCAGACGTGTCTGATTTATTGTTTTGGGAAGTGCGTTGTACTTATAAAAATTAAAATCTAGTTATAGGTTTTGTGATCTCTGAGTCAAAGAACTCAAATTTTATTTACATCGTAAAATAGAAAACCAACAAAATAATATGAGTAGCCTATCCCTAAACAAAGATTTAAAAATTCCAAGCTCCAGAATTCGGAGGAAAAACTCAGGTCCGTATACGATGTAGAATTACTGAGTTTTCGACTTCAGATGAAACTTATTGTTCCTGTATTTTAATTATACTACAGCTAACACTGATAACAGGGTTTAAGCTGGGAAAAAATTTCTTCGAGCAAAAATGCTACAAGCTCTTTGAAACTTGTAGCAAAATTATTTTCCTTTTAGCATTTTTATCGCATGTCATTAAATTATGGCACATGTCATCAAACCAACTTAATCGAACAACATAACCTCAAAAACAAACTATAATTCGCATCTCGTATCACCGTTTTCGAGGTTTCGTGACGTCTGTTTTCGCCTTTGTTGCCAGACTGGCCATGAGATTTTACCTACGGTGAGTTTCGAAAATCCCCGGTTTTACACGGCAGTATCTTTCAAAATCCCCGCATAATCCACGGCAACGTTTCTTGCCCCTTAAATAGGGTATTCATGACTTGAAACTAGAATTATCAAATTACTATATTGATCATTCGACTCCATATCATTCCAATTGGTGGCGAACTAGCCCTCCACATTCTCGCATTCGCCACCGCTCGGCTAGACTCGGCGACTCGGCCACTACAGAGTTCGCGCCAACTGTTCTTTAGCACAGACCCAGATGAAGTTCTTCATTTGTGGCACAGAGAACGTATAGCACGACTATACGTTCTCTGTGTCTATGTGTCTACCTATTCTTCTTTTTAACTGTGGATCTTATTGACGCGGCATCTGATCGAGGGTTACGTTGCAGACTACATTCCATAGTTAACTCTTATTTTATTTTAAAGTAGGCCGAGTGCAAAGTAATTTGTGGAAGTAAATGGACTTTTCTTGAGATTTGTATCGGTTAAAACCAGATTTTCTGCAATAAAGTTAAATAATTTCCACTCTTTACTTTGTAGCAAAAAGGCGACAGCCTGTCCGAATATTGTCGCATTTTCGTGGTGCATTTCGCATTTTGCGACAAATGCGACCGCAGCTTAAACCCTGACTGATAAGCTTTTAAAGCCTGTTAAAGCAGACTCGTTTGTCTGTGGTAGAACCTGGACAAAACTTGGAATTTATTGAATATTTTTCTAAAATTGTCTAAAAAGCCTTCAGCATTTGTTTTTATCATAAACGGTTTTCTCGCTAATTAAAAGTTATTTTGGATTTTTTTGCGGGAAATCCAGCTAATTATAACAAGTTTAATTTTTTTGGACGAGTTATAACTCGCACTGGTGTGCAAAAACAACTTTATTTGGTCAGAATTTTCTTTCTACAAAATCATTGGCCTATGGCTTTTGGAATTTCACGTAAGTGAAGAGATAACTACTGTATGTCATACGCATAGAGTAACCTAATCAACCGAAATACTTGGTATGAAGTACTAAATTACCGTTGCTTAAGTTTAACTCTTTATCTTACAATGAGACACTAAAGAAATAACTTCCAATTGACACCCATTACTCAAATTAAGATTCTACGTACCGGTGTCCTGAGAGTTTTACAGCGAACCAGAATGAATTATATGTTCTAGTGGAGAGAGCGGTATCGCTGGCGTACCGGGTTTATTACTCAGTACCACACACCAGCGGTGGGTTATTGCTCCCTCACACACCGAGTGGATACATTTTATGACTACCCTACGATTTCCTCTGTGTTGCAAACAGAATACTGTATTACACAGCTACATTCATTGCCAACTCCGTCTATAAAACTAATCTTGGAGGCAATAAAACAGAATCATAAAATTAAAGTGTGAAATTAATCGATGGAAGATACGGATTTTCAAATAAAATCTTATTAACATTTAACTTGTAAAAATAATTACAGTAGGTTGTTCAATTTAGTGATCAGGCTATACGGTATAAAGTTTGCTATTTAGCTGGAAACAGACTGGAAAATGTTAGACCTACCTATACAGGCCAAGCAAATTAGACTTGTAGCACCCAAAATTAGAAACAGTCCCGGAAATCGTTTTAATCCGCCTCGGGCATCCAAAATAAGTTTAAAATAAGTTTGCGACGGACTCTGACTGGTGCTTAACATTTGGGAGGCAAAAAACCACCAAAATTGTGTACTTTTCTTGGTTTTAGCGAATTTCCTTAAAGGAATAAGCTATTACCGTAGGTCTCATGGTAAGACCTAAGCCCGAGACCATGTTAACTTTTCATATTGGGGCCCCCAGAAGCAAAAAACACTATTCGTTCGAATTTTTATATATATATATATATATATATATATATATATATATATATATATGTCTGTTAACACGATAGCGGCCGTAAATATTGTCCGATCTCAATGAAATTTGGTACAGACATGTGAAGTGGTAATCACTCGGACGAGTTCGTAAACCAGCATGATCGGACCACCGGAAGGAGGGGTTAAGGGGGGTAAACCCCCCAAAAAATGGGGTTTTTGAGTTTTTTACATAGAAAAATAAAAATAATCCAATTTTTGTTACTACCATTGCATTCAGCTCAAAAACACAAATAATTTAGTATTTTGAATCACTGCTCTATGTCCATTGGTAACCGAGATATTTTAAGTGGTAAACACAGTTCGTTGTCCCAATGTTAACCTTATGGAAAATAAGTAAAATTCTATATCTCGCTTATTTCTCAACATATCTTGATAAAACTTGGTAAATGTCTTCTTCTAGTTGAGATCTACTAAATATTGAACTAAAATCACCCAGTTTTAAAATACCTGTAGCAGCAAACCTGCATACTCATTCTCCATGTTATTCTTATGGAGCTTACAGAAACGTGTTACATCTCGCCATGTTGGATTGAAACATGTTGTTTTACATTTGAAATTCGCTGAGTATGCAGGTCTGCTGCAACGGGGGTATTTTACATATAACTCGAAAAGTGTGCATGTGTTTTGACTTATTGTGAACAGTATGTCTTTTATATGTATTAGAACAACTAAACATTACTACTACTAAATCGCCAAGAATAACAATTATACAGTATCTGGCCACTGACCTATATTTATGATTGTTCTTATCTATGAGGCGTAAATTTACAATACTGATAAACTTTTTTAACAGTAAGTCGCAATATACATGTGTACTTATGAGTAGGACTATTTCAATTTGTAAGTCTCTTTAATATTCCATCGGTTTTGTTCTAATTTGTTTGCCACAATTAAGTCACAACCTCCTTTAAAAAAACCAATGTGGTTTTGACACATATATCTAATACTCATAAAAAATTGTATCATAATACTCTTAAAAATTGCAATGTTAAAACTCAGGGTGATATTTTTAGGCGGTTTATGTCATTCACGTTATGCACTCTTCCTTTTGAGGCCTTCCTGTTCAACTCCCCACAGTTAACATAACATTTTAAACCTTTTTACAGTAAAAAGTTGTGTAATAAAAGTCTCGTTGCATCCCCTTCTCGAGACAGTAGGATGACGTCAATGTTCTGTCCTCCCCTCCTTATAAAGTTATTACACTCATCCCCTCGCGACACGTTCGTTTTTTACACTCTCTCTCCTTCATAAATCCCGCCGAACGTCCAGTCTCCGTTTCCGGCCATTACTCATCTCCCCGCGTCGTGCATTCTTCTCTCTGCTCGGGGCGGGCCGAGATCAAGACCTGTACTGGATCAAGACTGAGTGTGTGTCTGCAAAGAACTGTCTGATGAGAAAAATCATGGTTTTGAACCAGCGCCTCCTGAAAAACTATTAACAAAGGCCTTATTGAAAAGATAATTTTGAGATTGCTGTTGATCGCCGTTAATCAACAGTTTTCCAGAACACATTATCTACTCTGTATTAATTTGGTAAATATTTTTATTTGATTTTACGACTTCCTGCTGTATGAAAATTACAAAAACAGGCATTTGCCACTTTTTACCTTTACGAGTAAAGATAAAAACAGAGGGAAATACCTGCATCAAGTTTTAAATCTCAAAAGGTAGACCCTTTAGACGTCAATAACTTTTTTGTTTTGCAATTTTTGTACTCAAGTAAAATTAGTGAATAAGTAAAATGATATAGCCTAAATGCTCTTTAAAAAACAACATAAATAGATAATTTTATTAGTCCAGAATATTTTCACAGAATCGTCTAGCCCAGTTCAGAATCAACACTGAGGAGGCAAAACCAAAACCATAAGTCCTTTTGTCCCCGCAGCCAAGTAGTCAAATTGCTTACATAAATAAATTGCTTAAAGTGCAATTTGACTCTTCCAACCAAAACTCCTAACTTTACTCTTTACAAAGACCACTTACTTCATCTTGTTTTGTCCAATCTCGGTCACGTTTTAATCAACTTTGACTCATAACTATTTACAATTATTGATAAAACACAACATTTAGCCTGCCTGTGACACCGGACCTAAACTGGACTAAAACGCTACACGCACTTCATGACTAAAACAATTTATTTCGATTTTAGTCATAATAACCGTCTACTAAATCGCTATGACTGAAAACACTTTTGTTCAAGGACATCGGCGTCCACAACAACGATTGCAGGCTGCGGCGCCGCGGTGTGGAACGGCTAAGCATGAGAATGCCAGTTTGTGGCCAAATTACCGGAACGCCAACAAACAGCAACGCCGACTACACTCACTCACTCACTCGCTACAGCACAGGATCGCCACACAGCTGATGATTAATGAACAGGCGTGCATTGTTTGTTTGGGAGGGGAATTAGCATAACTAGGCCAGCCACAGCCGCAGCTGCCGCCGACAGCGACGACGGCGCCGACTCGCGTGAAGCATTGGCAGGACGTCAATAATCAAAACATATTTTTCGATGATTGAAGAACTTTCATCTAATATTATAAATGAGAAAGTTTGGATGTATGGATGAATTGAGACTCGATCAAGCAAAATCTACTGAACCGACTGGGTTTAAATTTCACACAAAGGTCCCGTGAACGTCCTTAGTTTCAATGTTTATATTTTAGAGGAATACCGTATAAACATTCACATATTATAATGTAAAGTAAATTTGACAGTTCAAAGAGCAGAAGTAAGACTAAATGTAATTTTTGTCGTGAGCGAAGCCATGGGCAACTGCTATAGTTTATTCAGTGAGTGTGTAAAGTAAAGCCCCTCCCCTAATAACAATTGTATAGAAAAGAACCAATCAGGGAAGAGACAATCCAAATGGTTCCCAGGGATGGTTCACAGCCATTCCACTTAGTGGTTTGAAATGAAAAAATACCAACCATTTGATATGAACAATAAACAAAGCATGGATCAATGCATTTATTTGTCTTATGAACTACTGATTTACTTTCCGCAAAGCTCACTTGCATTTTAAGTTCACTGCAAACAAAGATTACTATAATTGGCTTTGTTAACAGACATCCAGTTTCAGCTCCAGTTTATACTTAAGCTCTTTGGAGTTTTGTAGAAATAACAACAGGTACTCATAATGTGACACTGCCTGCCAACATTACACCTGGTGCAGGAGGTGTGCTTTACTTTACACTCTCATTGAATGAAGTATAGTCAATGTAAGTCAGGATTGAATGGAATTTGAATTAATTAACTGCAGCACTAGTGTTGGGTGTAAAATACCAAGAAAGAAGAATATAATGCGAGATTACCTCATACAGTGTTGGAGCCTGGAGCAACTCGTGAATGTGAAGGTGGAGTGTGATTAAAAGAAAGATCGTAAACATTCATTTCAAATATTAGCTTAGCAAACCTCAAAGCTAAAGCCTTGGGGATACTGTATTGATTTTCAAAACATATGTACAGTATAACTTATGTAACGATTTTGAATAATAACAAAGAGCCAATGAAATAATTTCAATAAAATTTCACTTTTTAGGAAAATTACCATATGCTCTACTTTGTGAGACTTCAAACCCTCTAATCACATAGACAACCTCTTTTCAATCAAACGGAAAGGAAAAAATACATATAGTTATCTTTCCAAATAATTCATTCCCAATTTTTCACGGGTCATTTCCAGATGTGTAGGCACTCCAAGGATTGTAACACGTTCTTGAAGTAAAATCGGTGGAATTTATTTTTAAACACACCTGCCTATTCATCCAAAAGTGCAGCTCTGCACTGGAGTTTCCGCCCTTGTGTTGGCAGACGATGAAGACCACATGCGCCTAGAGTTTTTGTGTCCCGAGGCCCCTGTTCTAGTCTGAAACACAGCAGCTGTTGTTTTGGTTCCCGTCTTTGCCCTGTTTTTGCGGCCGTTTGCTGAATCAGCACCATCCTTCTCTAGTTTCGGATCGTTTACATCACTAATGTAAAACATCCCTGCGTCCTACCTACTTCATCAAGAAGTTTAAATCACTAATGTAAAACATCCCTGCGTCCTCCACTACTTTATCAAGAAGACATTCTTTTGCCCGAATAAAATTCAAAAGAATTTCGTTCAAAACGTCTGTCAGTCTGTCATTTAGAATTTAATAACCCAATGTGATATGTGTTGGACATTTTTGATCAAACGAGACATTGCAATTTGAAATCAACATTGACAAGACGGGCTTAACAGCTTAAAAGTAAAACAAAATGGAATTACGTAAAATTTATAAACGTATACTGTATTAGCTTTTACAGTTTTTCAGAAGTTGTGTTACCACGTAAGTTTATAAAAAAGTTTTGAACATTTACCAACCCAACCACCAAAGGTCTCGGAATCTGCTTATTTGCTGAACCGACGGTTTTATTACATGATATTATCACAAGGAGTGACCCAAACTGTCTGAACCCATTCACCCCTCGTGACGGGACATTAGAAAGTCACTCGACGTCATGATCATGACGGACTATCGCCTCCGCCGGCCTCGGGCTCCGTGCATTACGCGATCGCCGGTGCAACAAACCAGATAATTGCATGTTGCACGAGGTGCCCGCAGCTGCAGTCGTATGCGTTTATCAGGCAATGCATTTGACTGCACGAAACTGCATGGAGGCACGTGCCTAAATGTCAGCGTGTCTGATAAACGTTTTTAGTGTCACAAGAATAAAATGGCTTACAAAAAAACTACAATTGCTTTCAAAATAAACTCATTTATTCATCGAACCATTTGTGATATTCTTTTATGTGGAATAAATTTGCGTTGAACATTACCCTCAATTTCTATGTTGTTCGCAACAAAATAATTATAATCAGATAGGTGAATAACACCAGAATGGTCCCATAAGTTGTATTGTACGATTCTGTGGCACGCCATCGCTATCTACTGATGACTTTTTACACGTCACACACGCACAACATTAGCGCATTATGCTGCATTGCTTCAGTGAAATGACAGGACTGAAAAAAACAACTTAACAATCGTCGTGTGATGCGCAGAAAAATAGCGGTCATAAGCCTCTTTCTGGTTCATTGATTCGTATAGTCATTCAAGATCTTAATAGGTTCCAAAACCTCCAAGACTCATAATTATTCATTCCATTATGTTAACTGGAGGTAGAAATTACTTGTCTCTTTAAACGATGTCTTGGATACCAAAGAAACACAATAGAAAATGCACGTTACAGAATACGACTTGCGAACCTCCAAATACCTCTACAGCCCCGGAGCAACGCGCAGTCAGCGTCCGGTAGCCGGGATGGGATTCCTCGGTAATGATCTCTAGGAAGCCAAGGCCGTGAGGAGAAAACTGGACGCAACTGTTCTGGGAGCTATGGACTACAATACCACAATACCCTATAATCTGTACAGTCAGTCGGTGTCAGTGCATCCGTGTTACCCACAGTGACAGCGCACAGAGGCACAGACGGAGGGTTCAGATTCCTTGGGTGATGGTGGGAAGCCAAGGCCGAGAGGAGGACTGTTCTGGGAGCTATGGACTACAATACCACAATACCCTATAATCTGTACAGTCAGTCGGTGTCAGTGCATCCGTGTTACCCGCAGTGACAGCGCACAGAGGCACAGACGGAGGGTTCAGATTCCTTGGGTGATGGTGGGAAGCCAAGGCCGAGAGGAGGACTGTTCTCGGAGCTGTGGACTACAATACCACAATACCCTATAATCTGTACAGTCAGTCGGTGTCAGTGCATCCGTGTTACCCACAGTGACAGCGCACAGAGGCACAGACGGAGGGTTCAGATTCCTTGGGTGATGGTGGGAAGCCAAGGTCGAGAGGAGGACTGTTCTGGGAGCTATGGACTACAATACCACAATACCCTATAATCTGTACAGTCAGTCGGTGTCAGTGCATCCGTGTTACCCACAGTGACAGCGCACAGAGGCACAGACGGAGGGTTCAGATTCCTTGGGTGATGGTGGGAAGCCAGGGCC
Source organism: Flexamia atlantica (assembly GCA_035578135.1). Taxonomy (NCBI): domain Eukaryota; kingdom Metazoa; phylum Arthropoda; class Insecta; order Hemiptera; family Cicadellidae; genus Flexamia; species Flexamia atlantica. The sequence continues at coordinate 11,936,371 of JAQJVK010000009.1, forward strand.
GAGAGGGGGACTGTTCTCGGAGCTGTGGACTACAATACCACAATACCCTATAATCTGTACAGTCAGTCGGTGTCAGTGCATCCGTGTTACCCACAGTGACAGCGCACAGAGGCACAGACGGAGGGTTCAGATTCCTTGGGTGATGGTGGGAAGCCAAGGTCGAGAGGAGGACTGTTCTGGGAGCTATGGACTACAATACCACAATACCCTATAATCTGTACAGTCAGTCGGTGTCAGTGCATCCGTGTTACCCACAGTGACAGCGCACAGAGGCACAGACGGAGGGTTCAGATTCCTTGGGTGATGGTGGGAAGCCAGGGCCGAGAGGAGGACTGTTCTGGGAGCTATGGACTACAATACCACAATACCCTATAATCTGTACAGTCAGTCGGTGTCAGTGCATCCGTGTTACCCACAGTGACAGCGCACAGAGGCACAGACGGAGGGTTCAGATTCCTTGGGTGATGGTGGGAAGCCAGGGCCGAGAGGAGGACTGTTCTGGGAGCTATGGACTACAATACCACAATACCCTATAATCTGTACAGTCAGTCGGTGTCAGTGCATCCGTGTTACCCACAGTGACAGCGCACAGAGGCACAGACGGAGGGTTCAGATTCCTTGGGTGATGGTGGGAAGCCAAGGTCGAGAGGAGGACTGTTCTCGGAGCTGTGGACTACAGTACCACAATACCCAATAATCTCTACAGTCAGTCGGTGTCAGTGCATCCGTGTTACCCGCAGTGACAGCGCACAGAGGCACAGACGGAGGGTTCAGATTCCTTGGGTGATGGTGGGAAGCCAAGGCCGAGAGGAGGAATGCATCGAACCTGTTTCAGATACATCTAGATGGTATGCACAGCCTAGACTTATCTAAAATAAATCTTCTGCAAGCGCAGTAACTCATTAGTTAGAAGGGAGGTTTTATTTATTTTACTATTGTAAATAAAATGATATTATGTAGTTAAGGTTAATTTGGTAAATGTCACGTTTGAGGTTTAGGCTAAGCGGGCTCAAATTTACACACATTTTGCAGAGAGATAGTGCTCGTATTCTACATATCGATTTATTCTAGAACAAGATGCGCAGAACCATTGAATACATACCCTAGGCCTACATACAGTATATATAGGGTATATATTCAATGGTAGAACTCAATAAGCCTAAACAAAATCTTCTTGAAACTGACTCAGACCGTGTCAACAAAACAAAGATAGGGGATCCCCAACAGCAAAAAATTTAATTTGTTTTAATTATTTAATTTACACGACTACATCTCAAGGGTCCAGGTCCACAAATGTTCTTAAATAAATAATAAATTTGGTGCTGAAAACCAATCTCGCTTTCCTTGTTTAACAAACCTCTCACAACTAGAAGTACGTTCGATTAGAGTGATAATTTTACGAACTGATTAAAAGGAATTTACCAGAAGGGATTGCATATGTGTTTGAATCGAGAAAACTGTCATCTAATTCATACGACGATGACGTTATGGTTACCTAATTGTCAATAACACTTGCTGTACCATGCCAGCCTTTTGTTTAGTTTTTTCTTACCAACATATGTAATGTAGACGGGTTGCTTGCGGGAAACAACTTGAGAGAACCGCAAAATATGAAAAGCAAATTAATAAGTCAAAGATTTTGAAAAATCATCTCGTCAAGGTCGAGGGAAAACAATGAATTAAGGTTTTATAAAACAAACGTATTGTTCACTAAATCTACATTGTTTTCTTTGTTAGAATAAATCTACATGATCATTTTTGATCAAGCAAGCTACTGAGTTTTCGAAATCAGACAGCATATTTATAATTTAAAAATATTGATGTTATACTCAATTATGCCTTAAAAATATTGATGTTATACTCAACCCAACGACCCCTGCTAGAAACGAATTGCGCCATAGTTCTTCTTAGTTTTGTACATTAAATAGTCTCAAACACGATTTATGTTAGAAAAAGAAACTAAGTAATCACTTTAAAAAATGACTAAATATATATTATGATAGAAAAGTAAATTTTAATCAGATACTAGACAACTCATAACGTCTGGGCCAATTGATTTCCAAAACTAGGTGAAGGGCGGTCGGTCGTCGCCTGGCCGAGCGGTGTTTACAAACAAAAACACCTCCACACACACCGGCGAATACACTGAGGCCGTACCTGGGTAGACGTCTTTGAGCTCCGGACTGGCCCTGTTCCACGTATTGCGCTGCTGGATGATACACTGGAACATGGTGGGTCACAGCACTACACGACACAGGACCGAGGCGGCGCGTGCATCCTGTGGAGCGGATGCTGCAAATCTGCCGAACCGACCCCACCCGACCCTGAACTTCGGGCCGGTTCGGCCGCCTTCGTGCGTCTCCGGAGCCCCGCACTTTCCGTTTTCGTCTGTCCCCGGCGCGCGGCACATCAATAAAGACGGTCGGATGTAAACAAAGAGCGTACGCGATATTTATTGCCGGGGAGTTTCATTCAGTAAAGTCTTGTAGTAGGGAGTCGAGATGGAGGTTCTACATACTTATCACTTTTTGTTTTACCCAACTCTCACTTTAACTTTGGCAGGTCTATTGTCTGATACAATTGAATAGTTATTGCTATCTTAAGAGCATGTGTATCATGGTCTCTGTGATTTCAATCGACGTAACAGTTTGTTAATCAATCAAGCGTAATCTTTATTGATTTTATAAATTTATGAACTTTTTATTACAGCTCAAACATAAAATCCTAGTTATTAAAAAACTTACATTTTAAACTTAATTTACTGTACTTCAAATCTAAAACAATACCCATCCTTTCATCATATGGAGTCAACGTCTGTAGGTTGGCAAGTACATGTTAAAATGTCTACAATGACTATCTATGAATATGAAATATATTTCACTACTGGTCACGAAAGTATCCCATTTTGGGGCAAGAAAAACACTATCGAGCCCCGAAATGGGACTTTTGTGACAAGTTGTGAACAATACTTTTCATCACGATGCAAATAAGAAATCAAACTTATAAACAAATCATCGAACATTTCATAATTTAGTCATTTTTTAAAGCAAACACAATATACGGCTGAACAGTCTATTTTAGTTTAAAGTCAGCTGGTTGAACTGTCAAAATAGGCAATTTTCGTATACAGAGTGATGAAAAGGAATATTATGTTGATGACTTGGGAGTGGAGACTCCAGCAAATCACTTTGCCCGTTAATGTTGGACCTGACTTAATAGTTTTTGATGGGCAAACGAGTGCGATTAAGTTTATTGCCTCTGTAAATGTCTTCCTTCCACACCGTCGCAGAGGTTGGAGGTTGTTGAGGTTAATGTCGAAGTCAAGACACCAGAGGGCGGGGATGGGAAGGGTGACTAATAACCACAACTCACCACAATATCCAGGGGTGGTTTTCATTACAGCGGCGCCGCTTCCCATCGAGTGATTAATATATCGCGTCACGCCAGGTTTGAGGAGCTGAATATTATTGGCCGCTCCAACGTCAATATTGTTCAAGACATCCCCAGTATTACAGGGGTGATTGCTCGGTCGAGTACCGTAAGCCGTGTTGTTAGGGAGAGGCACATTATATGATTGTTTCCTTGATGGATCATCAATTACATGAGGTTCGGGCGGACGTCCAACACTTCCATTTCGGCGGGCAACCCTGCCGTCAGCGCCCACTCCACCACAGGTAAATCCGAATTTGGCACGAAGAAAGGGCCGGCGACGGGGGGGGGGGCAGGGGGGCAAATGCATAGGGGCCCGGGCTGGCAGGGGGCCCGGAAACATAAAAAAGGGCCCGAATCGGGTGAAAAGGGGCCCAAAAAGACAGAAAACAAGAAAAAATAAGGTTGCCAGCTTTCAGGGCCCCCCGGGGTTATAGATTGCATAGGGGCCCGAAAGCCCTGTTGCCGGGCCTGCGAAGGGTTCTACCGAACTTCAGTAATGTATAAGTTGTAAATTGATAAAGTGCGTCGAGCTCTTAAGTGGAATCTATGTGATCTAGATTGCGGTTCTGACCAAATTCCCTAAAGTCGATCTATGTACACAAACTTTATCCCTTTAGTTAATCAAGTTATGTCATTCAGTGCCCGATCCGCACCGACGCTCAGTAAAAAAAACACCTAAAAAGTCAAAAATACAATTTTAAAAAGTGTATTTATTTATCTTTATATATTCTGTTAAAACACGCTTATATTATAACTACTGGTATAGTTATTGTGTTATTGTGAATAAAATGCTCGGTTTATGTAATAGGAAACCATTTTCCACAAATCAATACAAATGTTGAAAAAAATTTAAAATCCCGACTGTCCAAAAAGGATATTCCTTTTGATCAAATTAGTATCTCGGGAGATAGCCACGCACGTCATATTGCTGGTATTCTTCAGGCAAGGTTGAAGTCATCAGTAAAAGTACATGGTATTTGATGTAAACCTGGTGCTGGCCTCTTGAGCATTGTCCCGAATACTGATCTCCCACCAAACTCCTGCATGATCCTAATTGCGGGTACAAACGACGTGGATGCAGGGAAGCAGAATGATATATATCGTCATCTAGACCTTATAATCTCCAGATTTGCAAAGACAAGTAAATTGCTCGTTTCAAACCTGCCCTTCAGACATGACCTGAGCCCCGATGATCCCTTAAATTTCGAAATAATGCAATTGAACAACTACATAGCAGAGTTATGTGAGCGAATAGACAACGTAAGAATCCTGGACTTTTGCAGCATCGAACGAAACAACTTTACCCGCCACGGCCTTCACCTGTCTCTGAGAGGAAAGCGAGCTCTGACAAACTTGATTTGTAAGGGGTTAACGCAGTTCTCCACCCCGCCTTCCAGACCTGCGAAATCTATTGCTCCAAAGTTGCCGCCTGCCCGCCCAACTGACTCCACTCCAGCCACGAGTACCGACGAACCCGCTACCTACGCCGACGCAGTGAGACGCAGCCCTAAGTCCACAACTTCTCAGAAAAATAGACTGCTTCAAAACGAAGAACAATTTCCAAATAATGTCATCAACTGTACCCCTATTGTATCACGAGATTTTTTATTGACGGTTCCAGTTGCAACACCCCCCCGCTAAATAACAATGCTATTAAATCAATACTCTGACAACTGAAAAAAATAAGGTAACCATACTCCACCAGAATGCTCAATTTGCTTCGAATAAATACGATGAACTTCAAATTTTGGCAGATGAATTAAACCCGGACATTTTTGTTATCACGGAAAACGGTTTCAATTCAAATTCAGTATCTCTGGGGAAACTTCAAAATTATGATTTGGTCGATTGGTATACACGTTCAAATTTTGATGGTGGAGGGGTAGCAATCCACATCAAAAATGGCTTAAAGCACTCCAGGGTAAATTTTGTTGATCAAATTGACAAAGATTTTGAAATAGTAAGTATAAAAATATTTTCAGGGTCATCTGAAATATTTGTTTTTGGAATGTACCGTTCCCCTAACGGCAATGCCAATACCTTTTTTGAGAAGTTTGAAACACTTCTTAAAAGAGTATCTGACTCTCTTTTTGTTATCATAGGGGATTTCAATATTAACGTTCTTGACGCCAAACATCCTAATACACAGCGCTTTGCCGACATTTTAAGATCTTTTAATCTGTCCTGGCTTATAAACTCGCCTACCAGAGTCACGCAAATTTCTAGGACCGCGATTGATAACATAATCACAAATCTGCCAAACACAAAAGTGGCAGTCCTCAATACGGCGATCTCCGACCACTACGCGCAAGAGCTAACCATAAACGGGGGTTTGCCAAACAAGAAGCATCCGGTGATTTTAACCAAGAGGGCTCTATACCCCGAAAACATCAGGGCTTTAAAGTTTCAACTCTCTCGTGAGTCCTGGGAATTTATCAATCAACCAATTTCAGCGCAAAGTATGTTTGAATTTTTTAACAACAGATTTTTATTCCACTTGGATCTTACATGTCCTTACAAAACAACAGTAAAAAAGAGTGTACCGTCAAAAAACACATGGATCACTCGTGGAATTCTGGTATCAAGAGAAAAACTAAAATTCTATTCAGAAATTGTAAAATCTTCACAAAGTTCAACTTTCAAAAATTTTGTTAAAAACTACAAAAAAATTTACCGAAAAGTTATCAAGGCAGCCAAATCCTACGACATTTCTAAAACTTTGTTAAAGACAAAAAACTTTTCTAAAACAGCATGGAAAATCATAAACAACCACAAGCAGAATCAAAATAATGACAATCAAATACACTTGAAAAAAGAGGGGAGTATCATCACAGACCCTACATTAGTTGCAGAAGAATTCAATTCCTTTTCTGCTTCAGTGGCTTTTCAGGATTGTGTTCGCTCCTCAAACCCAATCGCCAATCATCTTGTTAGTCCGGTGTGCTCTATGGTCTTAGCGCCGTTAGTGGAGGGGGAGGTCGCCAGTGTTATTCGCGCATTGGCTCCAAAAAGATCCACTGACTTAAATGGCGTGTCTATGTGGTTGGTTAGAGAATGTCTCGACTTCATTGTCAAACCGCTGACAAAAATTATTAATTTATCCTTTCAAACGGGTGATTTTCCAAATTCCTTGAAAAAGTCCAAAGTAATTCCAATTTATAAGAAGAATGATCCTCAAACACCCGATAGCTACAGGCCCATCTCAATTTTACCCCCTTTTAGCAAAGTTTTCGAAAAATATTTCCTTGAAAGAACAACAAAATTTTTGGAAAAGCACAGTCTTCTGAGCGCTAATCAGTTTGGCTTCAGGCAAAACAAATCGACCGTGGATGCGGTAGTGAGCCTTGTAAATACGATCGTCGAGGGCCTTGAGGAAAGACAACATACGTTAGGTGTGTTCTTAGATCTTTCTAAGGCCTTTGATTGTGTTGACCACTCAATTCTACTACAAAGAGTGGAAGCTCACGGTATTCGAGGCATACCCCTTGAGTGGATCAAATCATTCCTTCAGGAAAGATCCCAAGTTGTCCAAATTTCCAACAAAATCTCACAGCATCAAATTCTCAGCTTCGGCGTCCCACAGGGATCTATTCTTAGTCCACTTTTATTTCTTCTTTACGTAAACAACGTAAACTCTTCTGTGCAAAAAGGACTTATGGTCCAATATGCAGACGATACCACTCTCTGTTTCCGTGAGCCCACAATTGAGTCTTTGGAAATCGAAACGTTCAAAAATCTGAACAGTTGCATTCAAAATTTCGCTCAGCTAAATTTGAAAACCAATGCCGCTAAATCCTTATTCATGAAATTTTCTCTACGTGAATTAAGTAACCAAGCACAGCCAACTGTATTGATTGACGAGACCGAAATTGAAGAGATGTGCAGCACCAAGTTCCTACGGATCTACATCGATAGAAACATTACCTGGGAAGATCACATAGACAACGCTTGCAAGCGTGTGTCCTCTGCGATCTATGTTTTAAGACATCTCTCACGGTACTGTCCCATCCAGGTGCTTTTATCCGCCTACTACGGTCTTGTCTTCCCCCACCTTGCCTACGGGATAGTGGTGTGGGGTGGCTGTGCCAACAGTAACGTCATGAGACTGTTCAGACTCCAAAAAAAAGCAGTGCGGACTTTGGCAAAAATACCAAACAGAGAGTCGTGTGGACCAGTCTTCAAGCAGTTCGGACTGCTCACCCTACCTTGCCTCTACATTCTTGAAACTATAATGTTTTGTTTAACAAAATGTCAATTGACTCAGGGCCAAGATATTCATGACTATCAAACAAGAGGCAGGGTCAACTACCGAACGGGGAGACACCGAACGGTAGTTTTTGAGCGATTGCCTTCTCAGGCAGGGGCTCAGTTTTTAAACAAACTCCCTCAAAATTTTGACAAGGAAGCCAGACCATCTCTCTTCAAAAAAAGACTCAAAGAATTGCTTGTCTCTAAAGCATTCTACTCGGTGGGCGATTTCTTAAGCCATGACTGGGGGGTAAATTAAAATCCAGCTCGATCTCCCCGTTGCAACATGGAGCAATCTTTTTTAATTTTAATTTTTTTGTGTTTAGTTGTTTTTTAGGGAAAGATCTGTACGTTATGTTGTGTATAGCTTAGAAACTTTGACGCATTTCATACAATGTATAAATATTGTCTTTCGAAATAAAGAGATATTATTATTATTATTATTATTATTATTATTTATATAAGCAATTTAAAATTTTTAGTTTTAATGTAATGTAATATATTTTTGTGTCTATAGGCAACCCTATAATAGGGCAGACGGATTTATTTTTGTAATAAATTCTTTTCTCTCAAAGAATTGTTAAGAAATTTATCAGTGGAAGATCAGGCTTGCAACCTGTTACAAGTTGTCGTTTTAAACCAGCCTAACTGTTAAGTTTAGTATTTTTCCCGGAGAGTATGCTTCATTTCCCAGAGGGGAACGAAGGGAAGGTGATAGGAAACCGATTTTTTTTACATCATGACGATTTTCAAACCTAACTGCTTATTATTGGCTGCTCCAACGTCAACATCGTTCCAGACGACCCCAGTATTGAGTATTGCAAGGGTGATTGCTCGGTCGAGTATCGTTCGCCGTGTTGTTAGGGAGAGGCACATTTATATGATTGTTTCCTTGATGGATCACCCATGACAAGAAGTTTGGGCGGACGTCCAAAATTTCCATTTCGGCGGGTAACCCTCCCCTCAGAACCTACTCCACCACAATAAGCTTTTTTTCAGAGTTCATCCGAACTTCGGTATAAGTTGTAAAGTGTTGAGATCTTAAGTCGGACCTATGATCTAGATAGCGGTTCTGACCAAATTCCCAAAAGTCGATCTGTACCTGTACACAAACTTTATCCATTTGGTTAATCAAGTTACGTCACTCAGTACCCGATCCGCAAAACGTTCCGTAAATAAATGGTATCAGGAAACCGACACATACTTTCTTACTTTTCTTCGTTTTTTAAGTCATTTAAAACAGAAAACGTATGTAATGGAATAAAACATATTTACAATTAATTATCTCAGAAATACATACCAAATTTTATTAGAATCCGTCGTCTCTAGCTTTGTTTACATCCACACAAATATCCACATACACACCACCCTGAAAACCACTTTTATTTGGACAAGAATGTATCCACTAACAACTCAAATTCGAAAATTTTGACGAAAACAATACTTTCTCCATATACTATTATATGTAAAGAGTGGAGAAAAAAACACCTCAGAATACAATTGTAAATAGTGTATTTATTGATCTTTATATATTTTGATAAAACACGCCCTGCTATTGAGAATTGTTGAGAAATTATCAATTGTAAATAAGGTTTGTAGCCTGTTAAAATTTGCCGTTTTAAAGCAGCCTAACTCTTAAATTTAGTATTTTTCTCGGAGAGTATGCTTCATTTACCAGATAGGAACCAAAGGGGGATGATAGGCACGGGCGGATTTAGGTCAAAATATTTGGGGGTGCAAGCTCACCTAACGTTTGATGTAAGTTTATTGTATGCTAAAATTGAAACATCAAACTCCTATTTAAATAATCCATTTCAGGGCTATTCCAAGTAGTAGGTAGGTACTCATTTTATTCAACAACAATCATTTGTAATTTATGCATATACCTCAATCAAAGTTGAAAACTTTTTCCCTCTTCGAAAACTTTTTCCCTCTTCTTCACTGCCAACAAATCCACCAAATATCAGGGGGTGCCAGGCACCCCCAGAAATCCGCTCATGATGATAGGAAACAAAATAAATTGTTTATAAAATACTTTTGACTTTTTTACATGATGAAGATTTTCAAACATAGGCCTAACTGCTGCTCGTCCACCTCAATACATAATTTTACTTGAGCACCGGCCACAAAGCCAGAAGAACTCGACTGTATCGCGGCTGCTGCCGTGACCGGCCGGGTCGCGATGACTGGACGAGCCACAAAGCCAGAAGAACTCGACTGTATCGCCGTGACTGGCCGGGTCGCGATGACTGGACGAGATTGCAATTTGCAATTGAGCGAACTGTAATTGTAATTACCGCCCGACGACACCGCTCATTAAAACGTCCTTCGTTCCGACTGTTACGGCTCGACGTCACTTGCAATTATAACTCACACTGCCGCGAATTGAATTATGTCAGGCTTTTAATTTATTGCATGTGAATACATACTAATTTTAAATCAAGTTAATAAGACTTTTTGTTATTGAATTCTTCTCAACATAATACCAAACCAGAAATGAAGTTCTAAACTTTGAAAGACGTTTTCTGCATGATATTCCATTAATGTGTTTTTGAGGTGAATGTTACGATGCAGATGTTTCAGAAATCAATTTTATTAAGACGAAATATAAAGCAGCTCTTGGAAAAAAACTAATAAAAATATTCTATGGTTAAAAGAAGGATCTGCGGTAAAATGTTTGTGGAATGTAAGACAGGACACAATCATAGTTTAAAATATTGGTAATTGTTTGGACATATCTTGACGGCTCTGATTTAAATCAGCTTTGCACTGGCGGTTGTCTTATGTATGGTAAGAAAATGGTAAACAATTTTGGTATTTGATTTTTAGAAAGCAATCGTTCAATATATAAATACATTTTTTTAATCTAAAAAGGTTTAACAGAACCTTTTTGGTGAAATATAGTTTTTATACCAATCGATTCAAACTAGTCAAACTGGATAAAATGCCTATATAAAACCCCTAAAACGAGAACTTACAATTTAGAACCACCCCTCTAAAAACACACTGCTCAATGTTTTGCAATCAAATTATATCTGTTAATCACATTATCAACGGCTTATCTGCTAATTTTACCACCCCGTTATTGCAATAAATAAGAGGGAAAAGAGTTGCATCGTGGTTTGAAACATGTAATTAAACAATTCAAAGGGTAGTTTAATATTAGGGGATAAATTTATGTGGGGAGGGCAGGAAGCCGGCTGTCCGTGACATTGTTATAATAACACAGTCTGTGTCTGACATAACTGCATTGAACATTGGCTGAAGCTAAATTCGTAGGAAAGGCTTTTATTTATATGTGTGCTCTAATCAAGGGTTTTTTAATGGAAGCTGTATTGTAGAGATGAAAAATTAAACCTGTGTTTGCGTCCTGTGCAAGGAAAACGCCGCATAACTCTAGTATAATACCGTAGTATCAATTTATCACTGCAAGTATTTAGACGTTAAAGTATGAAGAGTGTTTGTTCTTTATAACATTTATTGTTTGTTTTTTATAACATTTATTAAAGATATGTTCGTAGGCCTAACAAACTGTGACTGTAAAGAGGACAATTTTAAGGAATTTCTCTAACTAGAAAAATGCTATGACCGTAGGTATCATGATAAGACAACACCCACTAATAAGGCCGTAACCATGATAACTTCACGTTTTGAGGGACCTCCACGGGTATCATAAACACAATATAATCATTTGTGAGCCTGTTAACACTACAGCGGTCGTAAAAATAGTCTGATTTTGATCAAATTTTGTTTACACGTGTAAAGTGGCAACCACTCAGACGATTAAGAGAACCAGTGTGATCGGATCATCGGCACGGGGTAAAGAGGGAATGAACCCCCAGAAATGGGGGTTTGGATTTTTTGAAATGAATTAAGAAGTTAATAAAATTGTGTTTGCACAATTGAGTTAAGCAAAAAAATATTATTTTCTATCATTGCTTTATGCCCATTTGTGACTGTTATAATAGCTGAAAGCGGTAAACACAGTAAATTCTCCCAAAGTTAACCTTAAAGAGAATAAATAAAATTGTAATCCTCGCTTATTTCTCAATTTATCTTAACGAAACTTGGTAAGTAGCTTCATCTAGTTGAAGTCCTGGATTATGGCCTAAATTCCTTAAATTTTACACTTCTGTGGAAGTAAACCACACTATTCATATAATTTTTATGGAGACTATTTTTGCGCTTATTTCAGTATGTTAATTTCATGTGAGGCTTCGTCTAAGCTTAATATCTAAGCTTTTGCAATTCGCTGAGTATGCCAAAATAGGTATTAGTAGATTTGAATAAAATAATAAATTGAAAATAAAAAGGGCTCGATTTACAAAATAAGTTTGTTCGTTCGAGGACCTTCCTCTCTATTACAGAAAGTAACTACCTTTGATTTATAATGCAGCTAGTGATACAGAAGTATATTAAACTTTGGCCAAAGATGGTTTTAAATATGAAAAAATATCGTTGGTAAAATTATGATTTTAAACAATACTATAATGAGCGAATTGCTAATAAATGTCACATTTTAAGGGCTGATAAATCAACAGGAAAGAGGAAGCGACTGGGCTGGGGAGGGTGAGTTGATATCACTTATGTTCTTAGAATCATCTTAAACCAGATGGCACTAATGACGTTGTACTTGTCGTCAGTACGGAAATGGACCTTATATCAGTTCAGTAACAACCCAGTAAATTACCTAATTATTAAAACGATAATTAAGGCCATATAAGAGCTAGTTTTGAATATCAACTGAGAGGAAGTTGGTTTTTGTTTCTACTTCATTTTCTGTTATTTCTACCTTTTCCTTCTACCTGCGTGTGTTGAGTTTAGTCCAGTGCCGCAGTAGCCCCGGCCACGCAAGCCGCCAGTGGAGCCCCTGCCTGTGTCAGGTTGGGTCCAGTGCCGCAGTAGCCCCGGCCACGGAAGCCGCCAGTGGAGCCCCCTGCCTGTGTCAAGTTGGGTCCAGTGCCGCAGTAGCCCCCGCCACGGAAGCCGCCAGTGGAGCCCCTACCTGTGTCAAGTTGGGTCCAGTGCCGCAGTAGCCCCCGCCACGGAAGCCGCCAGTGGAGCCCCCTGCCTGTATCAAGTTGGGTCCAGTGCCGCAGTAGCCCCGGCCACGGAAGCCGCCAGTGGAGCCCCTGCCTGTGTCAAGTTGGGTCCAGTGCCGCAGTAGCCCCCGCCACGGAAGCCGCCAGTGGAGCCCCCTGCCTGTGTCAAGTTGTGTCCAGTGCCGCAGTAGCCCCGGCCACGGAAGCCGCCAGTGGAGCCCCTGCCTGTGTCAAGTTGGGTCCAGTGGCGCAGTAGCCCCCGCCACGGAAGCCGCCAGTGGAGCCCCTGCCTGTGTCAAGTTGGGCCCAGTGCCGCAGTAGCCCCCGCCACGGAAGCCGCCAGTGGAGCCCCTGCCTGTGTCAAGTTGGGTCCAACGCCGTGGTAGCCCCGGCCACGGAAGCCGCCAGTGGAGCCCCCTGCCTGTGTCAAGTTGGGTCCAGTGCCGCAGTAGCCTCGGCCATGGAAGCCGCCAGTGGAGCCCCCTGCCTGTGTCAAGTTGGGTCCAGTGCCGCAGTAGCCCCGGCCACGGAAGCCGCCAGTGGAGCCCCTGCCTGTGTCAAGCTAGGTCCAGTGCCGCAGTAGCCCCGGCCACGGAAGCCGCCAGTGGAGCCCCTGCCTGTGTCAAGTTGGGTCCAGTGCCGCAGTAGCCCCGGCCATGGAAGCCGCCAGTGGAGCCCCCTGCCTGTGTCAAGTTGGGTCCAGTGCCGCAGTAGCCCCGGCCACGGAAGCCGCCAGTGGAGCCCCTGCCTGTGTCAAGTTGGGTCCAGTGCCGCAGTAGCCCCCGCCATGGAAGCCGCCAGTGGAGCCCCTGCCTGTGTCAAGTTGGGTCCAGTGCCGCAGTAGCCCCGGCCACGGAAGCCGCCAGTGGAGCCCCTGCCTGTGTCAAGTTGGGTCCAGTGCCGCAGTAGCCCCCGCCACGGAAGCCGCCAGTGGAGCCCCTGCCTGTGTCAAGTTGGGTCCAGTGCCGCGGTAGCCCCGGCCACGGAAGCCGCCAGTGGAGCCCCCTGCCTGTATCAAGTTGGGTCCAGTGCCGCGGTAGCCCCGGCCACGGAAGCCGCCAGTGGAGCCCCCTGCCTGTGTCAAGTTGGGTCCAGTGCCGCAGTAGCCCCGGCCACGGAAGCCGCCAGTGGAGCCCCTGCCTGTGTCAAGTTGGGTCCAGTGCCGCAGTAGCCCCGGCCACGGAAGCCGCCAGTGGAGCCCCCTGCCTGTATCAAGTTGGGTCCAGTGCCGCAGTAGCCCCGGCCACGGAAGCCGCCAGTGGAGCCCCTGCCTGTATCAAGTTGGGTCCAGTGCCGCAGTAGCCCCGGCCATGGAAGCCGCCAGTGGAGCCCCCTGCCTGTGTCAAGTTGGGTCCAGTGCCGCAGTAGCCCCGGCCACGGAAGCCGCCAGTGGAGCCCCCTGCCTGTATCAAGTTGGGTCCAGTGCCGCAGTAGCCCCGGCCATGGAAGCCGCCAGTGGAGCCCCCTGCCTGTGTCAAGTTGGGTCCAGTGCCGCAGTAACCCCGGCCATGGAAGCCGCCAGTGGAGCCCCTGCCTGTGTCAAGTTGGGTCCAGTGCCGCAGTAGCCCCGGCCACGGAAGCCGCCAATGGAGCCCCTGCCTGTGTCAAGTTGGGTCCAGTGCCGCAGTAGCCCCCGCCACGGAAGCCGCCAGTGGAGCCCCTGCCTGTGTCAAGTTGGGTCCAGTGCCGCGGTAGCCCCGGCCACGGAAGCCGCCAGTGGAGCCCCCTGCCTGTGTCAAGTTGGGTCCAGTGCCGCAGTAGCCCCGGCCACGGAAGCCGCCAGTGGAGCCCCTGCCTGTGTCAAGTTGGGTCCAGTGCCGCAGTAGCCCCGGCCATGGAAGCCGCCAGTGGAGCCCCCTGCCTGTGTCAAGTTGGGTCCAGTGCCGCAGTAGCCCCGGCCACGGAAGCCGCCAGTGGAGCCCCCTGCCTGTATCAAGTTGGGTCCAGTGCCGCAGTAGCCCCGGCCATGGAAGCCGCCAGTGGAGCCCCCTGCCTGTGTCAAGTTGGGTCCAGTGCCGCAGTAGCCCCGGCCACGGAAGCCGCCAGTGGAGCCCCTGCCTGTGTCAAGTTGGGTCCAGTGCCGCAGTAGCCCCGGCCACGGAAGCCGCCAGTGGAGCCCCCTGCCTGTATCAAGTTGGGTCCAGTGCCGCAGTAGCCCCGGCCACGGAAGCCGCCAGTGGAGCCCCCTGCCTGTGTCAAGTTGGGTCCAGTGCCGCAGTAGCCCCGGCCACGGAAGCCGCCAGTGGAGCCCCTGCCTGTGTCAAGTTGGGTCCAGTGCCGCAGTAGCCCCGGCCATGGAAGCCGCCAGTGGAGCCCCCTGCCTGTGTCAAGTTGGGTCCAGTGCCGCAGTAGCCCCGGCCACGGAAGCCGCCAGTGGAGCCCCCTGCCTGTATCAAGTTGGGTCCAGTGCCGCAGTAGCCCCGGCCATGGAAGCCGCCAGTGGAGCCCCCTGCCTGTGTCAAGTTGGGTCCAGTGCCGCAGTAGCCCCGGCCACGGAAGCCGCCAGTGGAGCCCCTGCCTGTGTCAAGTTGGGTCCAGTGCCGCAGTAGCCCCGGCCACGGAAGCCGCCAGTGGAGCCCCCTGCCTGTATCAAGTTGGGTCCAGTGCCGCAGTAGCCCCGGCCATGGAAGCCGCCAGTGGAGCCCCTGCCTGTATCAAGTTGGGTCCAGTGCCGCAGTAGCCCCGGCCATGGAAGCCGCCAGTGGAGCCCCTGCCTGTGTCAAGTTGGGTCCAGTGCCGCAGTAGCCCCGGCCACGGAAGCCGCCAGTGGAGCCCCCTGCGTGTGTCAAGTTGGGTCCAGTGCCGCAGTAGCCCCGGCCACGGAAGCCGCCAGTGG
Organism: Flexamia atlantica; assembly: GCA_035578135.1. Classification (NCBI taxonomy): domain Eukaryota; kingdom Metazoa; phylum Arthropoda; class Insecta; order Hemiptera; family Cicadellidae; genus Flexamia; species Flexamia atlantica. Next base: position 11,951,929 of record JAQJVK010000009.1, read on the forward strand.
AGCCTCCTGCCTGTGTCAAGTTGGGTCCAGTGCCGCGGTAGCCCCGGCCACGGAAGCCGCCAGTGGAGCCCCTGCCTGTGTCAAGTTGGGTCCAGTGCCGCAGTAGCCCCGGCCATGGAAGCCGCCAGTGGAGCCCCCTGCCTGTGTCAAGTTGGGTCCAGTGCCGCAGTAGCCCCGGCCACGGAAGCCGCCAGTGGAGCCCCTGCCAGTGTCAAGTTGGGTCCAGTGCCGCAGTAGCCCCGGCCACGGAAGCCGCCAGTGGAGCCCCCTGCCTGTATCAAGTTGGGTCCAGTGCCGCAGTAGCCCCGGCCATGGAAGCCGCCAGTGGAGCCCCCTGCCTGTGTCAAGTTGGGTCCAGTGCCGCAGTAGCCCCGGCCATGGAAGCCGCCAGTGGAGCCCCTGCCTGTATCAAGTTGTGTCCAGTGCCGCAGTAGCCCCGGCCACGGAAGCCGCCAATGGAGCCCCCTGCGTGTGTCAAGTTGGGTCCAGTGCCGCAGTAGCCCCGGCCACGGAAGCCGCCAGTGGAGCCTCCTGCCTGTGTCAAGTTGGGTCCAGTGCCGCAGTAGCCCCGGCCATGAAAGCCGCCAGTGGAGCCCCTTGCCTGTGTCAAGTTGGGTCCAGTGCCGCAGTAGCCCCGGCCATGGAAGCCGCCAGTGGAGCCCCTGCCTGTATCAAGTTGTGTCCAGTGCCGCAGTAGCCCCGGCCACGGAAGCCGCCAATGGAGCCCCCTGCGTGTGTCAAGTTGGGTCCAGTGTCGCAGTAGCCCCGGCCACGGAAGCCGCCAGTGGAGCCTCCTGCCTGTATCAAGTTGGGTCCAGTGCCGCAGTAGCCCCGGCCACGGAAGCCGCCAGTGGAGCCCCTGCCTGTGTCAAGTTGGGTCCAGTGCCGCAGTAGCCCCGGCCACGGAAGCCGCCAGTGGAGCCCCTGCCTGTGTCAAGTTGGGTCCAGTGCCGCAGTAGCCCCGGCCACGGAAGCCGCCAGTGGAGCCCCCTGCCTGTGTCAAGTTGGGTCCAGTGCCGCAGTAGCCCCGGCCACGGAAGCCGCCAGTGGAGCCCCCTGCCTGTGTCAAGTTGGGTCCAGTGCCGCAGTAGCCCCGGCCACGGAAGCCGCCAGTGGAGCCTCCTGCCTGTATCAAGTTGGGTCCAGTGCCGCAGTAGCCCCGGCCATGGAAGCCGCCAGTGGAGCCCCCTGCGTGTGTCAAGTTGGGTCCAGTGGCGCAGTAGCCCCGGCCACGGAAGCCGCCAGTGGAGCCCCTGCCTGTGTCAAGTTGGGTCCAGTGCCGCAGTAGCCCCGGCCACGGAAGCCGCCAGTGGAGCCCCCTGCGTGTGTCAAGTTGGGTCCAGTGCCGCAGTAGCCCCGGCCACGGAAGCCGCCAGTGGAGCCCCTGCCTGTGTCAAGTTGGGTCCAGTGCCGCAGTAGCCCCCGCCACGGAAGCCGCCAGTGGAGCCCCTGCCTGTGTCAAGTTGGGTCCAGTGCCGCAGTAGCCCCGGCCACGGAAGCCGCCAGTGGAGCCCCCTGCGTGTGTCAAGTTGGGTCCAGTGCCGCAGTAGCCCCGGCCACGGAAGCCGCCAGTGGAGCCCCTGCCTGTGTCAAGTTGGGTCCAGTGCCGCAGTAGCCCCGGCCATGGAAGCCGCCAGTGGAGCCCCCTGCGTGTGTCAAGTTGGGTCCAGTGCCGCAGTAGCCCCGGCCATGGAAGCCGCCAGTGGAGCCCCTGCCTGTGTCAAGTTGGGTCCAGTGCCGCAGTAGCCCCGGCCACGGACGCTGCCAGTGGACCGCGACCAACGCATCCGACCCGCGCCGCATCCTCGTTATGCACATAATCAAACCGCCTTTGTCCCCTCCATATATTTCTGTTGGGTGCGTCCTACTGTGCCCATTTCTCTTGTGAATTACACGCTTGGATATAATTCAAAACAATTAGAAGGGGGTTAAACTTAGTTTATGTAGGCCTGATAAATTCAAAATTAATATTTTTTTATTTATTTTTAAGGGAGTTGATTGCCAATTATTTTATGTACTATATGAAATAAGAACGAGCCAAGCACATAAGCGTGCCAGAAAAAGACAAATTCTATTTATTAACGGCGAAACCAGAAGATGACCACGAACACGAAATCTATTCTGTTAAACTCCGTGACAGTTCTTAAAAATTATCTATCTTCACATTTTACGCTGCAACAATATTTATTTACGGGGAGGAATTACATTTTTCCAGGTTCGAAATCTCTTTGGACAATAAGTTTATCTCATCGACCGACCTAAACTCCCAATTCGCCTTTCCCAAAACCTGTCGCGTTCCCATGGGGACGACCGGCCACCGGTCCTCGTTAGTGGCTGGATGCAAATGCCGCCCGCATGCTGCCACTCGCGCTTTGACATGTTTATTGGCACTAAACGGATAATCCGACCGGCCACTTACACGGGGTGAAGGCGTAACTCGCCGGCTGGCGGCGCCCCGGGTGACGGGCGCCAAACTCCGGGCGCAATATTCTGGCCCAGTTGAAATCTTACTTTGGAGGCAATGGTTTATACTCCACTCCAACAGCCGTGGCACCTAACGGATTAGCGGATCTCGCTCTCACACTCGCGGTCTCATAATCCCTTTTGTGCCACGGCCGTTGGAATAAAGTATATATATAGTTATTCCAACGGCCATGGCACCTGGGGGATTAGGATTCCGCAAGGCCAAGGGTCTACTGATCCGTCAGGTGCCACGGTTGTTTGAGTGGAGTACAGTAGTAGACTTAACGAACGACTAAGTTTGCCTTCACAGTTTGCCTTCTGTTACATATATCGCGCTACATATGTTATTAGCCTTTTGGTTATACTGTACAATGTACAGTACAACCAAAGTATACTTCGCTGTACATGTAACTGTGAGACGATTCCGACTTTCTGTTGGTCCAGCGCAAATATAGTATACATTTTTTATTGACTGGTTTGCGAGTAAAGTGTGGGTTGAATGTCCAGATAGGCTTGGGTGAAAATTAAACTGCGGGGATAGAGATGCACACTAGTACTGAAGCAATTTAGGATAGACTTTAGTTTAGTCCAATAATGCTATAAAGGCATACTGTTTCATTACAATATCTTCCCAAAAGCTGTTTTAAATTAACTATTTATAGGCTTTGGCCTAGCGGTCTTGATGAATGTTGAGAAAATTTAATCTTATATAATGCTACTCCTAATTTGACATTCCTAATTTTCCATTTATGAAAACACTCATTCAGTAATAATTCAAGAAGGTAAAATCGTCAAACGAACTTACGATTCAACAGAGAAGCTTGCCAACGTAATCGGACTCACCTGTAACAAAAACAGAGATTAGATTATTTCTTACAATATGGCCTGTGTAATTGTACTTCAGTTATACCAAAGCATGGCCAGCGTAGCCCTTTTTCCAACTTTCATCTAGATAGACCTAAAACGATTAATTTTGTCTCAAAAGTGCATCAGTCCAAAGCAGAGCTGCCACACCAGGCCCTTGTTCGCACCTGGTTCCGACTCCCTCGCCTCGCGGCTCCAAAGCAAGCAATTATCGCGCGCGCTCGCCCGGATCATCGCGGCGCTGCGAGCGTACAGAAGTAACGCGTCAGTGATCAAACAGAGAAGTCCAGATCAACCTCGATTTGGCTACAAATTTCAGATCAATGCGAAGGAGCCTTGATGTCTCCAAGTTTCCGGTAGTAATATTAGGCTGACCTACACCTATAGTCAACAAAAACCTGAACGTTAGTCATCCCTTCCTTGTTTACCGTGATATTTCTTTAAAATCCGTGTTTATCGTGATATTATTCTTTTGTGTTTATACCGTGATATTTATAATCTGTGTGTAAGTTTATAATTTTTGTACTATGCATCGTTTTTAATTAGGTGAAATTTGAGCAAAAAGTGAAAGTGGCGCATCGTGTAGAAAACTAGGGAACCTCGAGGTCAAAAACTTGGATTTTATGTTATCAGCTCAACGCTAATAACATATCCAAAAATCACAACTACCTGACCTTTTCTGTACACGGCCATGTATAGTCTTACTAGATTATTTCTTGATTCAATTAATTTGGACGTAAGCACAGAAAATTATAACGGTACTGATTTAGTTTTCTGTGACGTAAGGTTGTGAAATAATCCCGTAATGGGCAATAGCATTGGATTTATAGAGTATTTGCATAGTATACTCAATGATAATAGCTATTTTGCAAATCAGAATAAGTGGCTATTGCATGGCAAAATATATTTCATTTGTAAGGAAAACTGCCAAGACTTAGAACCGATGATATTAGACTTTTGATTGATCAAGATTTTTTCTAATTTTAGCCTGATAAAATGTTGATTACATAAGCATCATAATTATTTTACGCTATAAATACCAAGATTGCCAAAGTAAAAAATATTAATTTAGTTATTAAATAAAAGGAGATACATTGTTATAACACATGGATTTGCTTATAAACTGTGATTATTTAAAATCAGCTATATCAATTGGAATTTCTATTCTAGGGAGGAAATGGAAACTGCAATTGGTAAGGCATTTAGGGCTATCCAGTAGTGATTTTCATGAATCTAGTTCCTTTAAAATTATTATTAAAATCGGAACAGATCCATAAGAGCCTCGATAAAAAAACTCATAGAATGCTTTTAAATAAGTAGATTAAATCCCTGACTTGTTATTGACTAAAACTTAGTCAAGAGGTACTATTCCTCATGTGAGCTCACTCTGAAAACTGGGTAAGCCAATGTAAACAGTGATTAAGCCTAATCACAATCTGGCGGTTTTACAATGTTAACATTTACAATGCAAGCACTATAAACAGTTTGACTGTGGATCAAGGAACTGTTGACAAGAGGTGAGGGATTGACAGCAACAACTTCAACAATGGTTGTAGTTCACAGACTCGCCGCTATCGAGCGCCACAATACGGCAAACAGCTACTAGTGCTGCTACCTCGCGGCGAACGGCTCAACCTATACTGTTAGTTCCAGTTTCTGCCAATAGGTAGTAGTAGTTGTAGCATTCACATAACTGAAATACAATACGGATATTTTAAAATTTGCATGTCAATTAATTTATAAACTTAATAAAAGATGCTAGCAACGTTTCCATCAAGGTAATATTTATTTCAAGGCACCAAAATTATCAGGTAACTTAAATTATGAATTAACATTCTAAAACTAGGCTAATGGTCTAAGTCAATGTAATAAGACTGCTGACAATGTAAGTCCTAGAAAGTATTGTGTTGCGAGAAAAACGTTTCATAGGTAATAATAAAAATAATATAAAAATGTTTTCTCGGAAAACACCGTATCAAAAGGAGACTGATTAGATTGCAACGCAAAGGGTTTCTTGATGAAAACATGTACCTCGATCGAAATAAAAAATAATTAATCAAAAAATGTAAAAAGGCGTACTGAAGTTAATTCATAATAAAACCCACTGATCAAAATTATAGTATTAGCTTTCCACACATACTGAAATCTATACAGTATATTATCACGCAAGTGGATTTCTTTTCACGGTCCAACCTTAATAAACGCTAGACGAGTTTTAATGATTGAGGTGTCAAATTAAAGGGATTTTTTAATGTATATTTGTCAATATGTCTCAGAATTTTAAAAAGGGCGTCACTAAATACAGTAAAGGATTGCAGTTTGAGAACAGTGGCGCCATCCATTGAAATTCAACCAAGTTCAGATCACTTTGTTTAAAGTGCGAATCAAATAACTTGATCCAGGCCGTTCGTAAGCCTAATGCTAAAGTTATCAACACTCTTACGGGCGGATCGGGCCAAGTTATTTGACTCAGGCTGTACAACTGAACATATGGTCACACTCATGGTGGAAGGGGTCACACTTTGAAATAATTCTACAAGTAAATCACACAGATTGCAGTGTTTGCAAGCGAAGCTGCGACCGAGTGATATAGTTTATAATATACCCCGTTATCAAAATCACAATATTTTCGATTTCTTTATCATACATACACTTTTGCGTAGTATAAAAACCAGGCCTTGCTGAAAAAAACAGTAAACAGTTTAATTAAATCAGCGAATGCCGTGCCGTGACAATTATTTAAACGTACAAATAAATCACTGCAGAGGCCTGCGGTTTAATCAAACCTCAACGATAATATTACCAAATACTTGGTGAAAGTTAAGATTGTTAATTTCCTCCACCAAACTTTGCAAGCAAACATTTATTTACCACAACCAATTGGTTATTGTAAAGACTGCAATCTTGCCGATGGCTTGCTTTGAGACGATCACTGACGTTATGTAAATAAACAATCAGCAGTGAAATAAAATCTGAAGTTCGCTATTGGGCCTGATAAATTATTTCATCATGGGTTTATTTTAGTCTGACTTGTTAAAATAAAAAAAACAGGACACAAAAGTGGACCGTCCCTTTACCCTTCACGCCCATATAAAATTCACAAATAAAACAACAGAATATTTCGCAAAATCAACAAGGAAGGATAAAAAGGATTACGTTTCAACCGTGTATGTGAAAGATTGATTATTCCTAAAACGCTTTCCATTTTTTCTGCACTTCCCGCCACGCGTTGCATTACGTCGTTGTAGGGCGCTACACGTCGCAATCACATACGGTACTGTACCATATTGACTTGGCACTCGCTCCCCATGGGATGCCTACCCCTTCCCTCCAAGTAGACTGCATTATTGCGCAGCTCATCTTCATTGGAAACTGCAGTCGAGAAACTGCTCGTAATAAATTGACCGATGAGTTTCATAGAAGTACCGTACGCTTCACAATCCGGATTGTAAATCTGTTCCAACTGCAACTGGGAGCCTACGAAATAAAAAGCAGCAAGAAGAGGGACTTTCATAGGATTTTTGGAGGGCCCTTGTCAAATTTCGGGGGGCCCAGAAAGATTCTGTTGGTGTGATAATTTTGAAAAACATTATTGTAAATTAAAAAAATTTATATACGAAATAGTTTGGCTTTATGGGAAATAGGTCTCAATATTCCTAAAAAGTAGTAGGTTAACAACATGTAATAGCGCCAAAGTGGTAAATTTTCAGTACCGTAAGGACATTTCTAAAACTATTTCAACAATTGTCCGTATCATTAAAATTGAAAGGTTAGCGCCAAAGTGGTTCCAACATAATATAATTACTTATATAATTACATTACATATATACATAATTATTACATTTACAAACATAATTATTTATGTAAATGTAAATGACTGTATATGTATATTTTGGTGAAATAAATGATATTTATTATTATTATTATTAATTATTAAAATTGAAAGGTTGGAGGACCTTCAGGTCGAAAGGTCTTTTAGAGGACTCTAAAAAAGAAGGACAGTTGGAGAACTTGGAGGTCTAATAGAAATCTTGTACTTTAAGTGAAGATTTTGAGAAACTTTTGAGTCAATAAGATTTCGGAGCTGGAGAGTATTATGAAATAAATAAATGTTAAAAATTTCTATTTTTGCAGATACATACAAAACTGTTACAAACATTTATATGAATAATTTTGCTAGCCTACTTCATTCATTGTCTAATCTTACAGGTGTACAGCGTTGTCTAATCTTACATTTTGAAGGCAGATCCTAAACAGATGATTCTGAATCCTCGTGGACAGAATTTAATGTAGTCTCAAACGTGCAAAATGTAGGTAACATGTCTTTAATGTCTCATTAATGTCTTTTTTCTTCCCCTTTGTGGGATCAACCCTTCAGGCACTGTGCTTTGAAGCTAGAGGCCTGCTGGGCTCACTTTTTCAAATTTACATTTATCCAAGAATTATTACGCAATGAATCAGATATCTTATTTATCTAAAGACTGGTTTTAGATACAAACTGCAGTGATCCAGACTGCTCCTGGCTATAAATCATTATTACGTTTCCATCCCCAATGTAGGCTATTTAATGGTTTTAAAAACTACCGCATCCATTCAAGTGCTGTTACGTGAATAACATTTTCCAGTTGGTCCAGAGAAAATGTGCGGTGTCAGAAAATTAAGAATCGAGAAAATTAAGAATCGCGTGCCAGAGGTCGCATTGTCGGGAAGTAAAGGTCATTCGGCACGGCCTTGCAGTAAGTGCGGTCAAAGACCTCGACGTCACGACGACGCTGATCCATCACTCTATGGCTCTTTTGAATCTACGATCTGTTTGGTCAGAGTTTCGACATGGCTCGCCGCGGCTCGAGCGTGGAGAAACATGTCATGTCAATGAGAGGAAATAACATGAGGGGTCTGACGATACAATTCGCTAAAGTAAGGACAACGAGAGTGTTGCAATTAATGTATTACTCCTTCCACGTTGCAAATGAAATTATAAAATGGTGAGTATGCACACTCTTAACACAAACAACTGCTGAAGGATGCAATTTTCTTTTTACCAAAATTCATGCAGAGAAACTGTGCAACTGAGGAAATTCATGCATTATATTAAAATGTGATTCACCCAAAAATTACAAAAATATCTTGATGGTAAATAATACAATGTATTCATAATTCACGACCCAATCCAAATCAAATTATTTTCAAACCAACAATAACTAAAACTACTTCTGGCATTTTTTTTTTAATCGAAGTATTATGTACATGAAGGGTATCGTTTTAAACAATATTTTGACTAACTTATATGTATTTAAATAGTTTTGTTTCCATTAACTATATAAATAATACATGGGTGACCCAGAAAACATAAGACTCTTTATTGACATGAAAACCTCGATCCACCCTTGTCAACCAAACAAAAAAGAAACTATTGTCACAAACAATAACACACGCGGTTGCGCTACAGCTGATCGCCGTTTACCAGAATCACCCACAGAATCTCGGTGGCGACCGGGCGGTTTGGACGCTATTGACTGCGGAGACAATGGGACAGTGGCGGTGATGAGTGCGAGAGAGACAGCTGCGGAGACAATGGCGGGATAATGGGAGCGACAGAGAGCGAGACAGACGGCGCTGAAATACTAATGGAACGTGATACACGCGGCCGCTGCTGAGCGGTGATATGGTTGTATAATGTATGGGACACTGTTGGAGACTGGGGCAACAATGTTTGACCGATACTAGGTTTTAATTATTTTTATCTATGTAGCATAAATTCGTATCACGTTATATGGACTGAAATATCATTAGTCAAAAATAAACAGAGGGAAATGCTGGTGCAAAATATTAATTTTCCACAAGTCAAAACAATCTACAACAGCATCTCCTTTAGTGAGATGACTCAATTTGAGGGTAACCGTTGTTTTACTGGGTTAATAAACCATCAGGGAAATGGATGTAATAAACTAAAATGGTCTGATAACTTCATCAAAGCTTCTCATTTCCGTCCAATAATATTTGCACGCTAATTACGATAGGTCGGACAACAAACTCCTTTCAGTGTAGGGTCGTTGACATTTCCGTCGGAAATAACAGGTTTACACATAAAACGCGACAGAGTATGAAAATGTTTCATAAACCCGAGATGACGTTATAAACCTCAGAGAGGGTCGAAGAGGTTGTGAACCCAGCCAACTCTGAGCCGCGTTATAATTTTATACCCGATAAAAACCTCCACGTATGAGAAAAGCAAAATATCAATTTTCAGCGGTCACAAAACTTAGAGGCACATTTGAACGGATTGCCGTCACCAGTTCCCCCTGGCTGGGTCATAAAGCCGACCATAAACATGACTCTGTCACGACAAGATGATTCTTTCAAATCTGAGGGGGAGGGCAAATGGGACATAAAATCTTACTGGGCTGCAGAGGCCACGGTGCGGCGCCGAAGTCTGTGGTCTGTATGGGGCGTTAGCCCAACAGGAGTCGGTAAAAAGTGTTCGGAGGCTGTGGCGCTCATTAAAAGGGTTCTGTGTGATTTGTCGACATTGCCCAGATGTGAGGCGGTTTCCCACACACGGCTTGTGTGTGTGTGCGTGTGTGGGTCATGTGTGTGGGCGTCGGCGTCCTACTTTGCTCCAAAAAACTCCAGCCTGACGCCGCAACCAGTAAACATCCGCCATCTCTGATTTTATGATTCGTTATTTTCACTTGCTCCATCACTTACGCATTTGCTGCGGTAAGAGGAGACATTACTAAAACAAACCACGCTTTGTTATTTATGCAAATGAAGGATTTGTGGTGGTGGTGATGCGACGAGGGATTGAAAATTGGAAATGTAGGGACCGAGATTTGTATTAGTGACTAGCAAGCTTGGGGTGATTTCTAAGCATACAACCTCTAGCCTACGGTGAAGAAGTTTACATTAGAGTCTAATGTAAAATTATTTAAATGTAAATATTCCAATTAATTGGAACCCGTCCGCCACACAATTCAAATGTATTGAGGAGTAGTTAATGAGTTTTCCTGTGCAAGAACGGGACGTACATAACGAATGTCAAGGACCGTTGGTTCCTTGCTTTTTGAACGTAAAGTTATGCACCAATGCTTGTGAGATGGCCGCGTTCATTCGAAGCAAATGCGATTTTTTATTTGCAAATTTATTCCAGATAATTCATATTAACCTACGTTAATTACCAAATAGCCTCATTATACATCGCATGTCGCGACTAAATACTGTTATAAACATTGATTTAAAACTAAAGCGACTACTGTAAACATAGAATACTGATCGTTGGTTTCATATTGCGAAACGACACTTGTCATCACATTACTAATTAGTGATGTCAACCGTCCCAATTTACCTCATTAATAACGTTTTAGGTTTTAGTCGAGTTCCCATCAAGCAAACATACAAACTCTTGTTAGTTTGATGCCATGTAAATGCAGTAATATATTTACTGGAACAAGCATTGCAGTGTTGCGATTAAAATAAATATCCAACAGCTTAAGAACCATGTACCAATGCAACGGATTATTTTGTGTATATTTACTACCAACTAGATGACAAGGTAATCTGTTTACTTATATAAGTTACACATTCATTTCAAATAAATATAGCATGTAAACTTGATAAACCTTTTCGTCCAGACTGGAATGACAGAGCAAGATATCAGCAGTCGCCGACCACGAACGGTGTCAACATTCGATTCTCGGGGGCATTGTTCAGATTAATTAGCCATCCGCTGAATACGCGTTGCTCCAATACCGCCTTCTCTCCCGCGCCCGCGCCAGTCGATGCAGTGTACAGTTCGCAGTGAAATATGAACAAATGTGCGAGCATTTATAGGAAAATTGTTAAATTTATACAATAAAGCAATCGGAAACACTTAATACTATTGGATAGAATGATTATGGTAAAAATATTTATCCTAGTATCAGTAAAAAAAATGTAACGTTAAACGTTAACAAAACAGAGCCAAACATGCACTACAAAATTGTTTAGTGATTAATGTATGTTAAACAGTATCCTGTTGTTATTCGACGAGTGTAGGCGGAGGAGCGTGACGATAATTGGTATGTAACATATTAACATACATTAATTAAATAAGTTCTGTTCTGTTGGCTCCAAAAATGATTTAATTATTTTACTTAACACATCCCCGATAAATCTACAGTACCGGACAATATATGCCTTTTATATTAAAATACTCGTAACTTTCTGATCACCAGGAGGGAAAAGTGACACGAATCTAATCATTTAATGAGTTAACATTATAGTCTAATGCCAAATGATTTAAACGTTAAAGTTCCGATAGGAACTCGTCTCCCACACACAAAGTAAGTGTATGAAGGAATAACTGATGAGTTTTTGTCCAAGAACGGGACTTATTATCGTAATATATAAAGGGACTTATAACGAATGTCGGAGGCTTATCCTTACGTATTGAACGTAAAGTTATACACCGATGGTCGAGAGGTGGCGAGGTGGCCGTAAAGCCGATGATGAAGAAGGTGAGAGGGATCGACTCGGCGTCCTTTTGTTCCGTCACGGACCGCCAAGAAAGCTGCCGGTGTTCAAGGATTAAAACACCGATAATGAATCGATTTCAACATGGTGGGTGAAACAAATTTCTTGTATATTTAGCGTAGCATATTTGATTTAAAAAAGTAATAAACTTTGCTTAATGTCAAAAGTACGTACTACTGGGCTAAACATATTATTTACTTATTTTCATGTTTGGATGACAGCTACATTATACATCGTATATTGCCACTAAATACTGTTATAAAAATCGATTTAAAATTAAAGCAAAACTGAGGAAAACATTTTGATGTAAAGGACACTAATTTAGTACTACAGCATATTCAATTATAGCAAATTTTAGAAATTCTTGAAAGTGGTTCTCCCAACAAACAACTTTCACCTTTAAATAATTTTTCACGATAGAAGCAATCGAACCCGAGGTAATAGCTTCTTTTTCGTTCTACACGATGACACTGCGGAGACCACCCCGAATTGCAACGCTGGCCACGAGCGAGCGCCATAAACAACAGCGTAACCGCGGCACGTGCCCGGGCGCAGTGACATGCGGGCACAACAAAGCCATACAGCTCATACCGCGATGTGCACTCCCACTACGCTGTTTGCCAGAGATTAATCAATCAGTGTTCGGTCGAACGACCAAAGGTAATGGCTTTATTTGATTGACTGCGATTTTTTGATCAAAACTACTTCAAACAACGACTCTGGCCTGCTAAAGTTTGATAACAACATACGCCTATTATTTTTACAACTGTGCTGCTGATCTTCCTGATAACCATGAGGGAAAAGTCACACGAATGTAAAGTGTGATAATGAGTTTATATTAGAGAATAATGTAAAATTATTTTAAATGTAAAATTCCAATTGGGACCCGTCTGCCATACAAGTGTATGGAGGATTATTTTATATTTTGTTCAAGAACGGGACGTATATAACGAATGCCAAGGACTTATCCTTGCTTTTAGAACGTAAAGTTATACACCAATGCTTGCGAGATGGCCGCACGCTGTTTTTACAACTCCTGATTATGGGCAGATTTAGGTAACAATATTTGGGGGTGTCAGCTCACTAAACGTTTGAAGTGTTGTATGCTTGAATTGAAACAACAAACTCACGTTAAAATGGTACTGTTTTAGGGCTATTCCAAGTAGGTAATTATTTTATTTAATAGCAACCATTTGTAATTTATGCAAATACTGTACCTCTATCAAAGTTATGTTGAAAACATGTTCTCCCTTGACTACCAACAAATCCACCACATATCAGGGGGTGCCTCCGCCAATGGTGCTGATGCAGACCATTTTTCTAATTCAGAAAAACCGTAAAATTCTTCTGGGCTCATTAAGTGTTTCATACTAAAACTGTAATATTCAAAAATATTTTGAGTTTGTAGACATTTTTATTTACAAAAAAACCGTTTTACTGAAGACCAATAATCATTTCGACGAAATACGTACATGTATAGAACACCCAGACTGAAACTTGCATTGTGTGACAATCCTTGGCATGCAACAGAGAAGGCCGCGGCGATGAGCAGAGTGTAGCGTATGAAGTATGAAGCGGTTCTCTGTGTACAGAGCACAGAGAGCACAGAGTGACTGTTGCAGTTGGAAGTGGCCTTATTGTGAGGTTCCAGCATCGATCCCCGCTTATGCTGCCGTTAGCGCAAACCTTCTCTCTACAAGCTTTTTGATAAAAGGGACTTGCCAACAATTCTTCGCTCACAGTTTTTGTAGAATGTTTTAACGATAACATGCAATAAATAACCAAGCACCGTGTACGTTTAAGCTGCCTAAAAAAGTTAACCAATTCACTAACAAACTGGAAAACAATACCTTTGGACGGTGATGTGTTTCAGCATAACACGCTGTTTTAATTAATTGCAAGACCTCGCCTTATTTTAGAAACTTTCTGAACTAATGATACAATATCTAGGAAAATCAAAACACTAAAATTATTTATCTCTGTAAAACTTGTAATGATAAACGTTTCCACCATGGTCGTTATAAGTTAAGAATCATACATTACCACAATAATTTATTTCATTCATTCATGCGAAAGATGAAAAGGTTGAATATTATGTACAGTACTTCAGTCGTAGCTCTTAAGCTTGTAAAACAAACGATATTTTTCGAATTTAACTCTCAATATTACTGCATTCAAAAGAAATGTAATTTATTTAGAAATATGAAAAATTTATTTAAAATCAACCACATTAATTTCCTTTTTGTTCCAGGTACTACTTAGCGTACACGGTACAAGGAGCGTTACATCAGGCAGATGTAAAATGAACCTAAAAGACGCTGAAAGTGTGAAACCATTAGCAGACTTTCCAGCAAGGCAAGGACGGGGACATAAACATCGGGCACAGCACGAAGTCCCATTTGGAGCTGCAGCTGATGCAGCTTGCACTGCAGTGCATGCAGGACCATCGAAGTAAAAAAAAGTTGTTTATTTACTTCGATGTGCAGGACGCGTCTTCGCAATCGCAGCTTCTGGGACGCGGACGGTGCGACTGCGACACAAGCATCTTTGGTACACCTTAAAGTTAAAATTTGATTCTGCAAGCTGAAATAACTCTGATAGCAGCCTCTCCCTGCTATATTGGTCTATCCCGGCTCAATAGTCGATTCCTTGCAGCTTTTGCAAGCCTTTAAATTTTGAAAGTATGGCTGTATAAATGTGTTTGGAAAAGAACGAATGGAAAAAAGATTGATCATTTTTAGCAGGGTTTGTAAAACATCACGGCCATACCCTATGGCCGTCCGAGCCTGACACAAGCATCTTTTGTACACCCTACAGTTCAAATTTGACTCTGCAAACCTAAATAACTCTGTTTGATAGCAGCTTTTCTCCTTTCTCTGCTATATTGGTCTATCCAAGGTTCAATAGTAGATTCCTTGCAGCTTTTGCAAGCCTTTAAATATCGGAAGTATGGCTGTGTAACTGTGTTTGGAAAAGAATGAGTGCAAAGATTAATGATTTTTAGCCGAGTTTCTAAAACACAAGAGGAGACCCTGTGCCCGCCCGAGCTCCCACACACATCAGGACGCGAGCTGAAATGATACGACTTCCTGCTTCGATGATAAACAATCCAAACATAAAAATAAATTGTTTGAAATTGGTTTAAATCCCGGATGTTGTTTGTCATAGAACCGTAACACACTGCTTTCACGGTTGAACCGCTTTGACTTACAGAGGATCGTTTTCATCCACGGTTATTTTTCCATCACCCGAAATAGTCTCGATTTATAAATGGAAGCTGAACGTGTCGCTTAGTAGATGGATCCTTGGATTGAATACGTTTCAAGAGATCTTGGGACTTAAACATTTCAGAATATTTACGTCAACGATGGCATATTCGACTCCTAGAAATCGAATATCACAAATATGTTTTACCCCCCTAGTGTCGCGGGCACCAATTAGGGTGGGCGGTAAAAACTGGAAACACACCAAATCGTCTGCTAAACCTCAGCTTATAAGACCAAATTAAATGTCTTTGCACTTTGTTTACATTTTTACATGTAAATTTATGTTTACTTTAATATATGATCATACAATTGATTAACTACCCAATCAAATAATAAACGATGATTTCGGCTTCAGCAGCGCACTCCTCACCCGCTCTACGGTGCCCGCGACATTAGGCCCTAATAACAGCTAGGTATACTATTTTTTTAAGTGAGTTTTACTATATTGGGTAACAGTATAATTACGATAATTTATGTACATGAAAATTGTGGTCCTGATTATATAGGCTATTATTTTTTACAAACTCTTCAGCATTAGTAAACTTGCCTCGGTATTTCAACTATCTATTATGACAATTAATTTCCGTTTACTTTCCTTATAAATAGAAGAGTGCATTTCTCTTTACAAAAAGATTACAGTTTTATCAATAAATTACCTAGGCTACACTAAACGACAATCATGTTGTAATGTAATTGCGACGTTGCAAAGCTGTTCATTTAAGTTACACCATTTTTCATATGTCTTCAGAAATAGCTGCTTTCTCAAGGGCTTAGGTATTAAAACATTAACTAAAATCTTTTAAACATGTTAAGAACTTCACGACCCTCCAAAGACTGAAACTTCACTTCAGAAGAGGGGAAAGTTTGTGTGACTGATGTATTTTTAAAAGGCGATAAAAATCTCAACACGCATTTCCGTCGGAAGAGGAGGGAGGGGCCTAAATCGGCCACGTGAAAAGAATATCAAAATTCTTCCTAAATCACGTCGTCGACGTTGATATTTATAATTCTTCTAAGGTTGATTAAGTACGTTTGGAAATGTTTTAATTTTCCACTGGGCAAAACGTGCTGTCAAATAGTTAGATATGTCAACCGTTCTCGCCAATTATTGACGCCGAAATTAATTTCCCTTCGTGTATAATGCAAACATTGAAACCTTAGGCCTATAAGTTCACGGGACTAAGGCCGAGGGGATTTTTGCGTTCACCTATAAAAACAGATCGATTAACACCAAAAATCACCTCTATGTAATATACAGATCATAGGTAATAAGCAATAATTAATATATATTTATCTCATTCAAATCTGATTAAAATACTTGTATGACAATTAAATTTGCAAATACTCAAGAGTCACTGTTTTTTAGCTACGGACTGTACTTCAAAAACTACTTTTGCAAGTTTCATTAAATAAAGTGATCAGTTCGCACTTACGTCATAATAAAAAACTATCTAGATGTTAAATACTTAAAACATATATTGCCGCAGCTGACAAAATACTTATCAAAGAGTGTTTAACAAACCAAGCCGCAGTTAACAAACAAATTACTCGTAAAGAGCCCCTTCAAACAATAAAACGAAGAGGCAACTCAAGTTGTCATCGGATACAAGATCGGACACTGATGATAACGATGTTTACCAAGTCCCGTGTTTATGGACAGACGGTAGTTGTTGACAATAACACACAGAGGCGTTGAGGCAGCTGCATAAACACAACATAGACTCAGATATCCTCTACAACATAGACACGACTGTCAGCATGCTGCGAATGTCGTAATTTTCTCAGCCAAATATCAACACCGCCTGTGGCTTGTTCTCCATTAGTGCGACAGCTACAGCATAAACATAGAAAGGCAAATTCAATGTGCGGAGAGTGTTTTATTATATTTTTGCAAATCCTTTTTACAATGAACACAATGAGTAGTAACTCGCGTAAGCTTCGGGAATCGTTTAGTAAACGTTGGTGGTTGGTTGTGGAGTTAAACTGCGATACTCAATGTAGTTTGCATGTTAGCACGCTTGGAATAACTGTTCTTGTTCTACCTCTTTAAGCTGTCCAACTCAAGTCTCTACTCTACACTGATCCCGACCACTACAGATACTCGCACCAATAAATCGTAACGTCATTACGGCACTAGCGACGCCTGCTGCTTATGTTACAGTACATTTTCGGTTCGGAGATTGGAACATTGTTTTGTCATTTTGGAATAGTAACGAAAAACTATGTAGGCCTACACTGCACGAGGTTTTGGTGCATCTCATAACTTACTTAAACTGCTAACCGACCAAGTAACCAACGTTTGACAGACTGACAATACTAACCACCGGTAATAACATACCTTACTGATCACTACAATAAATTGGCCAGCGGGTAATCTACTTTATCGGCTAGTTATGTCGCCTGTTAGCCAGGTAAGGGATAGCCCGCGGTAAGTCGTGTACAAGCCATGGTCGTCTGTCTATTTATACCGACGGCTGCACCCGTGCGTAGCGGTAAATCATGGCTAATGGGGCGCGAATTATTACCCCACTCCGGTAAGTATATTTTGGCTGGCACATTAGACGCTTTGGAAATGACCAAGAAAAACTGGTAAGGAGATTACTCAAGGATGTTAAAAATAGCGTTTATAATTAATTTGATTTCAATGCAATTTAAAAGAATCATATAAATGGTAGGGTACTTATCAGCCATTAACTTGTATTTTGCTTCAAAATGTCCATCTCAGACATTAACAAGAGCAGAATACAAAGACAAACGGGTGCCTTAAAAATTGCACAAAAGCTTTACATAAAAATCCATCAGGGAATCGGGGTCTCAGGAAAATATAGTGGTGTTAATATGGTAACAGTTCAGAATAATTTTTCATAAAAACAATTAATGAAAAATCGTTATCAAATTAAACGAATTTGATAATTTGTTGACACCAAACCGTAACGAATGCTGGGTTAACCGGGGCGGTGCCCAGGGGGGCCAAACAAAGGGAAAATATCAAAATTAAAGAAAAAAGTTTAAAAATATTAAAATACCAATATAAATTATAGAAAATAGCTAAAAATAATTGTATGTCGTTTTTTACGTTAACCTAGAACTATTATTGTATTTCTGCAATTCACTTGATTTAATGCATGCCTATGACTATTGTTTGTAAAGATAAATAAAATTAAAATTTAAATTTAAGGTTTAAAAAGATTTAATTTTGTAAAAGCCTAAAAGAAAACGAAATAGAACTTCTTAATATATGAGTAGTTTGCATTAAAACGTGTAAAAGCCCGATCAATTTAATTAAGTTAAAATTAAATGTTAACCAACATTTCAATTTGGGAAAACTAAGCATTATTTTATTTAATAAAATCAAAGCATACTATACTGATATTTTGGACCCTCAAAATGTATTCCACTGGAATATAAATAAAGGTGACCCCTAACTACTTTTTGCTCCGCGCGGGCCAAAGTTTACGGCACTATATCGACGCCGTTGTTTCTAACCTTGCAGCTTCTTCAACATAACTGTTACAGTACCTGTGGTAGTTTCAGTTGTGATACAGTACTCGGGACGACGGTGTCCTCAAAAAATACAATTGGATTTCTTTGATGGCGATATTTCATCATTAAAAAATTTAGGGTTTGTACATTGATATAACCATGGTAAAGTTTATTGATTTAGGAGGATAAATCGCGCTATTGACCCAGGACTATTCGTTCCTGCGATTGGCCTGTAAAGTAGCATAGGGGATAGAGGAAACAAGAGCAGAATCTACTTTCTCCTTTGAACTCACCACTCGAGTTCTCTATTCCAAGCAAAGCACAAAAACTTATTTCTCTTTTCAAAAAAATATACATTAAAGCAAGAAACAAACTTTTGTATTATTTCAGATTAAATCCATTCTAAATTGTACAGTTACGTCTAACACAATATCAACTAAACAATGCTAAATTAGCTTTCTTTCCTACTCCAACTTTTACTGACTGGTTTGATGAACCAAATACTTAATGGTAGTAATGTAATGGAATTTAACCGCATGTTTTGACCGACTTTGTAAAATAAATAATTCGCTTTTCCTACCTAGTAATGATGCGATGTCAGTTTTCTTGGCCAATTTCAAACCACACTTTTCTTAGACAAGATTTTAAATTTATTTAGTTTGCTATGCCACAGAGAAGAATCAAAATTGATTCTTCTAAGTGGCTGCGTGCGACCTTCATTTCTGGCGTGGTGACCTTCATTTCCCATTACACTACCAAGGGCATGAAAATCGATCCATGACCTGTTGTTTCGTAACAGTTTTAGGATTTTTTTCATCACCTCGACTTTCGTCTAAGAAAGAATAGGAATATAAATTTGTAAAACGTAAAATTTTCAATCCGACATTGATGGAAGCATAGAAAAATATCTAAATTGCTCGCTCCATCTGACATTAATCATCAGTTGCTCACCTCTGGTCCTCTCCGAGGCCGGTTGCACGTGCACCCCCGCGCCCCAGCAGGTGGCGTGCCACTCCACCCCCGCACACAGCAGCCCCGCCGCCCGCGGCAGCTCGTACCGCGCCACCACCGCCGAGTCCATCGCGCCACTGCCTTATCGCGCCGCTTATCACGCTATCACTACCTGGCAAGGCCGCTCTTATCGCGCCAGCCGCTGCCGAATTGCCGCACTCCGCTATCTCGCGTACTTGACGGTGTTTACAAAACAACCAATTAATTAAGTGTAGGAAAGTTTGTGTTATTTAGTGGAGGTAAAGGTTATAAGTATTACTTTAAAAAATCTACTAAGGTGCGAGCATCCACAGTCAATGGAGAAGCCGAGAGAGCGTTTAAGTAACCTTTTCAATACAGTACTATTAAAAAGTATTTTGCTTTTTCTAATTGCAAGACGTATGTTACACACACATTAAAGAACAATCGTACATTTTTAGGTCCAATCATTTTAACTCTATATAATTTTTTGAAAATCAAAATACACTTTTCCTTTTCCATTTCTTAACTGCAAAACCCCTTTTTGATTACAAAAATGATCATATGGAGAATCATTTTTTGACTGCGAGCGAGAACAATTCAGGGGAATCGGCTTGATTTAATTCAATTCCAGATAGGGAGGAAACATTTAGAAGCTGCTGTTTTTTTATATATTAAAGGTAATTAAAATACAAAAAAAACTACATGATGGATCAGCAAGTCAATTAAATTTTAAACTATTTTATGGAGGATTTTTAGTAAAAGACCAGCTCACGAATCCACGTAACTGAACCAGTGATCTCTATAAAAATGAACCGACTGTCACTTCATTATGATCCCACCTTTATACTTCCCCTTATACTAATTTCCCCCTTTTCCCTTTATACTTGGGGTATACAGTATATTACGTTACTAGGCCGGGAAGTTTTGCCGGACGAGCATGATAGTTCCTGCGCGAGCGAAAGCGAGTGCGGGATTTTCATGCGAGTAAGGCGCGCGATTTTCATGCGAGTACGACAAAACTTTCCGGCCGTGTAACGTACGATATTTTTCATCATAATACTCAGAAAAAACATACTTTCAATCATAACGTAGTCCTTGTATAAACATACATTTCTCAATCCTTCAATCTTAACCTATAATATAACAAACAGAACAAACATTTGCTCCGGATGCAGTACTGGCACTTTATTCCTCTAAAAAGTAACCAATAAACAAGCATTAAACGTCGGTTTGCTGCAAATCAGCTGATTGTTTACTTCCGTTTTATCCGTGCGGCCTAGGCCGGATAAATGTTTTCCGGCCTTGGACGGTAATGGGTAACTTTCGAGCGAACAAAAAGGAACTGAAAACAGATGTTTCTGAGTAAGTATAATGAAAAGGTTTATTTTATGGAGGATTTTTAATAAGAGACAACCGCATGAATCCACGCAACTAAACCGACTGTCACTTCTTTATACTATACCCCCCTTTACTTCCCCTTAAACTTATTTCCCCCTTTTCCTTTATACCTTAAGGTATAAGGTTTCTTTCCCGTTAAAATACTTAGGAACTCTTTCCCGAGTGGAGAGGTCGAAGCCCCGAGTGGGCGCTCCTTCCGCCGACATCTGGCCGGCGTTTGTGGCCACAACGCCAATCCCGGTGGTTAAAAACTGGGAAGCAGTGGGGTTTACAACCTGATCCATTACATCTAGCATCTGGTGCACAGATTACGACGATTAATGATGTAGATGTCGACACCGACTCCATATATGTTCATTCAAGCGTCAACCGCACTTGGGCCTTAATGTTTCACGCTATTCATAACCCTTTTGAAAATTAACGAGCAATCAAGGTTAGATCCTAATCTACCCAAGGATACCATTTAAAACCAAAACTGTTGGAAGCTGGTTGATGATGACTTGACCTGATTTATTGGTAATAACCTATTATGACTTATTATAATTTTATAACCTAGTCATAACTTATTATCATTTTGAAAATCAAATTCTGGTGGATTGCGTGCTTAAAAAACCTCTCAAGGGAGATGTTAAAGCTTGGTGTTTACAAATAATTTAAAAATTTAATAAAAATGCACCGTTTTTAATCCATAGTCCGTCAGATCGATCCTAAACAAGACATTGAATATGAAGGGTCGGTATTGAAACATACTGTAATTTGTATTTCGGCTATGAATAATATTATTGCTTTCCATCCATCCCATCGTTCCATAGTGACAGGTCCAGAGTTTGGGATTTAAATTACTTTCTAGATCCGAAAAAAAGTAAAAAATTGAGTGAAAAATACGAAGACCTTCTGAAAAATTAACTAAGTGACCTTGATCACCGAAGCATTAAATTTAAAAATAAGGGACTATTGGTGTGAAGTTGTATAGTACAATTTCTTAAAAAAAGTTATTTTTTCTATAAATATGCATTGAGATCGTTATAAAAAATAAGTAGGTATTACTCATAAGACAGCTCAGTTAAAACAAGACGTTCAATGTGAGGGAGACACCGTATTACTTCGTATTAGGTTAAATTCTGACGAGGTAAATGCTATTTTGGGAACATTCAACTACTTGACCTGTAAAATGTCATTTAGTTGCTTAAACCTCCAGCCTCTAGCGCTGTACAGGGAATGTCTTTGACAGTGGCATTCCACAAAGCTGCAGAAAGAACCCCAGGTCTCAACATTGTAGACTCCAACTCAGTTTCATTCGCCACATGACTAACTTTAATCAAGTTTAGACTTTAGAGCAGTCCGTAATGTTCCTATTGAAAATTAAATGTAAATGTAAAATTTAATTGTGGATGTTACAATTGTAACGCAAATTAAATACTCTGAAAAGATTTAATAATAATTCAATTAACTAATAAAAACATATGAGTTTGATATTTTAAATTTAGTTATGGATTTCACGATTTGACCTCAAAAATAAATTGTTATTCAAGAAACAATTTAAGGTAAAAAAATTATAATTAAGGTCAAACGTTTCCCATGGTTGTGCATTAATGGAAAAAATGGAATTTAGTTCAACCAAATAAGATATGAATTTTAAATACGAAAATCGTGGAGTACTCAGAGTGCATTGTCACGTTCCCAGAAAAAGCATCTTCCTACGTTGAAAGAAGAGCTGCGATCGGAAGAAAGAGACAGTGGATGGCGTATATTAAACTGTTTGTCACGTTTGGTGTTTTCTCCAGTTGAAGACCGGTTCCCAGCCTGGCGCAGCGACTCCCTGCCGCTCCCGCGTCACTTTCCCTGGGGGTCGAAACATCAGCGGCAATGTTTGCGAATAGATAATAACAATAGACAGGGCATATTAGCATAACATTTTGAGTTTTACAGCATTGCATTCGTATTTCTTGTCAATGATATTAAGTTACCGACCTTATAGGGCAAGCAACGTGACGGATTATTAAGGGGGTATTAATTTCGTCGATAAGTTCAGATTCAGATTCGGATTCAGATTTAGATAATTTATTCCAAGAAAAGATACAAAAAATACATTAAATATAATTGTTGGATATCCCCAAAAAAGACTTGAAGTCTGCGTGTGGGTTCTGTGGGGAGAGTCTTTGCTGTCATACAATTTTTTAAAATTGACTTTGCGTCTGTGAAGAACAAGTTTTGGACATATTCATTGAGCATATAACAAATATTGATTTACAAACTAAAAGAATACCCCCGTTGCAGCAGACCTGCATACTCAGCGAATTTCAAATGCAAAACAACATATTTCAATCCAACATACCGAGATTCAACATGTTTTTGTAAGCTCCATAAGAATAACATGGGGAATGAGTATGCAGGTTTGCTGCTACGGGTATATTAAAACTAGGTGGTTTTAATTCAATATTTAGTTGATCTGAACTAGAAGAAGCCATTTACCAAGTTTTATCAAGATATGTTGAGAAATAAGCGAGATATAGAATTTTCTTTATTTCCCATAAGGTTAACATTGGGACAACGTACTGTGTTTACCACTTTCAATATCTCGGAAACCAATGGACATAGAGCAGTGATTCAAAATACTAAATTGTTTGTTTTTTTGAGCTGAATTCAATAATGCTAGCAAAAATTGGATAATTTTTAGTTTTCTATGCGAAAAACTCAAAAAAACCATTTTTGGGGGTGTTTACCCCCCTTTACCCCCCCTTCCGGTGGTCCGATCGGGCTGGTTCACGAACTCGTCCGAGTGATTACCACTTTACACGTCTGTACCAAATTTCATTAAGATCGGACCATATTTACGGCCGCTATCGTGTTAACAGACATATACATGGTGTTTCAGGATAAGTGTAAACAAATTTACCAGGTGATTCCTCACATCAAGACAAGAAAAAAATGTCATATAAACATGGGTCCGAAAATTAGTCGTTATCAAGTTACAGCCAAAAATTGGGTTTTTCCATTTTTAAGTGTACTTATTGCACTTTTTGGCCTGTAGATTCAAAAATTATTAAGATATTTTGATGAAATTTTCACAGTAAAATAGATTACAAAATTCCAAACAAATATCATTACTTTTCAATAGTGAACTTCTAAATTTGGCAGAGAAAGAATAGTTAGAAAATAAAATTTTTCCAAAAAATTCAATACCTCAAAAATTTTTTTAATATTTGATTGTTTATTAAATGTTGACCATTTAAGTATTTTGGCTGCAACTTTCCCAAAAACTGCGGAATTTCATGGAGAACAAAATAATATAAACTCTTTTACACCTTCGCCAGTGACTTTTTATGTTATTAACCAAAATATTGGAATATTGCAAATATTGCAGCGGCTTCCCGCTGCATTATAGTCACAGAACCCGTAAACCAAATAATGTCCACCTATTTTTCATTGGTAAGCGACATGACAACATGAAACAACAATGATATCTATCATTAACGGCATCAGTTACGTTTTACTTGGAGTGCACAATTGAAAAGAACATGAATAAACAGTTTTACAATAAAACAATAAAAAAATCAGCTGATTATTACTGTTGTAATTCCCAGTCAGCTGATTTAGTCAACAGATTCAGCTGGTAAAGAAATTGGAGACAAATACAGTGATAAATTTGGTGTTAAGAGCCAATACCGAATGATGATGCCAATCGTAATAATGTACCTTAACAACATTTTTATGAAATTCTCGATTTTTTCCTCTTATGACCCCTTAATATTAATACATAATTTAAAACATAAATAAATAAGGAAGTTTTTTATGTAATTGGACATAAGAAAACGACAAATTTAACTGGTTTAATTGAGCCTTGAAGTTTAAAGGAAAAATTCTGAAAACAACAATTTTTAACTTTAATGTTATTTCAGAAACGTTTTATAAGGAGTTATTACTTGGGTACTATGTTTATTTTGAAGGACATTTAATTCTCTTTCAAATGATATTAATTTCTATGTCATACATACATTGGTTTGGTTTTTACCGTCGAACTAATAGTACCAAGTCGTGTAATTTTAAAAAATCACAAAATACGCCATTACAGCTAAACGGTTAAAGTCAGATAAGGGGTTATATACATTTTTGTGTTCCATTTAATAAGTAGAATCAACTGTTAAAATTAATGTAGTCAGTAGAGACTCACCCTGTATATATAGATATATAGATATATATATATATAAATTCAAACGAATAGTGTTTTTTGCTTCTGGGGGCCCCTAAATAAAAAGTTAACATGGTCTCCGGCTTAGGTCTTACCATGAGACCTACGGTAATAGCTTATTCCTTTAAGGAAATTCGCTAAAAACAAGTAGACGATCAAACTATAAAAATTTCTTTTTTAATAGGGGCCTAAATCAATCAAAAAGCTCGAAGCAACAAAAAAAAAAGAAAATCAGCGTATTTTCATTTCATTATGTTCATTAATTTGAAAGAATGTAGTGAGTAAGGTATTCTCTTTCCGTTTAAAAACTTCACTGCTAGGACTAAGTATAAATTTGGTCGCTATCTAGACTATGTTAGTACTACGTAGTCGCTGCTAGGACTGTAGATAAGGTGAAGCTTATATGTATCTGAGGGGAGAGTAGAATATTCTGTGACGTATTGAGAAAACTATTGTAATTTGACATCTCGAATACTAATTCGACACCTCGTTTGAATACTGTAAATAAATTAGTTTTGGAACACATATGAAATACAATTTTCACGGTAAAAATACAACTGTGAATTGAATTATTTGGTACACATAAACCTGACATCAAAAACATTATTTAATTTGGTCGCCGCTATCTGTTTCGTATAGCGATTTCATCAAGTAATAGTTTAAGATGTTTGTGAAGCTTAAATCAGAACTGTTGAAACTCGTTATGAGTTCGATCGAAAGAGGAAACTCTTCATCTTTGTATTACAAATTGCACACTGGACGTTTTGATCATATTTCCTTGTAAGTAAAAATAATTTAAATGAAATGTAGGTAAAACAAATTTCCTACCGATTTCGGAGATTTATGTAAGATTTATAGAGACAAATAACAGTTTAATGATTCACGGGAGACTCACCAACATTCCGCACGAGTAGATTGTATCCGGTATTTTTCCTAACAGGATAATCTATACTCTAGAAATATCAATTATCCTATTAGACCATGACGATGACGGGGGGGGGGGATCATGGGGAAGCGGGGAGTGCTAGACAGGGCACTGGAGGCGTGGAGCGTATACTTCTTACAAAGCAGCTGCTATAAAATACCTTCTATGTGATAAAAGAGGCAGTTATTCAAGTCTTTCTACAAACATTTATAAAAACATAAGACTTGAAAAAGTCAAAATCTGAAGGCTTAACGATATAGTATGTAAAATATGTGTATCCGGGCCGTTGCCAAAAGAAGAAAGCATTTTTGATCTTCCCAAGATATTAAGGGCTACTGATATAATAAAGACCAGGTCCTTAGATTAGCTCCAAGTAGCCTTGTGTGCTACGTACTTAGCTCGAACCCTAGAAACTGCTTGTTATAATAATGATTATTTATTATAATGTATAAACATTATTTTGTACATTATAATAAACAAAGTGTAACAATTCACAACAACAGCACCTTAATTCGATCATTAGGATGAGAATAAATATATTTTACTTCTAGTATGCTACTATAACTTGACTGAATTGCTTGTAGGTACAACCAACGGATCGACGGATATGAAAATGAACTTACATCATCTTCACAGATTCTGGTTTTTGCATATTCATATTACGCATGCATAAAGTCAGTAATCATTGGCTAAATCGGGTGTGGGGTGGAGATCTGACAGGAAATAGCAGCAGTTATGATAATAATGTGGACACTGCCAAGGACTACTACTCCTTGTTCCCCGTTCAAGTGGCAGGGACCTCACAAAATTGCAAAGTTATCAACAGTACATCGTCTTCAATTTATATAAAATCCTATGTATGTCTGTCATTTGTCGTCTTTTTGTCCTTTATGTATTACCATACCCTCCATCCGACCACCATGAAAATTAGGCAATTGTCCTATCCTAAAATTAGGGGAAGCTGCCCTGATCCCGCTTCTTAATTCCCTGCGGGCTCCGTCTCTTGGACTTCCAGATTTCAAAGTTTATCATTACAAAACAATTTAAATGAACACATTGATACATAATTCCTTCTGATACATGCACCACTGGTAAATGAATATCAGCTAATGATATTTTTGAAAAACATTAGCGGGTGGCTTGCGAAGATAATGAAGTAGCAGGACGCATTGTCACAGACAATAACCGGAATATGTTTCGTCCGCTGTTTTGTTCAGTTGATCCAACTCCTTTCAGACTGCTTTGTTTCACAACTCAAGGCCTTCTGACCCCATTTACAAAAAAAATTAAAAAATAAGATCGACGAGATATGTTTATGTACAACAACCAGAGTTTTTCTACCTAAGAAAAATTACATATTTTCTTAGGTACTTTCTAATTAAGTATTATAAAGTTAATCTAATGAAATAAAACATTTTTCACCACACTACGACGAAATCACCTGTTTTACAAACGTCAAACGCGGACCGAAACACACTGTTTGCCGCCACAGGACCGAAAACGTTTGGGGCCCTAGGGCCGAAAGTCAGCTGATCGTTTATTTGCTTGAAACAACGTCAGAACATCACATAATTATGGGCTTTCAATAAGTTCCAAAGACAGGATAGTTGCGATCATATGATTTTCTTAACTGTGTTTGTTAGAATCATAATAAAGAAGTTGCATCGTCACTCATAACCTTCAAGTTTTGATTTCAAGCGAGTCAAATAATAATCCGATTTTTTAAATTATTTAGGGTATATTATATTGGGTAGTGTGGTGAAAAATAGCGTTCGCACCTCGGCCGAAAGGGTTTTGCTGCTCTCGATCGTTTCAAATTCTCGACTTCGTCTCGAATTTGAAACACGATCTCGAGCCTGCAAAACCTCATTTTCGGCCCTTGTTGCGAAATGTACTATTTTAGAATAGGCCCAATAAAAATAGTTTCTGTATGGTGAGTTATGGGGATGCCGAAATTAGGATACCTAGCGCTTTGATTGCGCACCTTGATACAAAAACTAGCAAACCTTCTGTAAGATGTTCAATGCTATAGTTTAAAATTAAATTAGAAGGTAAATATTGAGAGGTTCGCAAGACAACTTTCGGTATTAAAGGGTTCAGTTTAACTGCAGAATTCATATTAAGGTTTGAGCTTGGTTACATTTACACAGTAATTCCTCAGGCGAGCGGTTTTGGAGACGATCCCACTCCTGTGCCTTGGCCGGAAAGACGCATTTAGAACATGAGATTATTAAGTGCAAACATACTATTCATTTTAACCGTCGCAAATTTTAAAAATAGGTTTTGGCTCACTCAAGGCCATACTTGGGCCACATGTTGTAGAAACACCAGCACGTTTTAAGAAGTAAGGAGAGAAATAACGTCGTTTCAAACTAAACCTGTGATGGAGCTTTTACACTAAGTCAGGTATAAAAATAATCAGCCCATTAAAAAGTAATCAGCCCATTAAAAAATATCATTAAGATTAATGTAGTACAATACATAAACTAGCTGTGTGCGTATCTGCAATATTTCACGAGAATCGTGCCGGTACCTAGTACCTATACTTCAAGGCTGAAAAGACCAAAGCAAGAACTGGTCGCTGTCCTTGGTTTGAGTCCGGTTCGACAGAATCTGAAGTGAGCGATGCAGAAAGGTGAAACAAGCGTACAGCCATATTTATTTTATAAAACTGACTGGATTAGGTGTAATTAGTAATAGAAACATAAGGTAAAGAACCACAAATTTATAGAAGTAAATTTACTTAATTTCAAAAGTATCCAACAGAAATGTTAACATATTGGATAGGGTGAAGTGGGGTAAGTGTACGCACGGGGCAAGTGGACGCGTTGACTATAAATAAGCCATAAATGGAAAAAAAATTTTTAATTCATCTTTTTATGTGATTTGAAATGTGATCTTTCAGATTCTGAAGTCAGAAATCAGTATTTATAATTGTTTATACATGAAAATTAAGTTTTAAAACACCTTTGCATTTCTACTTACTACGAAAGTACCGCCTTCAAATTTTGAAAAATCATATAAAATCAAAAAATAGGAATAGAAATTTGAAAATTGGTACACTGATGCAGTTTTGTAAGAGGAATCCAAAAATGTGGTTTATGTATCTCTAAAATGTATTGTTAAAAAAAGGGGGGGGGCGTACACTTTCCCCGGGCCAAACAGTGGTTGGGGTAAGTGTACTTCCAGCCCCGGGGTAAGTGTACATAGCCCTAAATGCAATGGAAATTGGCTTATCATGTTAGGGACAAGTTTTACTCTCCTAATTTCATCTTTCTAGTTGATTTAACCTTTGAACCTTACACTTGACCTGTGTTTTAAATAAAAAAAATAAAAAACATTTTTTTATTTTTTTTAATAAAAAAAATATTTTTTTTATTTTTTTAAATAAAAAAATAACAAAAAACTAGCTGTAAATATATTAATAATAAGTATTTTCAAAGCAAGTGAACAGTTCCTTAAATATAGTGTTAGTGAAATAGTCATGTAGCCTAATATGAACTACTTAAGAATTATTTGGCGGAATTTAAAAAAAAGTCATTTACGTTGCAGAATTCACCTCCAGGTAAGATTTGTATACGCATATTTAAAATTGTGTTTCTAGATTCTAACTAGCCTACCATTATTTGTGAGATATTAAATAAGTTTTTTCAGCATTTAATTCATTTAAAATAATTTATTAACACACTAATAATAATAATTGTAAATGTACCAATTAGCCGTTTCACAAAAATTGTATGCGGAGTTCCACAAAAAAGTTCATAACTCCTGAACGGTTGGAGCTAATTTAACAAATAAAAAACCATTTTAATCAGCAGATTCTAAGCTATGCTCCACTTGCCCCAGATTCCACCTAATGTGAGTTAATAAAAATATCAGGGGGGTGCGTACACTTACCCCGATTTCAGGGGCAAGTGTACGCACAGGACATCAGTTTATAAAAAAATTTATATAAAAAAAAGTTTAATAATTTACAATTTAAAAAAAAATATCACATACACAAAACATTCCAAGCTTTCTGCTCACCAAGTTTCATTAAGATATCTGAAATACAATTGAAGTTATTGTAAGTTAAAGTGCAACTAGTCGTTTTGGCGCGTACACTTACCCCACTTCACCCTAGTTAATCAAAATTGAAATACAAATTTCAGAACTATAAATACTTTATACTTTTCTTTGAAATGGCGACCTACCCAGGGAGGTATTTTAAGCTATATGACCTATGTAATACATTGGTATGAATGTGAGATAAATGAAGGATGATTGTGGCGCGATCTTGTAGTCTGGTTACTACGGCCGAAATGTTCCTTGGACAAGACTATGTTAATTAATAGCCCAACAGCAAATAGCAACGCAGTTCTATTTATAAGTTATTTTTTGTGAAATGGAAATTATGCAGGAAGTTCACCTGACGTGTGGCGTAGTCATGAATAATTAATTAAATTGCTTCAACGCTTTTAGGTAATTGCTATGATATTTAATTTTCAAAAGTACCTCATAAGTATTCAGTAGGTTTATGCTTATTTTTTTTGCTGTTCTTCACAAATCTGCAAGTTCGAACAAAGTGTTAAGATATCAGATTAGCTTGGAATAATGTTATAAGGCAATGTTCGTATATGTCTATGTGTAGAGATAGACTACTTAACGGTCCAGATTTTTTTGAAATAGTGAAAATCCGCCCTCCCCCAGTCTCACAACTTAACCATTCGCGGTCCCAGCTATCCGCACCGCATCTGCCTACACCCTCAGCCGGTAACCACCGCGATCGGCTGCAGCGCGGTTCAAGGCCGCCTCTGGCGCGGCTGCCAAACGCTGGCGCTGTCGCCCGATGGCTATTTTTACGCCAGATCTTGTCCCTGACTGCGACTCGCCGCCCACGCTCGGGTTGCGCTGCCTCCGCGCCGAGACCGAGCCTTGGGCCGGCTCCAGCTCCGGCCTCCGGTTGGGGACGACGACCAACTGTGAACCGACAAACTGTCTCACCTCACCTCCTTCGGCGATCAAATCATAGAACTGCATAGTTCTATGGATCAAATGGACCAAACTTATTAGAGTGAGAGTTAAAATTGACACCTTACTAATTCAATTAAGAATTCGCCTGAAACTCTTTTAGCAGTCTAAATTGTGGAATATCTTGTTGAATTACATAGATTTCATTTAACCATGTACACATTATTGAGTGTGCAACAATCTAATGCCAGAGGGAATATTTTCTCTTATTTTTATTACTCTTCTTAGGACAGATACTTATGTATGAAGAAGCAAACGAGTAAAGGAGTAACAATGATAGCAAGAGAGCGGATTTGTTTGTGTGGTTGGCTATTTTCCGTTTTAAGACTTCATGTTCTGGCCAAAGTATAGCAAAACAAGACTAGCTGCTAGACAAAACGATCGACAAGAAGATGGAGGCAGCACAATAATACTCCATACAATCAACCCGTGAAGGGTGATAATGAACACATGCATCATTATCATGCGATCAGCTGTTCGGAGGTTTTAATGTATTCACAGCTGGGTGTCCGACGTCCAGGTGTCCATCCTCCACGTAAGCCGAGGTCGTTATAATGGAATCAAATGAGGAGGGTTGACAGCGCCTTATCCTACTTCATCCTATGTCGAGGGAAGGCCACAAAAACACACAGGTGCTTTCATGGGATTCAAACGCAGTGATGCTACTACAGTACGTTATTAAAATAATAACTAAGCAGACATCAGTGGTGCAGTGGAAGATTTTCTGGCGAGGAACGCTAAACATGTTTGTCGCATTGTGAAAAAAGGCTTAATATAATTTTTAACCAGCGGTGGAACAACACCGCACCGTCCCTCCTCCTCTATACACCACTGGCAGCCTTTGGCCTTTGGTCTCGACATGAAAAAGGGATAAATTAAACAGTTTACATCTCAATGTAAATCACTTTCAGTTTAAATATTTTGTCACATTAAACTTCAGATATGTGCGAACGATTACATTAAAAGCAGTTTTAACAGTTTAAAAATATTGTTTAGACAAAATAGGTATAACAAACAATTATAGGGAAAATGTCACCCGTGTAGTCTAGAGAAAGAAATGGAAACTGAGAAAGCGCTTAGGAATTATTTCGTGGTAGGTTTATTCAATAATGAATTTTAACATTACAAGGGGACACAATCCACTTACAAACACAAAGAGCGTGGGCGTAGCCAGGATAGAGGGTGGGACCCTTACAGCTCGGATCCCCTAAAGGGGCAAATGATTCATTGAAGGAAAGTAAACTTCTAGCCTCAATGATAATAAAATGACCACATAGGCAAAAACTACACAAGTGACTCCGAATTCAACCGACTTTGAAATGTTATAAATTTATGAAA
The DNA here is from genome assembly GCA_035578135.1 of Flexamia atlantica. Lineage (NCBI taxonomy): Eukaryota > Metazoa > Arthropoda > Insecta > Hemiptera > Cicadellidae > Flexamia > Flexamia atlantica. The sequence goes on from JAQJVK010000009.1 coordinate 11,984,348, forward strand.
ATAAATTAGAATAACTCTACAAAAATAAATTAAAAGTTAATCGAGAAAAAATAAAATATCAATTTTGCCTCTAAATACGCTATATGCAATTCCCAATTGCTACTAACCCATGATAAAACATTCTGACCACTAAGTCAATGCACTAGGTACGGCGAGGATATAGATTGATTGACACCACTGCATTGCAAAAACGGTCATGGAGTTTTTGTTTCAGGATTGGGTTCATAAGTTCTCTAAATACATAACACGATACAACATTAACCTATTGATATTGCTGATATCTGCGGCAACTTATCGTAATTCATTAAAAATACATATATGTTTCTATAAAAAAATTTAACAAATTAAAAAATGCAATGATTAAGCCATTTAAAATCTGTTTATGGAAGGTCTATGACTTTATTTGCGTCATTATGGAATAGAACATGCTAAATGTATCCAATTTTATCCTCGTGAATAGTTGGCGACAAAATATGTTTATTGATAATATGTCAGTTTGTGATCCAGAAAATGTTTATGGTACATATTAGAGACCTTCCAAAGACTACACTGTCGACCACAGTCAGGGTCATGGGGGCGAAAACTATGGTGTTATGGGAAAAACTGGTTCATTGGCAGGTAGGAGGGAAACTGGTTGATCGCCTCCTTACGTGGGTGAACGTAGGGAAATAAACACATAAATATTTCTAATCATATTTGGCTCTCAGCCGTTGAAGCAAAAACAGTCGCTTCATGTAGAACACTGTAACACACTTCAGGGACCTGTTTGTTCTAAGCATAGGCCCTATCCGAAATCTTTATGAACATTGGTTCGTAATTGAACACGGTATGTTTTGTTAGAATATTGCAGCACAAATGTCTTAGTGTCAATGGGCCATATGAACAAAGTTTTGACAGTTCAATATAAACAAGAGTTTTAGTAGACAATTTGGAGAGTTTGCACTTTAGTCACCCATCAATACGGCAAATGATATAGCTGCTATTTACGGTTTTCTTCAAATTCGGTGTTCAGTGTTTGCAACTTCTGCACAAGCGGGTCGTCGTATGTATAGTATGTAGTGACGTAACAGGCGCGGTGAGAAGAAGTAGAAGTAGAAGTAGACTCCCAGGTGGCACTTGCGCACGTGTGATGACTACTGCAGGGCGCGAACGACCACTCGAGCACAAATGACAGTCATCGTGGGTCGCGCCGCTGCGCTTTGCCGTATTGCCCCGGTAATGGCGAGCAAGAAGCCCCGTCCATGACACTATCGTACTACGGTAGTGCTGGAGATGTAGATGACGGTTGGCTCAGTTCGTATATTACACGGGTTTTATTAGACAAGTTTTACTTATTTTAGACCACCGAGGAATACTACTGTGTAGACTTAGTTTAGACGTTTAGACTATGGAAAGGGGACGAAATTGGCAAAGTTCGAAGCTTCCAATCATGTCACATTTTAAAACGTGTAATATGTATACAAAAAGTCATGTGAAAACATTATTTCACACGATGTATTTTACTGTTAAGTTTTAGTGGTACTTTGTAAATGAAGCACAAACGTTTTTCTTTCATCTATTGCAGTATCAACGTCAAACATATATAGATGAACGTGTAAAGATAAATATAGATGGATAATTGGACATCACGGGTGGATTTCCGGGGGTGCCCGGCACCCCCTGATTTTTTGTCACTTTTTGCATGGAAATAAAGTTTTCCAGCATAAATTTTCATAGTTTCAATACAGTAATATGATTCCAATCCAATTTTGTTTGGTTTTATGCGATTTATTTATTTTTCATCCCATCCTTGTGCCGTTATAAAATTACGTTTGTCTCAAAATAATGTCACTAAAATATCAAACTTATCGAAACTGCTTTTAAGCTCAAGTTGGCTTCCGAACAAGCTTCTTTGAAAACAAATATGCATTTTTTAGTCTCGAAATGTTTTTCTTGCGATGATTAATAATATCATTCTGACAGTTTTCATACGAAATACAAATGATCGGTACTTCTACAAATGATCGGTACTTCTCATGATTCAAGTGAACCATAACAAAAAATGAAATAGGGTTGTTGTTAAATAAAAGAAATAGGTTCATGAAATAGATCTTAAAATGTGTGTTTTAGAATATGAGCATAAAGAACTCATACCCCCTAAGCCCAAATGAGCTGGCACTCCCTAAGATTACAACCTAAATCCGCCCATGTTGGACATATAGATGGAAGGGGTGAACGCGATAGATAGATCAACGTAAAAATATGTTCACAAGAGAAATGAAAAAAATTGCCAATAAGAGAAGAAAGCTGTCCAAACCTTACAATTCATGTAGACTCTTTCGGTTCCTGGTTATTAGGGGCCTAACCATAAAAATTAAAAACCTAGAAAAGATCTGACAGATCCAGCAGACCAGGAGATACTACCACCGAAAATAGAATAATAGGAAGCAGGTGCAACTATCACATACACTAGCCGGGAATGCAGGTGACATCTGATATCTGACAGCCGGCTGCCGCTTTGGCTCAGTTGGCTGTCTATTCCGTGTACACGTATATAGGCCGACAAATCTTGATCCTTGCGACAAGGTCTGGTCGTTTAAAGTTTTTTTTTTTTTAACACTGCATCCTCTTCAAAATAGAAGACGTTTAGGCGTTTAACCACAGAAATGGGTTTTATTTATTTTTAACTTTTCCTTAACGTGAAGGCTAACGTCATAGCCATCTCTATGTGGTACTAACCACATGTAAATATTGTTTAACCCTCTAAAATGTGATAAAAATCACGAAATATTTTTAAAACCTTATGTAGTATTAAAATAATAATATACAAACTTAACCTTTTCGAAACAGAAAAAATTCCTATTTTCTAAAGGCAAACTTAGAAAAAATATTTGAAATAGGTAACTTAGGTATTTAAATATAAAAACGGCAAACATGGTATAAGAACATTTTTCTTTCGTAGTGAAAATCTGTGTTCGAAATTCTTTATCACTGTGATTGTGAAGCCTCGGAAAAACTATACCTATTCACGTTATGAAGTTCAGATCAGTTTGCAGAAATGTTGAAATGCTATGCGGTTAAGGGGAGCTTGCGACCTTTGCATTTGCACACAATGACAGTCATCAGGTGTCTGGAGACACAAACAAGACTTCCCACTGACTCCAACAGCTTCACAGTAACCAATACTGTACTACTGTACATGCATCTTCATCCTCAGTACTGTAGCTGAAAGCAATCTGTAAGGTGGGCTACCTACCGGGTACTTCGGCCAACATTGTATTTTAACTGGTAGGCCTACTTGAGTAAAACAAAGCTATTTGAAGCACTATTATTTTATTTTTTTAAACTAAGCGTCACTAAATTGCGACCCTCATAAATTAACAGCTGGCCATTCAACAGTACGATTACATTGGAGACAAACAGCCGTTATGAAGTTTTGAAGGTCGTAAAAATTTCGTTACGCCTACTCCTAACGTTTATTTTCAAAATTTAATTAAACTGCTGCGTGGTATATGTTAGTCAAGAATATACTTTTTTCAACGAGATTTTTCGACTTTGAAGTTTGACACGAATGGGCCCTATAGACTTCGACTAAGGAACAATTATTATTTAACCTACACACATATTGGTAGGCCAATTATTTTAACTTGGCAATGCATGCAGACGTAGGTTATTAAACGATCAATAAAGTCTTAAATGTTTGACTGGTGATATTGTCTGGTAATGTCTGGACAGTTGCGATCTATGTAAATGGGGAGTGGGCAGGATGATAACGAAATAACAACTAGCACGTTTTGCCCAAGTAGGCTAAACTATGACTCAAACTAAAAAAACTATGACTATGATTATTACATTTTTCCATGCGACTCATGCGGACAACTGAAAACAGTTCAGGTGCGGAGTAATTAAATATCACTGGCGATGTTTTATCGTGTTTACTTACACATAAGCGCAAGCACAAATTTTGGAGGTACCGGTAAACCATTTTATTCGGCCTACGCAATCTATCTGGAGTGTGTACAGTAGTATTTCAAAATACCCCCGTTGCAGCAGACCTGCATACTCAGCGAATTTCAAACGCAAAACAACATATTTTAATCCAACATAGCGAGATTTGACATGTTTTTTGTAAGCTCCATAAGAATAACATGGGGAATCAGTATGCAGGTTTGCTGCTATAGGTATTTTTAAACTGGTTGGTTTTAATTCAATGTTTAGTAGATTTGAACTAGAAGAAGCCATTTACCAAGTTTTATCAAGATATGTTGAGAAATAAGCGAGATATAGAATTTTACTTATTTCCCATAAGGTTAACATTGAGACAACGTACTGTGTTTACCACTTTCAATATCTCGGTAACCAATGGACATAGGGCGGTGATTCAAAATACTAAATTGTTTGTTTTTTTGAGCTGAATTCAATGGTGCCGACAAAAATTTGATAAATTCATAAATTTTATTTTTCTTTGTAAAAAACTCAAAAAACCCATTTTTGGGGGAGTTTATCCCCCTTTACCCCCCCTTACAGTGGTCCGATCGGGCTGGTTCACGAACTCGTCCGAGTGATTACCACTTTACACGTTTGTACCAAATTCCATGATGATCGGACCATATTTACGGCCGCTATCGTGTTAACAGACACACACATATATATATATATATATATATATATATATATTCAAACGAATGGTGTTTTTTTGCTTCTGGGGACCCAAAAATGAAAATTTAACATGGTCTCGGACTTAGGTCTTACCATGAGTACTACCGTAATAGCTTATTCCTTTAAGGAAATTCGCTAAAACATCACTTGGATGAGAAGCAAGCTTATAAACAATAATTAGGTAGTATTTGTTAAAAATAAAAGGATGATAAGACAACAATTTCAATTTGCGGCCATGTCCCGGAAGTAGTTTAATCAATAATTTTAACTTGAAAAGGCGACCTTTCCCAAATAAGTATTAAGCCAAGTATGAATGAAAGATAAGTGTAGGATGAGTGTGGCCACAGAGCATAATTAATTCGATGTGGTGCGTTCTTGTAGTTTGGTAACTAAACCAAAAGCAGACCTTAACATGGTAAATAGCCGAATACTAACAATTTCTCGGCATTGGCAGTAAATACCGATGTAAACTGTGGGTACTGAGGTGCTGATAGGAATACTGATGAATGCTAAATGGGATGAATGAAAAGTCAAGAAACGCATTACGGCAGAGGTCTGTCAGCTGCTGAAATGACAGAAACTTAAAAATAGCCACCGGTTAAAACGTGCCAACAGCTGGCGGCGAGACACCCCGGCCCTAGACGGCCCTGTTGCGACCCCTCGCTCTATTGATCATGGGGATGATGAATGCAGCGACCTGAAGATAGCCTTGAGGGTCCTCGCCCCTCGCCCTAGTGCGAAAATGTTTGTTTTACCCCGAGCTACCCCAAAACATCCGCTATCCACAGATCCGCCTCAATCAGTCCTTTTGGAATACTTTTGAAATTTTATAATCTTATTTTGAGGTATCGGAGAACTTGGATTTTTAAGATGTCTCTAAAGGAGAACTGACAGAAATAAGTTGTTTAGGATGAGATATTAATGTTTATATAAGAGTGTTACTGTTACTAATTACCAATAAAACGAATCAAATTTCAAACGAATTTACAACGTGGGCCTACTGAGTCGATGCTATAAAAAACCTATTCTCAACGTTAAATTTTCGGGATTTTACGGAAGTTTCCGCAGAAATTTAATACAGTTGCACTTCCAGAATTAGCGCAAAAATAATTCCATCGTTTGGAAAAAATGACAAGGTCAAATGGGACTGATAGTTGATATTTAAATAGGGATGGAAAACATAGTTGTTGAAATTATGATGTAGACTTACAAACAAAATAAAAATTGTACAAAATAACAATAAATGTAAAACTGTATTACTTACGTCTGTGCTCAACTCGTTCACAGTAACAACTGTAACAAGTTGAGCACAGACGTAAGTAGTACAGTCTTACATTTATTGCTGCTCAGGGGCTACAAAAATGGATAATAATAACAATAAAATTATGAAAATATCTAACTTGGTTATCCCTACGAAATTGCGAGAAGGCTAGGATATTCATTCAAAAGAGAATAAAACATTAGGTATTCCTCTTTCCCAGTGTTAACTAGCCTAACTAGAAGGTTCCTGTTGATGTTTCTAGTTGGTAAATAAGTTTTATTGTTGTTTTCGCATCAAATTGCCCATGGATTGTTACATTAAACCCAAAAATACCTAATAACGATAAAGAATCTGGGAAAGTTGCATAGGCCTACAATGTTATGAAATTAATTTAAATAACTTATCAATTACTAAGATAAACTGCTCAGCTTACTGTTAAAAAATAGGAGTTTTCTTGTAGATCCAAGTCGCTTGATGGGAGACTTAGCAGATACGATGACACTGTCGTCTTCATCCATGGTTATGAGTGGCACTAACTACACTGACTAGATAAACAAACCAAAAATATAGGTACACAGGGTGTTTCAAAAAATTAACTGAAACTATAAAAATCAACACTGCTGAATAATTGCACTTTATTCTAAACACATTATGAAAACAGCCAGATTAAACACATGCCGCTTAAGTAAACCTAACATAAACAACAGCCGATGAACGAGCAACAACCACGCACAACGGATAACTGAAGCGGACAAAACGAAATCCAACCGCCACCGCAGTCGCTGCCAACGAATAGAGGCGCAGGCGGCAAAACGATGTAAACAAAACAAAGTTGCCGCACAACCACGCGGCAGCGCTTTCTAGCGGGAATCGATGTAACTAGCTCTCCCCCACGACTAATTCCGGATCCAGTACTACCAACAACCGTCAACGACTAAAGCAATTTCAATTTTAAATCTTGGCTATGTATGGCTGTCTATTATTTCTCAAACACGTCTCTACAGGAGTAGGTTTTGCCTTTAAGCAACTCAAATAACACATAATAGTATATTTCGTCACTAGGTTTAAAAGTGACACTTCTTAACGCGAGCTCAACAACCGAGGTGGAGCAACACCTCAAGAGAGGAGGTGTTGGACGGAGTCGGGTTTTTTTTTCTAATAAGTGAAAAGTTCAAAGTGCCATCGATTCCCCGAAAATCAGTAGTTTTCTATTCATCCTATTAACTGTACAAATATTCGGAGTCTAATATTTGTAAGTTTGTTTGTTCTTGTTGTAAAGTAAAATAAGTAAAATCTAAAGGTCTGTAAATTTAAATTAAATGTAGGCCTAACACATGTTATAAAACAACATATGATAATTGATCAATATAGATGGAGGAAGTTTTTGTTTTGTTGAATGAATGAGGTATGTAAAGTTATATGTTTCTATCAGTTACTATAGTTCTGGACAGCCTTACTGGCGGGTGGCGAAAATTGTAATCTCCCAAAATGTCTAGACTACTAAATAAACACATGTTTTGGTAGAACAGTCAAAACTTTGTTTACGTTTCACCTCATTTACACTACAAAAAATGCCCTGTAATATTTCACAGAGAGATTTCTTACGCAATTAAAATTTCTGGTAATATTTGCGCAATGCATCAGCTGTTTTTGTTGGCAACCTTTCATCTTAAATGATTTGTTTACATTTAAGAATGTGTTTCCACACTTTAGTCGTCATACTTCATGAATTGTGTTGAGCTTGCAAGCATTTAACGTTAGTTGCACTTGCAGTTGCAGCAAATTATTTTCTTGTGTAAAGTACCTTTACATAAACAAAGCATGTGATTTATTGCCAAAACATTGCAGATATTAAACACTAATTACGACAACAGCGCACTCACTCACCCGCCAGTAAGGCTGTCCAGAGCTATAATTAATTGTTAATAAAATAATTAAAAGTATCAATTTGCGTGTTTATGAAAGTTCTTAGCTCAAAATATAAAACTAAACAGTATAACTCGAACGCTAATGACCCTTTTATTTTTTTTATAATGTAATAATAATAATAATAATTTATAATGAATCTATTCATTTATATTTTTATAACTGGTTTTTGCACCTGCACGTTGAAAAGCAACGTCAGGGTATGTTAAGCGTTTATTACAACGAACAAAAATCACGAAAAATCCATTTTGCGCGGAAATACATTACTGAATTAAATTTTCAAAATAAATCAAAAAGATAAATACACATACATATATAAAGTTGAAAACAATTTCCCACTAAAGTCTACCATTTGGTTTTAAGAATATACAACGAAACTGAGGCAACGACACTAAAACTGAGGCATTGTAGTGTCGACACTGCTACATGCTAGTGTAAACTTAGGTTTAGATCGGCTGTAATTTTTATCGTGAGCGAAGCCGCGTGGGCCGCGGGCAACTGCTAGTAAAGTGTAAAGTATAAGTATCTGTATTATGATGATAGCTTAATCTGGTGAAAATATCTTCAACTTCTTTGCTAATTCATAATGAGTTCTATAAGGACATTAAAAATCAAACATACGCAGCAAATAGTACAGTTAGTTTTCAAACAAATAAATGTATGAAATATCATAGAAAAAATATATGGAAATATCCTTTTCTTTACATAATAGTATCATAGAGTAATAATGAACTTCGTAAAGAGTTGGCACTTCCATGTTAACTCGGTGGTAAGGGAACAGCAGCGCTATCTGAACAAAGTGCTACGAACTAAAAAGATCGATGCGATAATATATCGATGGTCGTCGATGCGACATATCGATCGTCGTCGTCTGCTTTGTTTATATTTTCGTTTCCTTGTTTTGTTTGCTAGACTTTCAATTTTAATGACTACCGATTTGTTGCCGCTAGTGCAAGTTGTTTCGCGAAATACTGTACTGAGTGATTCTTATTGTGCTTAAAGCGATTGATAGAAAATAAATACGTAGATGTTTACATAAAAGCACTTAATAAAAATTAACTTAGTTGATTTTTATTAAGTGCTTTTATGTAAACATCTACGTATTTATTTTCCATCAATAGCTTTAAGCACAATATGAATCACGCAGTACAGTATTTCGCGAAACAACTTACATTATAACAACTTTCTGCAAACGTACTTTAGGTATTTTCCCACACTCAAATTAATTCCAACTCGTTATGGTTGTGTACACGTCGCGTCGTGACAGAAAATCAGGGGAAACGGAATAGGAAGTTAGCAGATCGTTGTCGTGGTTTTGATTGGCAGATTCAGTGAAGAAGAAGAAAACCATGTTTTTACAATTACAACGACATCTAAATAAAGTGCTTCGAACTAACCCGCTCCAATAAGCTTACCACTTGGCTCCATTTAAGTGTCAGACCGGTGATAGTATTTTCAACAGACCAAAGTAATTCTAAAGCTCTATGTGCATACAGACGTTCTTTTTCTTCATTTTTTGATTTGAGTCGGTCAATTGTCAACTTTACAAATCTGGCGGGATCCGACCTGAAACGAAAGTCTGATTAACTTGGAGTAAAGGAAAACGAATCAAGCGTAAATAACCACTTTGATTCTGTGATATTGAAATTATATTTATTAAAAATGAATAATTCAAGTGAACATTACTTGTTAGAAGAACTGAAACAGTTGTTTTCAAACTTTAACTGCACATTGCAAGATTTGCGAAATCCAACTGAGGAGTTTGTTACAAGCTTTTACACCTTTTGGCTCTCAGAATTTGAAGTGAACATAACAACTATTCCACAAGTAAGTTTCATATAATATAATAATGTTCTGATAATAATGCAATTATGTCGTGATGTAGAGTTATAGCTAGCACATGAAGGTCAGATCAAATCATCCCTAAATGACAGTCATGTGTAACTTAAAGGTGTTGGCCCATCTAGGTAGAGGCCTAGGCCTCTTCAGAGATAGGCCTAGGTCGTACAGTAGATATGTGTTGACAATGCTCCATAGAAGACATAATTTAAGAAACAAGGACATGAATTTGTAAAAGAGCATTTGTGCTAGACAAGAGTACACTGTAGGCAGTGGTGTAGTGGAGCAGGAACGCGTGGGAATGTCGTTTCCACACTGGTTTTCAAAAACCCGGGAAAATCCCCGAGCCCTACAGGAAAATTGGGGAATTTGACAAACATATACAGCGTTCTCATGCTGGATAATTTACCAATACCTCTTTAGGGTATGGCTGTAAATGTCATTTCCGGAGCCAGCATAAAATTTGCAACATTTAAAAAAGTTTTTCCATTTTCGGAAGGAGTCCTGGAAAGTAAACATTTACCAGTATGGTTAACTTGGGTAATAATCTAAAAAAGGCAAATTTTGTAACTTAAATCACTTAGGGAAGCATCATTGACGGGTCATTCCATATCAATTCAACACAGTCATTTTCCTGACCATCTCAGATTTCATTGAAATTTGGTATACTGGCACACCCTGTATGGACTAAGAAAAATACCAAATTTGAGCTTAATACCTCAACTAGTTTCAAAATTACACCTCGTTAAAGTTTTCAAAAAATGCTCAAAATCGACCCGTTTGAAAAATTTTAAATTGCTATAACTCCTCTCAAAATTAAGCTAGAGAGGTGAGAGAGGTGTCATTTTACAGCATTTTTAAAGCCCTTTCTAAAAATGCATAGTACTACAAAGGTCAAAATAAAAACTTTTTTAACAATTTCAAAATCAATAATTGAATTTTAAATTTCTCAAAATGCTCCGCTTTGAAAATTTTGAAAAAATTCTCAAATAGTCCATGTATAGTGGTTAACTGATGGTATAAATTTCATTAGGGGGTGCAAATGGGTTATTACAGAAAAATTCATTTGAAAACAGACTTGCACTAGAATTTCCACTATAATAACGTCTCATTGGGAAGGGATAGGAGTATTTATTTAATTATAGACAAATACTACATTTTAAAGAGCTAAATTTAATTATTAGAAAGCTTTAGACATATATCATAAGTAAAAAAGCCATTAAAAATAGTTAGTTGAAACTGGGCTACTATTTGACACATAGTATTTTTGTTAAGTTTTAAAACCATATATTTATATTAAATTCACTTTGGCTATGTACACATTTCAGGGAAAACTTGCATTAAATGAACATAATTACATTATTACTGGCAGCCTTTTTTAACATTTCTAAAAAGTTTTGTCAAAGTCGGTGAAGGCTTCGATGGTTTTTTTCTGTTCTTCATGTGACAACTTATAAGTTCGGCCGGTTGGGGTTATAGGATTTACTTTAGTTAGCACATGTGTCACAGGAAGCCAAAGAATATCCGGTCTTCTTGGGAAAGAGAAGCTAGGCGATGGACCAGTTGGGTTTAAAAATGAAACTTTTACTTCATCATTGAGTTCTTCTTTTTCTAGTACATAAGCCAGCCACCAGTTGTTGTCATAGACGATTGTAACATACCCACTGACTTCTGCTAAACTTAAACGATCTTGAATCGTTGTAACAGTTTCAATCTTAAATTCAGTGGATTCTGAAAAAACTTTTACTTTAATTTTGCTATTACAAGAAGGCATAGGAATGAATGCATGGAGTTTCTGTGTTCCGTCTATCGTTATAGATTTTTTTAGCGGATTTTCTAGGTGCCTCTCAGTTTCAATATACTCTTGTTGTGTAACGTAAACAAAATTTGCCACAAATATATTTTGCATTGACCACTCGTACAGTTGGAATGGAGTTTGAATTTGGTCATCATAGGGCCTTTGCAAACTGGCTCTGGCGGCTAATCTCTTTACAACTCCTCCAACACCATCACAGGCACTTTTCCCATGAGCAGTTGCTGAGAAGTGCCACTCTGCGACAATTTTGAAGTCTTCTGAGTGAAAGCTCAGGTTGGTAAAGTTTTTCCTGTTTTTATATTGTGCGGCGGACCCATCAGAAAAGTAATATATTCGAGATATGCTGTCTCCAAATTTATCTTTCATGAATTCTATCAGTTTCTTTTGGAAACAATACACTGCTATGGTATTGTGTTCTAAAACTTCGGAAATGATAACAAAGCTTACATGTTTGGTTTTTCCTTCCCTTTTATAATAGATCACAAATGGATGGACAGTTGATTGACCACTGTTCCAGTGGTAGCTTTGCGCTTCATCTTGAAGCACAAAGCTATAGTTCTCGGAAAAGTCACACATGACAAGATACTCTGAGCTCTCAAGATTCTCTTTTAAGTGAGACAGAAAGGAGCTTTGACTTTTAGCAATAAAGTCATGTCTGATTAATGCTGACAAATTTTGAACAAATAACTCAATAAACTCTGAAGTTGATTTTTCTATTGTCTCCAAATTACATCCATCAACTGATAGCCACTGACGAAAAGTTACTTTTTCGATACCTTTTTCTTCAAAACTTTCTTCCAATAACTTTTTTATGTAATCTGTACCTGGACAGGTTGAACATTCACCAAAGAAACAACTAATGGAGGCAGGGTTGCAAAGTGCTTTGGCAATACAGTGTTTATATGTAAGCAGCTCACCATTAGTTATTGAGCTAATTTTTGCGTTCTCTAACATCAATTTTAAATTCTGATGTATAGTGCAAACGCACACGGAATGGGTACCGCTAGCACCTGCCAGCACACAGTTTTTTGGCCTTAGTTCTGCGAACTTTGAAAATCCTATTTTTATTGTAGGATTTTTATCTTTGAAGGTTCGATAGGCCTCCATTAAATTGCACAACACTAACCGTTTGGGTAGTACGGCTTTATCACCTGTCTTGGTCTTAACAGATACACAGTCTTTTTTACCAGGTAAAACTCGGCTGATTTCATCAGACTCGTAGAATGACCGTACTGCTGTTACTACTTCTGGTGGCAGGCTCTTACCAGGTTTTTGATTAGGGCCTTCTAAAATACCTTTATCTTTAAGTATTTTCTTCGATTGCCCACCATGTAATTTGGTGCATTGAATTCTCGCATTATTTTCCTTACGCTCCATGAAACAGGCAAGCATGTTAATATCATTAACTTTTTGTCTCTTGAAGTGCAGTGTGAGAAATGGTCTTTTAGGTTTTTCAAAACTGAATCGTCAAGCGTTTCATGAGCTTCATCAGAAGAGGAGTCTTGAATAGAAGTAAAAAGTTTACGTTTCATGGCTGAATTAATCTTAGCAATTTTTTGTGAAGCATAACATTTTGATTTTACTTTTTTTGAATCAAGCGGTGATTCACCAAGTTCATGAAGAGAAGCATTAAGTGTTTGAACAACATCTGATTTAGGCTGAAAATCTGGGTCATTTTCAGAATCAGAATTATTTATAATTTCTGGCTCTCGGCTAAAATTAGCACTGGCTTGATTGCTTTCTTCATTTTTCTTTAGAGTTGATAACTCTTTTCTGCATACGTCACATACTTTAGCATCTTTAGGCAAGCTTAAATCTTGAAAATGTTCAAGCATCCATTGAGTTACTGTTCTAAGCGATTTTGTTACTCTATGATCTTTCTTTGAAAAAGGATTGAAACATCTAATTGTTCTATGCCTGTTTTCCATTTCAATTCTTAATTAATAAGTCATTGAAAATATTGTTAAAAATCTTCAAATATGTAGACGTAACAACTAATTTTTAAAAACCATGAAAATGTTTTATTTTGAGGAATGTTTTATTAATAAAAACGAATATTGTCAGTTAATTATTAAACAAATGAAGTAATTGTAAACAAATTATTAAATTACTCACTCACTAATCTAAATTATTGGACAAAAATATTTGATCTATTAAGAAATATTGTCTGTCTTATTGTAAAACCAAACGGATCTACAGAAATAAGTACAACTGAAATAGGCACTAAGTTACTCTATCACTACACAAGCACTCATTCACTTTGTTCACGAACACTTACACTTTAACTCTCAACAAATATATTTTTTCTCTAATAGATACTTGTTACTGTTACACCACCTGTTACTGACTGGAGACTAAACTCTGAACTGACTCTAACATGTGAACAGCAGAGGCTGCAGTCTCCAACTTGCAGACTGCTACAGGTTGAGACACGTCACTGCAGAACTCATGAGCCAACTTGTTGTGATGAATAATCTATCACTTATTTAACCACTCCTTATCCTTATCAACCACTACCTCCTTACAAGAGGAGTGTAACATCTTTCCAATGAAACAAGCTATATTACCTCCCAAATTATTTATTTTATGAATTAATTTATGAAATGAATAGAAATATTGTGCTATCCAATTACCGTACTTATTAGTTAGGTAATTTTTTACACAAAAAAAAATTAATAATCTATCTTGATATGTCACTTACAAATATAAGTTGATCGTTCTCCAAAAAGTTCTAACAATAATACTTTAAATTACCCAATAGTACTTACAATTCTTAAAAGCATTATGCCATTATCAATTTATTTTTAATATGTGTTAAATAGTAGCCCAGTTTCACCTAACTATTTTTTAATGGCTTTTTTACTTATGATATATGTCAGAATCTTTCTAATAATTAAATTTAGCTTTAAAATGTAGTATTTGTCTATAATTAAATAAATACTCCTATCCCTTCCCAATAAGACGTTATTATAGTGGAAATTCTAGTGCAAGTCTGTTTTCAAATGAATTTTTCTGTAATAACCCATTTGCACCCCCTAATGAAATTTATACCATCAGTTAACCACTATACATGGACTATTTGAGAATTTTTTCAAAATTTTCAAAGCGGAGCATTTTGAGAAATTTAAAATTTAATTTTTGATTTTGAAATTGTTAAAAAAGTGTTTGTTATGACCTTTGTAGTACTATGCATTTTTAGAAAGGGCTTTAAAAATGCTGTAAAATGACACCTCTCTCACCTCTCTAGCTTAATTTTGAGAGGAGTTATAGCAATTTAAAATTTTACAAACGGGTCGATTTTGAGCATTTTTTGAAAACTTTAACGTGGCATAATTTTGAAACTAGTAGAAGTATCAAGCTAAAATTTTGTATTTTTCTTAGTCTGAGTGGTGTGTACCAGTATACCAAATTTCATTGAAATCTGAGATGGTCAGGTAAATTTTTAATTTAAACTGTGTTGAGTTGATATGGAATGACCCTGACATCAAACCAAGAATCTTCACTATAGCTGTTTCTTAGGGCCGTTCCAAAATTATTTAAAACCCGAATGAAGGATAGATGTTATGCACTGATAAAAGGGGCGGTCGGAGGGGGGGGGGGTCATTACGGTGTTACGTAAGCGTATAACTATTAAACATCAACAAATAATTTCTGTACGGTAATTTTTTCCAAATTTTGTTTTTTTCCTTTCAAATACAGAACACAAATAAATGCTGTTTTAAATATTATGTGATGCTGAGTGAAGACACATGCTGCATTTATTTGCTAGTAGACACATGCTGCTCAGCATCTTTGAAGTTTTGTTTATGAAAATCAACTGATCCTTGAAATTCATGCTTCGATATTAATTCTTATGGATGAATACGGAACTATAAGGGCATCCATGGCTCTTCTCTTTGGTCTAAACTTCATAAATTTTATTTCGTACAAAACTTCATGGTGAGCTCTTTCCAATACACCTTAAGTTAGTTATTAAAATTGGTTCAGATCTGTAGGAGTCTTGATCACAAAAAACCCTCAGCATAGTAAATAGTTTCGGTTAGGCCTACAAATATATATATTGGCCTAGTTACATTATATACTGTGGTTACTTATTATAGGTTTACAATTAGCCTAAATAAGAAACTTAGGGGCAGAGAAATGGCCTAAATTCTTTGTTTTACTTAGTTAGGTTAGCTAAATAGGCTACTTTGTTGGTAGTCTACATGATTGAGGAAACAGTTTTTATAAAAAAAATAAAGTTAGATATCTGTCATTTAATTTTATTTGAGGGGTTGATAGCTCAGCATTGGGGTGAATGTGAATGGAGATACAATTTTCATATCTGATCTTCTGCCTTAACAGGTTTTACCTGTTATGTTTGCTGTATTCTTGTTTAGTAATTCAAGTAAGTTACTCAATATAAGCTTAAAATTTAGGCTAATTTAAAATGGGCGAAGTTCATTTTCGCTTTAGTTCTACTAGCATACATTTTTTGGTACTCCAATTCCGATATCAACTATCAACCTATCGTGTTTGGTTAACTTATTCCACACACTGTTCCGACAACTGTGAGTTCCGTAATGAAGAAAATACGTTGATAACCACCAACAACTGAAATCACGGTCAGATTTATAATCCGACCTTCTGAAGAACAGTAAATATACCTAGGCCTTATCTATAATGAAATGTTATAAAACTAATCTAGCCCTAAACATAATAAAGCTAAGCAAAATCTAAATTGAAACATTGAAACGTTACTAATTACCTTGCTTCTCATCATCCCTCGTCTTGAACTGAGATATCGATGATCGACACTAAAACAAAACTAAACAAAAAACATAATAAATAAAGCTACCTAATCAAAAACTAAATTAAAACGTTACTCATTGCTTAATTTTCCACCATCCCTTATCTTGAAGGTGTTTAGGTCGCCCTAAGGATTCAAGGTTGAAGTTTGGTCGACCTAAATCCCAACTGATGGGATTCCCAAGCCTTTGGGCTTGAAATCGATATTGGATTTAAATATTAGGATAGCTTTTAAGGTAAGACCCTGTAATATTAATTCAAAAAATAACAATCGCCTTATACAGTGGGCATCTTGGCCCATGACGATGATCAGTCAAGGTTTTTTTTTTAAATACAATACGAAAAACCAGTTTACAATTGCTCGATTTCCTTAACACGGGTATTTCCTTTGCCATTTTTGAAAATTATGCATGCTTATACTTCTTCCTTTAAATTAAAATTAGCAGATAGGTATCATATCCTAAATTATAGTTTAGTATTCCTCATAAAAATCAACAAATAACAAGTTATAATATAATTCCTCTTGTAATTTTCAGGCCCAGTTCAGCCAGTTACAGATCTCAAACGTCAGTGTTTATAATGATTCTTACTCATCCACAGTACCAAAACTCAACTTGCTTCTTGCTATCAGATCGTTCAATGTAGTTCCCGACTTCGGAATTTTGGATATTGTTTCCCCAAGTATGTATTTTGATCCAATTATAAACATGTGGTACTATGGTGTTTATACGGAGGCTACCCTTATACAGCGCGCTGCGGCGGTTATGTTAGGTTGGGTTATCATAAATATGATAGTAGGACTTTCCTCGTTTCGTTACAAATCGAAGTAAGATGAGTCATACTTTAGCCTGCCAAATCCCATTGACGGTGATACGTGCGCTCCAGTCAACAACCTGACCTAAGCCTACTTAAAGTGTATTTCGCAGGCGAAAGTATGACTCATCTGGTATCGTTCGATTCATAATGAAGCAAGGAAAGTCCTACTAACATATTTATGATAACCTAACCTTACATAAACGCCGCAGTGCACTGTATAAGGGTGGCGATCGGGTGAAGTCGCTAGCAGCGGCGGTGACACGGTCACCTCAATCCTCGCCAACATCGCTGCCTTCTGGGAAACAGAAAACAATGACCGCTCATCATAATTATGTCCAATTTGGACTGTAAGTCAATTAAAGTATGTGCTTTCCAATTATGAATTCATTTTTGGTACCCAGTAAAAAAATCTCTAAAAATAGTGGCCTCCGTGCAATACCAAAGTCCCAAAAATTTTAACATCACATATTGTGTACTTCATATTATGTCTCAGGGTCAAGCATGTATTTCATTTAATACATTATTCTAAAGAAACTTAATGTAAATGGGACTATCAAGGTCTAGTGTAACAGTAAGCTTAGTGAAATGTGGCCTAGAAGGTAAGCTAAGGCTGCTCTTAAAATATAGCAAATAAAAAAAATGTTTGGACTCTACATTTTCAAAAAAAATCTTACAAAATCCGCACCTGACAATGAATAAGAAATTTCACAACAATAATGATACTGAGGAATTACCAGTAATGCCCTCAATACTCCACAGGTCATGTAGAGTAAAGTAATATCCAATAGATTGGTTTTAATGCATTGTTATGATTTTGCAACTTATGTGACTGGTCAATGCTGTTTACTTTTCTTGTGAATTTACTAGAATGTATTGGCTTGGCCCTAATCATGGGTATTCAGCGTGTGCAATATAGTTTTGTATGGTGTTAGTGATAATCACATTTTTGGGGGACAATTATCCCCCAGTGCGATCAGTGGTGTTCTGGTCTTTTATCAGATGTTGTAATGTAAATACTGCATGTGTGATATTTTATTTGCTCTTTAAATATTGGTTATTGATTTTTTATTTAAAATTCGTAAATATTCTTGATAGAGAACAAGTACGTTTGTGGCTAAAAGTGGGCGAGGACAGTGATAATATCTGTGTATTTATAATACTTGTTAAAATGTTGCATTGGAATCGGACTTGGCCAGTTATGTAACGTTTTTCAAAATGAAATAATTGTAAAACAACTAAGACTGCTTTTGAACAAAAAAGACAGTGGCGTACCCAGGAGTCATCCTTGGGGGGGGCTGCAATGATCGGGGGCCTAGGGTGTATAGAATACTTCCCAGCAGGGATTGGTCCGGGGCCCTTCCTTGGGAGATTTTCAAAAATTAGATCTTTATTTAGCGTTTTGAGGCAATCCAGAGGCATAAAAACATACTGTTTAACTGAGAAATCTGAACTAATTAAGAGTGGTGTCAGATTCTGGAAAATTCCCCGTAAGTATTAGTAAAATGCCCTTTACATAACAAAGAAGTAGCCTAGGATATTTATTTTTCACAAAGTTACTTATCCCTTACCCACCACTTGTAAATTGGCACACTGTAAATATTTTTCCTGACGTTGACGTCTTTTGAATATTTTTCTGTTGTTTACCTGTTCATGTATTTTGCACCTCTACCGTTGATGTCGATTACTCGTAGTTAGTAAATATGTGAAATTTCAATTTTCATATTAAAAAAAACGTTGTTAGTGTGGAATAATAACTAGTGTACCTAATGATATTGTATAACGTCAATTAATTTCAAATATTAAATGATGGAAAATGGGAGAGTAATTTAACTAATAAAATGTTTGAATGTTTCAGAAAGTTTAAACTAATAAAAACTGTCAAAATCCATTATAACTCACATCAGTTCGCTCGGGTGCATTTGGATCGTTTGGGTCGTTTTGGTGGCGTTTGGCTTCAGCTTTGTCATAAACCAATCACAGCCATTAGAATTTTTTCCCGTACAGTTAACAGTCCGGAAAAAAATATTGCCGGACAGTTTCGGTAAACAGCTATTTTCAGAACTAAATACATGCACAGGATGTTCGTTAAAAGAGAGTTGTATGGTGTGAAAATTATTCTATATGATAGCTGTCTAGACAGTTTTGTGACTAACAGGTTTAAGAGTCACTATCTAGCAGAAAATAAATACCCCCATTGTAGCAGACCTGCATACTCAGCGAATTTCAAGTGGAGAACAACATATTTCAATCCAACATAGCGAGAGTTGACATGTTTTTGTAAGCTCCAGAAGTACAATATGGGGAATGAGTATGCAGGTTTGCTGCTACGGGTATATTAAAACTGGGTGGTTTTAATTCAATATTTAGTAGATCTGAACTCGAAGAAGCCATGAACCAAGTTTTATCAAGATATGTTGAGAAATAAGTGAGATATAGAATTTGACTTATTTCCTATAAGGTTAACATTGGGACAACGTACTGTGTTTACCACTTTCAATATCGTGGTAACTAATGGACATAGAGCAGTAATTTAAAATACAAAATTGTTTGTTTTTTTGAGCTGAATTCAATGGTGCGGATTATTTTTATTTTCCTTTGTAAAAAACTCAAAAAAACCATTTTTGAGGGGTTTACCCCACACACACACACACACACACACACACACACACACACACACACACACACACACACACACACACACACACACACACACACACACACACACACACACACACACACACACACACTACGCGCGCACGCGCACGCGCACGCGCACGCGCACGCGCACGCGCACGCGCACGCGCACCGCGCACGCGCACGCGCACACGCACACGCACACGCACACGCACACGCACACGCACACGCACACGCACACACACACACATGAAAATGAACGAGTAGTGTTTTTTGCTTCGGGGGGCCCCGAAACGAAAAGTTATCATGGTCTTGGGCTTAGGTCTTACCATGAGTATTACGGTAACAGCTTCTTTCCTGTAGGGAAAATTTGCTAAAACATTTCAAGAACAATGAAAAACAACAACAAAAAACCTATATCAGTGCTGAGTGATTGAAGGTCCAGTCATCAGGATAAAACACACAAAACACATAAATACTGGAAACGCGCAATGTTCGTTATGGTCTACATTTCACGGATAACTAAACAAATCCGCTTTTTCAAGACCGTCCGCTCGTCAAGGCGTTCCGAGCGACTGTGTGGCCGCGGACCATCTGCCGGCCGTTCTTGAAAAAGCGGATTTGTTTTGTTATCCGTGAAACGTAGACCATAAGAACAGTGTGTGTTTCCAGTATTTATGTGTTTTTTTGTGATTTATCCTGATGACTGGACCTTCAATCACTCAGCACTGATATAGGTGAGTGTTGCCCAAAAAATCAACAAATAATAATCATACCTCACCTGATAATCATGTCATTCAGAAAGAACAACAAAAAAAAACAAATTACTATTCAATAGGAAACCAAAAAGGTACAAAAAACCAAAACCACATTGCTGCTGCCAATGACTTAGGTACTTATGTTTAGTACCTGTCTATCTCACTCTAAACATTCATTATCCATCTCTCTCACATAAGTTTTTAAAAATAGTCGAGATTTTTGTGCGCAAACTATAATAAGTATTCTACTATTTACTAACCTTTTAATAAAACTGAATGTTCTATCAGTACTTTTTACAGTCGACTCTCGCTAACTAGAAATTCCACGGGACTGTGATTTTTCTTCGTGTTATGTATAGTTCGTCGTAGGCGTAGTGCGAGTCAGGCATAGTGCGAGAGGTAAACCAAATGAAAATTCGTGGTACAGAGGTAAAGAAAAATGTAGTTTTTACCCTATAGGCCTATCTTCGACAAATTTGGGTTGTATTTTTGCACTCATTCTCGAATATTTCACGCACAAATAGTCGTCGCACACTCGAAAAGCCCCGCACAAGGTAAACAGACCCGAGACTACAGACATATTAAAGGCGCTTGACCCTGGATATGTTCACCGTCAGCCGGATATGTTCATCCTGAACGCCGGGATTCCATATTACAGAGGTCCATTCTGAAAACTTAGTGGTATGGAGGTAAAGTAGGAAATTTTTGTGTCCCTTCCAGTTATAGAGGTAAAATATAACTGGAAAATTAGTTTGTGTTATTTGAATTTCTTCGTGTTAGACAGGTTTTCCAAGAGGATTAAAAAATAATTTGTGATATCGAGGATTTCGTAAAGTCAAGGTTTGTGTTAGCGAGAGTCTACTGTATAAAAAATAACACAAATTCTATATAGAGTCATTTAGTGTAATACCTATCTTTTCACAAAGCCTTGTTGCATATCATTGGATTGTCTTGAATCAATTTTGAGCCATTGAAGAGCTTTTAACAAGTTTTGCCTATATACAAAAGTTGTAAAAGAAAATATTTTTCTAGATTTTTTCTTCTTGTTCAAACTTATGTATCAAAGTTTAAAACATTAATTCTTCTATACAGTAGACTCCCTCTAGTTAGGATACCTAAGGACTAGACCCTTGACCCAACCAAAAAAAGGTCCGAACCAATCGGAGGCCTTCTAAAAGTTCCAAAAATAAAATCAAATAGCATGTCTTTATATTAAACAAATAATCTCATGCCAAAACAATGTTATTTTTATTATTTACTATGTTCCTTTCAAGGCAGTCGTAACAAACAGTGTGTTTCTTGTCTATTTCTGCCTTGAGAAACTCGTCCACGGCCGAATTTCCGGCGAAATTTGATTTCCGAGAAGCTGTCCGAACATCCGATGTCCGAAACACCCGATTCCGAACGAGAGGAAGTCCACTAAGTACAGGCAAAAGACACAACGTGATCAATGTAGTAGATTCCTAAGCAAGTTTACTCTGAAGCAATTTCATTAATTGTGTGAAAACGCTGTTAAGTTTGGCGAATCGATATGATGGTGGTGGGCTAGGCGGATATATTAGTAATCTCCTAGGTGGTGGCTTAATGGTGATTGAATGGGGACACCCATCGAGACAAAAGTAGGTTATATATGAGGTTGCCTTCCGAACCCCATCCGCACTGAATAAGTCTGTCGAGCTGCTTCAAATTTTTCTTGATGATTACTTTTATGGACTACTTATGGTTTTTTGTTTCAAACTTACTGTTATTTAAAATTACTTTTATATTACGGTACTAGAAACAATTTTTAACTATAAACTTGGCAAAAATCTTAGCTCCAGGGGGGGGAACAGTTCCGTTTGCCCCACCCCCTCCCTCCCTGTCGGTGCGCCTGTGAATAAAGACAGTGAGTTTGTTGATAAAAAAGAGCTGCTTGCCGCTGTGGAACCGTTGGAAATTTTTTCAGCAGAATTAGACCACCATGCATAAAAATGGCCAAAGGTATTGTCTTGATGATACAGTTAAGTAATTTACAAAAAGTCATATTTCAGTGATAAGCTAAAAACTTGCTGTATTTGAAAGTTTTCTCACCTTAATATGAAATCAACATTTTTTATTTCACTGATTTATTTTATGTAATATGTTTCAGCCCCAAAAAGAATACAATCAGTTATAAGAGCATTTATTGAATTTTACTTATGGTGCGATAATCGGATTGGATCTATGATTGATTTGAAAAAGAGCAAAAAAATAAGTGAAAGGAAGCAACTTCTAGCTGGTTTATTGCAGGAAAAGCAAAACCTGCAACAACAGTTTAACAATGTCCTTAAAGAGATTGGACAGCTTCAAGATGCTATAAAAAAGGTACTTTATTGAATCATGCATTTTATTTGTTTACAGACCTATTCAGTTTGATTTAATAGGCTTTTAAATAATTTCCCAAATAGAAAGTGACAAAGTTTATTTTTCCAATTTTTTTATACCATTGAGTGTCATTGCTACTAATACATTAATGTGAAACTATTGAAGAGGATGTTTTAACTTGCTTCCCCCATTCAAGGTGTTAACAACTTAACATATGGTTTCATGAAAAAATATCCTTTAATTGCCTGATCAGTTTTTTAATATAAAAAAAATATTCAATTCTGATCACAGAATAAGTGTCTGATCACTAGGGAATATAATCCTGGGGCCCTTTTAGGGCATAATCAATCCCGGGATTTTCAGGTTCAAGCCTGGGATTTTTAGGATTATCATATTTACGTGTAAAATTGGTGTCGATTAGGTTCCCAACAGTTATAACAGCAATATAGCCTAGAGAACCTAGTCAAATGCTGTTTTTGAATAAGTATTAATGACTCACATAATCTATAAGTGGGTTTTTGTTAATATTTTCAAGCCCTGAAAAAAATACAAAAATATTTTAGTTTATTTGTAATACAGTACCTATATTGAAACTGGCATGAAGTTTCAATACGACCCTCTTTTATTATTTCAATTATTTTTGTTGTAGTTTCTTGTTTTATTTTACTTTACATCTTTCTAAGTGAAGTTTTACTTCTAGTTCTGATATTAGTTGACCAAGTAAATAAATCTATTCATATTTTGCATGACTTTCTTTTACTTATGTTTACATAAAAAATTTTATGCACAATTTATTGTTATACACTACACTCCCGATTATTCAGGCCCCAGTTATCTGAGCTCCGGGTTCTCCAAGGTTGTTCTAAGCTATACTTTTTTTGGTCGGAACATAATAATAACATGATCAACATGTATTTTGTTAAATGTAATATGAAATCGTCAGAAATTTGTTGTTTGATTTATTTATTTTAGTTAATAATTTAAATGAACATACAAAGTATTATTTTATGACAGGAATTCCTCACAATAACCTAGATCAGCGGTTCCCAAAGTGTGGGTCGCGACGAGGTTACAACAATTATAATTATAAAAATAATAATGAAGAACCTCACATTTTTATTAAAACGTGGAAAAATTTTCATAAATACTTTTTTTACTAAGAAGGACATTCTTTCCATTGAATCGAATTTGAGAATAAGACTAGGCCGTTAAGAACATTCGCATCTTACCCGCCATTGCCAGTCAGATCTCATACTTTTGCCCGAATCAGTCAAACTCTGACGTGTGATTCACAGCCAATCCATGCCGTTTAAGTGGTTTTTGAAGATTGATTTGCCTTTGAACTTTATTTTCCTACGTTTTTAAGTATTTTTTTGGTGTTTCAATCACTTCACATGAGGACCGAATGCCTAACCTGAACTTTCGGGGGATACAAGTAGTTTGAAAATTCTGAGGAGGCGGGGCTATTTTATGCTTACCGGTCCCGCGGAACATCGGTTGTTGATAGGGACAAATTTGGGTTATGTTGAAAGTCATCTGTGTTTTGAATATAGACTATTCCCGGAAGAAATGCTAAGTTTATAGAAGTCCAACGCTCAAAAATGCAATCTAGAGACGAGACCTAAAAACACGTCATTCAAGAATCAGTATTACAGGTTTTTTTTTTGTAGTTTTTACGCCAATGGCATGTTTCAGGAGAGTTACACAACCGCTTTTAAGGGAAAGCGGTCCAAACCCATCAAATTTGAGTGGGCATGCCGGGAAAATATAGTGAGCATGCATTCTGGGAAAATCATAGTTTTGTTAACTATGAGTGATTTTCCAAAAGAATAATTAAATGTAGCTTCGTCTTGTTGAAAGTACAGTTGTACTTTTAAAATTCAACTTTTTTAGTCAAAGAGCCGAAAGTTAAAAAAGGTAAAATAAAATTCAGAAATATTTTCAGTTTGGTCTGCTCACAGTTTTACTCTCACTCAGTTATGTTTCTGCTCTAAGGTAGGTGAGTGTTGCAATGAGTCGTTTATTTTGAAATAGGCCAATTTATTTTTATCATACCAGGACCCTCTGAAGATCAAATACCCCCGTTGCAGCAGACCTGCATACTCAGCGAATTTCAAATGCAAAACAACAATTTCAATCCAACATAGCGAGATTTAACATGTTTTTGTAAGCTCCATAAGAATAACATGGGGAATGAGTATGTAGGTTTGCTGCTACAGGTACGGTAAAACTGGGTGATTTTAGTTAAATATTTAGCAGATCTGAACTAGAAGAGGCCATTTACCAAGTTTTATCAAGATATGTTGATAAATAAGCGAGATATAGAATTTTACTTACAGTACACCTCGGGTTATCCGGATTAATGTCGCGGAATATCGATCCGGATAGCAAAAAATCCGGATAATCCGAGGCCATCATAAAATTGCCTAAATTGCGATCGCGCACTCTAGCCCCGGCTAAATTGATGCTGCAAACGGCGTGTCAAGACTCTACAACATGTTAGTCTCTCAAATTTAATGAGGGTTCAATTTTGAAACAAATTTAAGAACAAAATTTTATTATTAATCATATGAATATAATGTTAAATGTTAACTTTTACCATACCTATGGTTCAGGTTTGTAATAAAACACCAGATTAAAATATATTTAATTTATTAACATTAAATAATCATAAATCATAATATCTCAAACTTAAATAATCATTACTTAAAGTAACTCAAAACTTATTAAAGTAACTCTTCTTAGGAAATAAGGTAACACATCAAATGACAGCAATAAACAAACTCGCAAAATTGCCATAGGCTATCCCTTTATTGATTATTGCCAGCGCCCCAAGAAAGCTACGTTCACGAAAATACTGTAATGAAATGTTCAGGCAATGCGTTTTCTTCAATTATTTGTGATTCCAAATGCATACGTGAATTACGTGATTCAGTGATGTATTACAATTGAATTTTACTTTTAGTAGGCGCATTTCACCCGTATACTCGCAAAAATCATTTTTTTGTCGGGATTTTAATTTTTAATTTCTTGGATGGACCGGTCCGGATAATCCGGAATCCGGATAATGTGGGGTCCGGATAATCCGAGGTGTACTGTATTTCCCATAAGGTTAACATTGGAACAACGTACTGTGTTTACCACTTTCAATATCTCGGTAACCAATGGATATAGAGCAGTGATTCAAAATACTAATTTGTTTGTTTTTTTTGAGCTGAATTAAATGGTGCTAACTAAAATTGGATTATTTTTATTTTTCTATGTAAAAACCCCAAAAAACCCATTTTTGGGGGGGTTTATCCCCCTTAACCCCCCCCCCCCCCTCTGGTGGTCCGAACGGGCTGATTTACGAACTCGTCCAATTGATTACCACTTTACATATCTGCACCAAATTTCATAAAGATTGGACCATTTTTGCGGCCGCTATCGTGCTAACAGACACATAGATATATAGATATGTATATATATATATATATATATATATATATACAGGGTGTCCCATAACTATCTAGACAAACGTATATAGCGTTATAGCTTATGTCAAGACAAATACATTTCACCACAGGAACTAGGGTCTATGGTGCCTAGTTTTCCGTCTGTCTGTCTGTATGTTTTTTTTACAAACAAATTCATAACTCCTAAACGGTTTGATGTACAGCGTTGAGATTTTCCTCAAATGTATATCTTATTAGAATCTATCTTCGTTTAAAATTAGACCAAAATATCATCAACCGTTTCAAAATGGCGGCCATTTAAATTATTTGATGCCAAATTTCACGAAAACCGTTAATTTAAACAAAAAATTGCAAGGTACATAAAAGTAAGTCCATTTTGTGTAGTTTTCAATGATACCTTATTTGTTGAGATTGTATAAATATTTACTGAGAAATTAAATTTTTTCGTAATGCCTGACCACTTTTCTCCATTTAAACAATGTTAAAATTGAGGGGTGTCCAACTTAACTGTGCCACCATTGGTATCTCAGAAACTATTGGATTTAGAGATAACTTTAAATGGGAGACTTCACCTACTTTTTTAAGACATTTAAAAATATGAATTCCATTTTCTTGTAAATGGCCGCCATTTTTTAATATGGCGGACAACTTTGATTTTTCTTAAGGAACATTCTTTATTTTATTGCTTACTTGGATTCTATGCTTAATTTTAAAAACTTTTTATTCTTTGACATTTTTTCCTAAACTCAATAGTTAAGTAGATATAAGCCGTTAAAGATGATTTTTAATACCCCGTATTTTAACATTGCTTATATGGGAAAAACTAGTCATGCATTACGAAAAAAACTAATTTCTCAGAAATCTTTATACAATCTTAACAAATAAGGTATCATTGAAAACTACATAAAATGGACTTACTTTTATGTACCTTGCAATTTTTTATTTAAGTTAATGGTTTTCGTGAAATTTGGCATCAAAAAATTAAAATGGCCGCCATTTTAAAACGGTTAACGATAATTTGGTGTAATTTTAGAGGAAGCTACATCCAAATAAGATGAACATTTGTGCTAAATCTCAACGCTGTATCTCAAACCGTTTAGGAGTTATGAATTTGTTTGTAAAAAACACATACATACAGACAGACGGAAAACTAGGCACCAGAGACCCATGTGAAATGTGTTTGTCTTGACCTAAGCTATAATGCTATATACACTTGTCCAGATAGTTACGGGACACCCTATAGATATATATGTGTATGTATATATATATATACAGTGCGTTCATTTTTTTGTGCACACTATTGGGATCTCGTAAACTAAAAGAGATACAAGGAAGGTTAAATTAGCAAAGTAATGCGTAGTAAAAAGACAAATAAAATGGTGGTGGCCCCAAAACTAAAATTGCCCATAACTCTCTTATTTTTAAGGTACAAGACTGTAAGTGGGGTCAAATTTACACAAAATTTTACGTAGAATCTAAATATCTAGTCGAAAATGTGATACCATTTATGGTTTTCTGAGAATAATGCTCAAGTTCAGAATTTGAAATGGTAACATGTAAAATTTCATTTTTCATTGGAAAGATATTTTTCTCCTGATTACAAAAATACCACACATGTGATACTTTCCTCTTCAAATGTGTTTTTAATGAAAGAAAATATTTTTTTGTAAATTAAAATGGGTTGTAATGCACTGGATTTATCATAAAAATGATAACTATGAAATCAGCTGATTTGTACCAGACAGCTGATTGACGCAAAACAGCTGATTGGCAGCAAAAAGCTGTTTCACGGAAGATCTTCATTTAAAACAACTGATTTATTTGTAAACTATCCTTTTACTGTTAATCAGCTGTTTCTAGTCAACCAGCTGTTATCTATTCATCAGCTGTTCCCTTTCTCTTCTGTTATTATGAATTTAATACGTTAAAATCTATTAAATATTTTAAATTAATGGTATGTTCAAGTTAATTCATTATTGTACATGATGATGGGCTATGATGAATTGGATTCATAATAAAAATAAGGAAAAGGGAAACAGCTGATTAATATTTAACAGCTGATTGACTAGAAACAGCTGATTAACAGTAAAAAGATAATTTACAAATAAATCAGTTGTTTTAAATGAAGATGTTTATTTGTCCGTAAAATAGAATATTGCTGCCAATCAGCTGTTCCGAGTCAATCAGCTGTTTACTAAAAATCAGCTGTTTTCATAGTAATCATTTTTATGATAAATCCAGTGCATTATAACCCATTTTAATTTACAAAAAAATATTTTCTCTAATTAAAAACACATTTGAAGAGGAAAAAATCACATGTATGGTATTTTTGTAATCAGGAAAAAAATATCTTTCCAATGAAAAATAAAATTTTACATGTTGGCATTTAAAATTCTGGACTTGAACATTATTCTCAGAGAGCCATAAATGGTATCACATTTTTGACTAGATATTTAGATTCTACGTAAAATTTTGTGTAAATTTGACCCCACTTACAGTCTTGTACCTTAAAAAATAAGGGAGTTGTGGGCAATTTTAGTTTTGGGGCCAAAATGGTTTTTTGAGCGTAGCGAACGAGTTTGGTCGAATATTTTAAATTGCTCACCACCATTTCATTTGTCTTTTTATCACGCATTACTTTGCTAATTTAACCTTTCTTGTATCTCTTATAGTTTACAAGATCCCAATGGTGTGCACGGAAAAATGAACATACTGTATATATATATATATATATAAATTCAAACGAATGGTGTTTTTTGCTTCTGGGGGACTCAAAACGAAAAGTTATCATGGTCTCGGGATTAGGTCTTACCATGAGACCTACGGTAATAGCTTATTCCCTATAGGGGAAATTCGCTAAAAACACATTTCTACCAATAGACGGTAAAATAGTCGAACAGGGTAATTTATATGATGCTTCTATTTCAAGAAGTGCTTTTATAACTGTCTTGCACGAAGTTATGAATGTAGTGTGTGAAAGTAGAAAACCAGTGTTCTTTTGGATGGTAGATACAGTACGACAAGAATGTGTTTTCAACCAAATTTATAAAGGAAAATTGCTCTTTATACTTTGCAACGCACATTGTTTCATTCAAAATGAAAGTTAATTGTCTTGCAAAAAAAAAACTGGATAGACCACTTGACATTTGTATTTGTCTATGTCGTTATAGGTTAAATGTTTTACCACGATGTTTTACTACTTATTTCATTGTTTTACTATGACCTATTTTTCGATGGGTTTGATGTACCTATATTTCGTGGGTCGCGAAAAATCTTTTGATTCGTTGGTGGGTCACCAGCCAAGAAGTTTGGAAACCACTAACCTAGATTTGAGTTTAAATTCAAAATCACATGTAGACGAATTGACGGAGTCGTCTGCTGGATGTAAGGCGGGAACTCATCATTGTTGAACAATGGAAAATTAGACTTGCTCAAATATTTGGCAAACTATTGGCCGCCAATAGAGTTACATAGAAACAAGTCATGCCAATTGTACCAACATACTACCTTATTCGCATTGTTGTATATTAACCCTTGTTTGACGGTAGTGAACTTATTAAAATTTATTTTGAAGCCCCTGAACTGCAGATATGTTGGTAGTGAACTCCCACCATAAACAAAAGTTCGTACAAATGTAAGGAAATAGACATCAAATGGAGTGTCATTTTTTTGACTAAGTTTACATACTGTAACTGCTTGTTGATTTTAATAAAGGTACTGATGTTAAATAATTTTTTTACTAGGATATATTTTTTACTGACTGGCCTACATACTTTATATATTAATAAAACAAATATTTTATTAACATTACACTTACTATTGTGGTATCAACACGTTAACCTCAAAATAAAAGCAACCTCCATATTATCTGAGATTCTTGGTATCTGATTGTGTTCCATTTTGACTACAATTCACGTTTCATGATGATGAAAGCCAGAAAGTCAATTCCTTCACTTTGTAATTTTTTTTGAAAAACGAAAGTTTAAAACTTAAAATTTAACATAAAACTGATTCATGTATTTCTTGTATTGAACTTGCGATGGCTTGTATATAATATGCGAAACTAAACAATAATTTTTTTCTTATAAACTTATCGACAAATACTATGTTGGTTCAATCTCAGGGTAACGTTTTCAGTCCTGTAACATCTTGGGGTTGAAAATATCGGCCGGTATTGGATTCTCTCCTGATCACAGTTATTTTACCTTCTTCTACAAGAGGGCAGGGGAATTCCCTGTGTCCCAGTGAGTTAGTCCCCCTGCTGATATCTCATATAAACTAAAAATGGTCACTTATGTTTTGTAGCTGGAAGAAAAATCAGTGAAATATCAGCAGGAAGCATCAGAGTTGAGATTGCAAAAGGATATGCTAAAAGCTCTTTCTGATGAGGCCAGTGAGAAAATCAAAGAAAAGGATGCCATCATTCACAAACTTGCCAAAGAAGATTCCCAGGTTTGTATGTTCAACAAATTTAAATACTTCGAAGAATAGAGTCGGCCTATTAATTTTTTTAGCCTTTGATGCTAAGAAATATCCAATATGGATATTGGAATTAGGGCCTGTCAGTGATGCACAAGTAACGGGTATCAAGGAGTTGTGATTGAGTTTAGGATTCATGTTTCAACTTGACTTGAGCGTCAGTAGTGTAGTGTTGAAATTAGCTGTGAGTATGGCCTTCCGCAAATCCCCCAGTTTTGGATGACATGAGTTGTGCCCGATCAGTAACAATAAAAATATATTCCTTTAGTAAAAACTGGTCACAAAGATTGTGTGAAGGTTATTTTAACTATCATGACTGTTTCTCACCAAGTTGTTGGCCTTGAATATTCAATTTAATATAGTCTTGTTTCTAAAACAAAATAAGTAAAAAAAGATATTATTTTAAGAATCAAACCATACATTGTAATACAAACACAAGGATTTCACAAAAACTTTAATTTTACTTTCATAATGAATAATTTATTTCCTATATTATGCTAGCACAAATTGACGATTAAAATCGTATAACCTATGATTATAGCCGATTCAGTAATTCTATCATGCTCAGTTCAAATTTCTGCTCAAGAAGACTTAATTTTAAAAATGTAAACAAATTGCTGATAGGCTCAAAACATAATTTACTCTGCCTGAAATTTCATGAAGGTTTTAATTTATATTTTGATTAGGATTTTTGCGGACATTTGCCATCACTGGTTAGTAAAAAACAAGTTTCACGACGTTTCGGGATCTGGAATCTGATCAGATTCAGAAGACGGGATCAGATTCCAGATCCCGAAACGTCGTGAAACTTGTTTTTTACTAACCAGTGATGGCAAATGTCCGCAAAAATCCTAATCAAAATATAAAATCACCATCACCAACAATGAATTTCAAACAAAGGTTTAATTTCTTGAAAATCGACAAAAAAGTTTTGAAATCTCAGTGATTGTCATGTGTAAAAGCCCTATGTGTAAAAGCCCTCTTAAAACAATCAGGTAAAAACTGAGAGATAAGATGAAAGCGATGCAACTTGAAGATTTACCTGCCGTGACCAGATTCACAGTCTGCCATGATACTGACAGCATATTCTGCCATGACACAATCTCAGTGCTGCTACCCAATCACTCAATTATGTGACCAAATGAGTCTCACAAACAAATTAAAAAATCAGCTCAGTTTGAAGAAATAAAAAGTTTAAAAACAAAAAACACAACATAAAGCAAGTAAAGAGTCTTACCACCTATCTTTACTTTACTTGTTATCTCTTATAAACCAAGGCTTGTTTGCAATGCATTGTAGGCCTTTTACACCTTCCAGTTGACTGAAACAGTTACTTGATGATGTTTCAAAACTTTATATTTGGTATTGATGACTACTAGCTTGATGCTTTTTTATGTATTTGCAAATACCCCCGTAGCAGCAGACCTGCATACTCAGTGAATTTCAACTGCAAAACAATATATTCAATCCAACATAGTGAGATTTGACATGTTTCGGAAAGCTCCGAAGAATATCATTGGAAATGACTATGCAGGTTTGCTGCTACAGGTATATCAAAACTGGGTTGTTTTAATTCAATACTTAGTAGATCTGAACTAGAAGAAGCCATTTACCAAGTTTTATCAAGATATGTTGAGAAATAAGCGAGATATAGAATTTTACTTATTTCTCATAAGGTTAACATTGGGACAACGCACTGTGTTTACCACCTTCAAAATCTATATATTTTTGGGGGGTTTACCCCCCTTTACCCCCCCTTCCAGTGGTCCGATCGGGCTGGTTTTCGAACTCATCCCAATAATTACTACTTTACACACCTGTGCCAAATTTCATTCCGATCGGACCATTTTTGCGAGCGCTATCGTCCTTACAGACACATATATATATATATAAAAATTCGAACGAATGGTGTTTTTTGCTTCTGGTGGCCCTAAAACGAAAAGTTATTATGGTCTCGGGCTTAGGTATTACCATGAGACCTACGGTAATAGCTTCTTCCCTATAGGGGAAATTCGCTAAAAAGAGGTGAAATCGGGAGAGAGTGAATTGTAAACTGATATGTATTACACTTACACTTCTTTGGTTCATAATCATAACAAAACTGATCCCACAGATAACTAACAAAATCAAAGATTGCTCAAACCAGATCGTCAACTCTCCAACTTTGATTTTGACTGACTTGGACACATTGAAGGCGAAAGATAAAGAAATGAAGGCTCTCTCAGATCAGAAAAGAGATTTGGTGGAGAGCAAGATGAAAGCTCAAAAGAACCTGGAGGAAGTCCTGAGCTCTGTGGAGGAGAAGGGGAAGCAACTGGACGAGTTGCTTAAACTGATCGAAGACCAAAGGTAACGTTGAGGCTGCACTTAACTGTAATTTTATTGTTTTGTTTTAAAATGATTGTATGTAGTACCTACATGAAAATGTTTATTACGGGATGGATTTTTGTTGTATGATCTAAATCACTTTTTATAACAAAAGTAGATTGTTCAGATTGGGACCAAGGCAAATTGGTATATTATTTATTAGCTGGAGCCTCCATTATGCTGAGAATAAATATAAAATGATAATTACAAATGCTAACTTTTGAAACATTTCAAAACTATCAAAACTTGTTTTGTTGCAAAATAAAAACTGAAAATCTTTGACTATTCAAACAGTCCTTGTGGCAAAAACCTCTAAAAATCAAAACTCAACAATGACAGTGCACGATGGAAGATTTCAAAGCGTCATGAGGCACCAAAGTCAGTGGTTTGCAATATGTAGTTCTGTCTTAGCGTGTAATATGGGAACACAAAGCTCTCTGAAAGTATGTTGAGGATTTGAAAATTTGGTTGAGTGTAAAAGACTCTTAACTATTCAAAAATGTTGCTAAGTGCAAATATAAAACTAAATTTTTTGCTCTGTTTTTGACTTTTAACTTAATTTTTAGTTTGTTGAAGAAAAGTCCCGGGAGATCATTAGATGCACACAAGATCATTGTGTCATGTGTTCTTTTAGGTTCATTGTGTGCACTGAATGATCCAGCGTATAATAGTCTGACACTAGAGATGTAATGGTTAGTGTTTTGGCCGGATATCGGATACGAGATATCCAGCGAGATTCTAGGCCGGAGTGCCGAATATGTGGCTACCGGATATTCGGCTCAAGTAGTGTATGTTTACTTTTAGCGGTGATTCACGGAAAGACGAGTGTGAACATGTCTCTTTGACCATGGGAGAGTAGCTGGCTCAAATTTTTTATTTGCAGTCAGGACCATCCGACGGTCTGTCAGTGAGCTAAAACTAAAGTTTTTTCCACAATACTACTTTTTATTAAAACAACTGTTTGAATTTTAAAGATGTTTTATAAATTCAATTTACATAATTAAGTATCCGTTACCTTGCCGTATAGTAATAAGTATCCGGCCGAATACCAGATACCGGATAGTAACCGGACATCCGTTACAACTCTATCTGACACATTCGGTAACCCGGCACTACACTAAATGAGTCATTGGCCAATAACTGTAGTGTGTCAGGAGTCCCACGTCTTTCTAGGGGCTGATGCATGGTTTTTATTTTATGTGGCACGGTTCAGTATTAGTGTGGGGTTCGTGTAGTTTTGACAAGTAAATGGTACGTACTAGAAGTCACCTCTAACATTTATTACAAAATAATCGGGGAGGCCATGAAAAACTAAACATACTGCCATCTGTGATGAAGCAATGCTGGCTGCAACTACATTGATTTGCTCATTTGCTGGTGATAAAAGCAAGAGCTCGACTGCAAAGCATTTTGATGTTGAATGTTATTATGTAAAGGCTTGGCTCATCTTTAGGAAGAAAAACAAAAGACAATTACTGACATTTTTAACATTTGCACTTTTCTAATACAGGTGGGCAGGGCTGAATTTAGATTATAGTTTGCACTTAATGTTTTTCAGCCCTACATTATATGAACTGTACTGAACTAAGTATTAATTTAAATAAAAAAGTGTCCTGTTATTGTAGACTATCTGCATTTAATTTAGAAAAGGGATAGTATTTAGCAAGCTTATCTAAGATTTAAGAGGGGGCTCAAGACCCACACATCTGCCTGCTTCTCTAACTTGCAAAAGTTAATTTTTCTTTATAAAAGGACCATACAATTTACATGCTTGTTTACTGAGACATTTGTAATAATCTCAGATATAACTCAAATTCTCTTCTGTTCTGTTTTCCTTAATTGGCTTATTGTCATTTAGCGAGGTTACTTTTTATGTACCATTTGAAGTTTTTCAACCCTAAAAGCTGTTGCAAGCTGATTAATGTTATTGTTTTTACTTATAGGAAAGTGCTTCATGTTGTATCAGACATTGAAAAAACCACTGCTGGTTGTCAAGAGGAATTGAAGCAATTGAAATCGGCACTCATGTCGCTTATGAGCAAGAAGAGCAATCGTCAGGAAGAATTACAGGCATTTAACTTGAAATGGAAAACTATGAAAGATCAACTGAGCAAGAGTGTGGAAGCTGCCAAAAAGTATGTTCAGCTTTTTAGAACTCAGTTCATAGAGCCATTGTATTTTTATACAGTCAGACTTTTACATTACAATGCATTTAATACTATATAAGCTAGCGATCCCGGCTGACCCGGGAAATGATATAAGTGCTACAATCTATGGTTAATCTTCATAACTATTTCAAACTCTGATGTTAAGTTGAAAACAAATAAATCAAGTCTGATTAACTGTTGACGGTTAGTGCCACTGCTCCAAAAATTCAGTCCTTCACTGGTCATAAGTGGAGCCCTTTCTTGCAATTATGATTGTTTTACTAGCCCTCGGAAATTCCTACTACTTTCCCAGGCGTGCATGATAGTTCCCATGCAAGCTAGAGGCGAGTACAGGATTTTCATATGATTACAGTAAAACTTATGAGCTTTCTATGAGGCTCTTTCATTTAAGTAAAGACTGTTTTTTAATAGAGAAGGGAGGGGTAGGAGTAGAGGCGTTTGGGCACCGACATTGGGAATGTAGTCTCATTAGGATTATGTAAGTAGGAGGTCAATAGTAGGAGGTTGAAGAGAAGAGTGGCAGGTCGTGTGAGGTAGCCGATGTCTCATTGCCAGAATCTTGAAAAACAATAGATTCACTCCTGATATATGACAGAAGTGTTCAGGAATGTCAGAGAAATACTTATATGCAACAGTATTAGCGAATTTAATTTTTTTTTGAACTTTGGCAGATCATTGGTTACTTGGCAGGTCACTCTTCTCTTCAGTGCAAACAATTGTGCGATTTTTTTTGGACAAACCGTACCATTTATGTACTGCATTACTGTTCATTATTGTTCCCTATAAACTCAACTCAAAATCTAATTGATATCCATAGGTTCAATTTTCCAAAAAAGCGAATTATAACACACTATTTGTTCAGCATGATTGTTTACTGCAGCGGCAGAGCTGGATGAATGTATCAGATGCATTAAACTATCGATTGATGAAATGAGCGTGAGTTTCACAAATCGGCTAAACTTGCAACAATGCAACAATCAATTGCAATTGATAATAATAACCGCTAACCACTCTCGATGAAATCGTTAGCTCACGATGGACGCTGATGAATACATGTTTGGAGTTTTAGTACATTCATTGACTTTGAAGCTGAAGCAGACTTTCCATCGCATTATCAGATGTGTACCTGGTTTTGAGTGGCCCAGGATTAAAAGAGCTCTTCGTTATATTGAGTCAACAACAGAATGTACTGATGTCGCCTATTAATTTTGGTATTAGGAGAGGTAATAATTAATTTTTTGACACAGAAAACAAACAAACAATTGATTATTGATTTATGAATTTCACCGTATTAAATTTTAAAGTAAATAGCTGAAATAGGGGGTTGACAGAAAAACCCTCTGTTAGTAATCAAACTATGTCAGATCAAGGCCACACTACACTACAGGCCGGAGTCCTTTTGTGGTGACTGTCACATCATCAGACAGAATCGCAGACGCTTTTATAACTTCTCTTATGGCGATTCACTGTCACACTCTTAAAACTATCGTGCCCTAAGTAATTCGTTTAAGTTTTCGTTTGAAAACCATAATTTTTTTGATTTTGCATCAATCAATGAATAACCAAATGCGGTTGAAAATAATTTTAAAGAAAACAAGACTTTATTTCATAAACTTAATCTAGTAAACATTACAGGCAAGTAATTTGTTTAATTTTCATCAGATGATTTATTGGAATTTTGACAGTTTTGTTTCTTATTGTTTTCATTTCGATGTTCTAATGTCATAATTTATGGTAAATTTTTACGATTTTCATATGATTTTAGTTGTTATTTCCAACACAGCGCTAGGAGTTCGGCTGGTGTTGTGCATCAGGGAGGAGGGGGGGAGACTCCGGCCTGTAGTGTAGTGTGGCCTTGGTCAGATTTAAATTCTGGGTCACCCAAAACTAGCTATAGCTGGGCTTTAAGAATGGGAGGTCTATTAATTATTTATAGTCAAAGGTACATTATAAGCAAACAGCTGACATCCTCGGATTCAGCTGATTCTTTTTCTCCCTAGGGCAAAAAAGAACTTTTTGGCCTGCAACACATGTAACTAGGGGTGTGCGAATAGTGATTTTTGAACTCGAGCCGAGCCGAGCCGAGCTTTTTCAAAAGTTTTCGAGCTCGAGCTTTTTCGAGCCGAGCTTTTTAACAGCCACCAAATTATGAAGCTTGATTTTAATTTTAAAAGATACAATAGACTAATGTTTGCATACCTTAAGTGAATGCCAGCTCAAAACTAGAAAGCTTATCTCAAAAACAAGTTAATGATCTGATAGGTTCATCAATATTTTGTATTATATTACATAAAATTGATCAAACTGGCTCAAAAAATAGTTTATGTAGAAAAATAAAAAATTTTACATTTTTAATTTGACTTCCCAATTCCACAGTACTTTCCCTTTAAAATAAATAGTTAAACTTAAATAATCATTCTAGTTACATATAGGTACTACAAAATTAATTTCAAGTGTTGAATGGAAAGGTTTTAAATGGTTATATCTTAAAAAAATAACATATTTACACTTAGTCAAAAACACGATTGATTTTCTTAATGTTCACAAAGTAAAGACATTACAAATAGCAGTCCCAATTGTGGCATAATAAATATTGATGGTTAAACTTATTATTTCAGAATATGAATGAAATAATATTTAATAACAAAAATAATTTATTTTCATCCTAAAATTAATTGCATTTATAAGCTTTTGTTAAGAAAATTATGTACGGTTTAAAAAAATTAGAAAGAAGAAAGATCAGAAATTAGGATGGAATAAAGGGAAAGAAAGAAACAGCTATCTCACTCACTCTCCTTATCAGTGGCCAGGGAGGGGGAGGGGTGGAGGTTTGTTTACTCCAAGCCCCTCTGTCCCGGTTTTTTTGTCATTGTCTGACAGCGAGCGTGCGTGAGTTAATTAGGAGATAAGGAATCCTTACTACAACACGCAAAAATACAAACTACTTGGCATACAACTAAAATGACGGCTCATATTTTTTGTCTTATTTTTATAAATCAAATGCAACCAAAATGAAACTTGACCGTTAAAGAGATAAGCGGTGATAAAACAATAGACTTTATTGCTGTATTTTGGGTTCTCCAAGGTCAACTAAATATAGCTCCGATTTCCGTCTGAATGGAGATAATATTTCTTTTTACCTGTCAATGTCCTTTCCTTATCACTAGGGAATATTTTTTGTTTGTGTTTTTCTTGGGAGAGAAATGCTCTTCGGGTTTACGGTGTCCAAAAATAGACCGCAATAATTATCTTCCCGATAAGAACTCTCTCATCAAGCTCGGCTCGAATGTCGAGCTTTTTTGAAAAAAGTCGAGCCGAGCCGAATACTGAAAAGCTCGACCAAAAAGCTCGACCGGTCGAATACTCGCACACCCCTACATGTAACGAAAACTGCTGTTCTGCAGCATTATAACAAAAAATAATAATGTTTTTAAGCGTTTGAGATCTATAGAACGTTTGAAATTACGTTTTTCCGTCAATGTTTTCAAATAATAAAAGAACAGTACCATACTCATTAAAGTATAAGTTAATTTTCATCAATACATATTTATTGAGTTTTTTGGATTGATTTAAGATTAGCTAAACCCTGACAACATGAAAATAAAATCGTGGATGGCATCTTAATAAAATTTTAATAATGGGTGAAACTGTGGGTAACAGCTAATCTAGTTTGTTTTAGAAATTTGTTAGGCTGATATTGTGGTAACTTAATTATGTTATAGTTGTATGTTTTTATTTTACTGTTAGTTATATTTTTGTATTTATTTTTAATGACGAAGCCTAATGTATCAATTTTGTTATTTGATGACCAATAAAGATCTGGATTCTGGATTCCAAGAAAAAAGGAGATGATAAACAAGTTAGTGATGTCATTAAGTTTTTGTGTGTTTTAGCGAGCTGAATGATCAAAAGAATGCAAAAAATAAAATGATTACCGGACTGAAGGAGAAGGCGGCAGTTGAAGAAGAAATAGATTCTATTTTAGAGAAGATGAAGGTTCATTGGAAGGCCCTTGAAGATGCAATTGAGAAGACTTTGTATCAGGTTTGTGTAGTGAACGATTTATATGTATTACTGAGTTACGTGTTAAGTATGGAAACTGAAATTATTCATAGAATCATGACTAAAACTTGTTCCAATCAATTTGTTTATTTTTTTACTAATATGAAACTTTTTGTTTTAGTCTGTTACTCTGTTAACTAGTACCTGGTGAACCGAGCCCTGCTCAGCAGTATTCCTCAAATGTTTTCCCCATTTTACTCTTTTTCTAAGTCTTATCCTGTTTGCTGTCATAAAAACGTAGTACCTGGTAGACTGAGCCTTGCTCGCTATTATGTCATGTTTACTAGTTCATCAAATTACTATAAAACATTTCATTTCATAATTCTTTTAAATACACTTTTTTATTGCTCTAAACGATCTTTATCCCACACGCTGTAATTTCCCTAAATGGCTGTAGTTTGTAAACAGCTGTTATGATTACACCTTATTTGTTTACATTTTGATGTTTATTTCTTTGTTAGCATGGCAACTCATAAGGCCCAATGTTAAATTTTTTCAACTTCAAAAGATTTTTCATCAGAACATTTGCTTTTCTCGATTGTTCAATTTGTGCTAAACGCCAGTTTTCGGACGTAACGTTGAAACCATCACAGGATAGGGTCCGAGACCTATCCTCCCCGTCTTCCGGCTGTAACCGAGATTAGTTATATTTGGTGCCAATTATTATTTAGTTTTCTATTTGTATTATTTTTCTAAATTTATTTTAATCAACTTAAAGACAATTGGTGATTTTACTAACCTGGATTAGTAAAATCCAGCAGCTAATTTTCCTGCTGTTGTAAGATGCTTAGTCTTGCCCAAACCAACTGTGCAACAGGAGTGTAAGTTTGTCCTACTCTTGTAATTGGTCACTAGTGAAATAGTTTAATGTTGTTTCTTGGTTACTGGTTTGAGTAAACATAAGCTATGGGTAACTAGTGTCGACCTCAAACATCTCCCAGAGCTTGGGAAACAGCAGAGAGTATTTTACGTTGCTGGTGTTTTCAAATTTAGTATTTCTTTTCGCAAGGTATTTCACTTGACCTGAGGTCTTCTCATTGGCATTTCTGTAAACTCTCTAGGTAGTTCTAAATTATCAGGCCTAGGTAGAGTTGTCCTAGATTTCTCTGTCCGATAGCTGAGGCTATCTTGAGGTAATTGTAAGTTGGATGTCAACTAGTTTGAATATAACTGAGCTTTCATTTTTAATATCTGATAACTACTGTGATCTCGATCCTCGACCCCTGGAATTATCCCAGCGACCGAGCTGAGCGATTCCAGGGCCTCTGACAACCCGTGAAGTGATTTCCTACATTTCGGAGTACTTGTGTATCTGATCTTCTTTACACCCACTAGGAATTTCCGTCACATTCTATGGCCAATTAACTTATAAGAAACTTTTTTTGTGCCTGAAATTTATCATTTCCAAAGGAAATTCTCGGAGCCGTTTTTGAGGCAGGTCAACTGTACAATCAAGCAAGATGACATTGCTCTTACAGTAGAGTCCCGCAAACCTGGACTTCGATAACCCGGAATTCTGGATAGCTCGGAAAGCCTGCCAGAGCAATAAAGTGCACTGAGATTCAAGGCCAGAGCACGGTGTGACACATATGGAACAGTTTTGGTTTCCTTTAAGTTTTTTTGTAACTGATAATGTAGTTTTTTTATTTCTTACTATGCAATAAATAAATGATTTCTTATAGAAATAACAGAAACTATTCTTATTTTTTCTTATTTTTACTCATTTCCCGATAACTCGGAATTTTCACAAACCCGGACTCCGTTTGGTCCACATTAGTCCGGTTTGTGGGACTCTACTGTATAAGAATAGGATAGGAGACTGGACATATCTAGCATTATAGTAGAACTTATGCAACTATGATGTGTGAGAGGGTGGGAAATTTCACTTATCGTTCACCAGCGCCAAGCATGTCGCTCAGTTAACAAACAAAAATCAACGAGTCTTATTCGCAAGATCCCGCTAAGTGTATCATTGGCTGGAGCACTTTGGTTTTTTTTTCACGACGTCTTTTTGTATTGGATAGCATTTTCGTACATTTGGTTTGTTGTTGTTTTTCTTGTCCTAAAGATTTATTGATTACCCGCTGTTTATTGAATTTTCGGATATTTCGGAACTCCTCATGTGCAGGGGTGGATTTACATATGGGCTTAAAGGGCTATAGTCCACGGCGGCAGAATTTTGGGGGGGCGGCAAATTTGAGAGAGAAGTCACAACCCCCCCTGAAATCGTAGAAATAGCCTTGCTTAGGGCCCGGAACAGGTAAAAACGGTCCAAAAGGATCACAACGGGGTAAAAAAGCACACGCGCGAGTAAAAAAAAAGTCACCACTTTTGCCCAGCCGGAAATCCCGCCGCCGGGCCTACTCCCCCTGTGTAGCCCAGGGGCGGCAAATATGCAAATCCGCCTCTGCTCATGTGTCGAAAGTCTGCTTTCGACGGGATGCCCTCCCTCTCGTGCTTCATAGTTATATAAATTCAAGTATAGTTTATGTCTACATTTTTGTAGTTATTTGGTTGCCAATTCAGTAACATGGAACCTGGTAGACCGAGCTTGCCAGGTATTATTTTATATTTACCAGTACATCCAATTACAAAAGACCCCCTCTTAACCGACCTCGTTTTAACCGACGATCGGATTATCCGCCCTTGCTGATCAAATATTAAAGTTCGTTTTAACCGACCTTGTTTTTAGAATAGTTCGGTTTAACCGTCCTTATCTAGGAATTGTGGCGTTTCCGTATAGCCATTTTGATTTACAGCATTGTTACAGCATTTTGATACAGCATTTGTTAATTCATGAAAACGTAAAGTATATGCATTGACAATCAATACCAAAAGAATTGTTAAAAACATATTAATACGTTATTAAATGTGTTAACATAAGAACTTTTTTTAAACACGTCTACTGTTCAGTTTATAAAAAGGTTTTGTTTTGACCGTGTTTTGGGAAAATTTGTGACATTTCTAATTATTTTGGAATATAGGTTGATAGTTGTAGTTTATTTTCTAAATAATAAACGAATAAACGAACGAATAATGATGTTAATAGAATCCTAAATCGTTAGAGCTTTCATTTTTAGATGTTTAAAGGATTACCCGTTTTAACCGACCTTTTAAGTTATCCGACCTAGGTCCGGTCCCGTGTAGGTCGGTTAAGAGAGGGTCTACTGTGCTATCAAACAGTTCAATAACATCTATAAATACACTTTTTTATTCCTCTTCTTGCAATCTCTATCCCACATGTATTTTTCCTTTTTGGCTTTAGTTCGCAAACAGCTGTTGTAATTACTTTGTTTGTTTTCACTTTCCTTGTCTATTTCATTGGCCATGGCAACTCATAAGGCCAATGTGAAAATTTTAAAACTTTAAAATTCATTTTATTATGTTATTAAATTTTCTCTGGCCAAGGAATCTGCATAGAACACGTTTTTGAGTCATAAATTACTTATTTCAAGACTGAAGGAAATCCTCGGAGCCATTTTTGAGATTGTTTTGTAAACAAGCACGCACACAAGATAACATTGCTCATAAAAGAGTATAGGATATGGCCCCAGGTTACAATTTTGCAACTTTTAAAATAAATTTTTTCTGTAACTAGATTTTTCTGATGTTATGACCTACTTAGAACACGTTTTTGAACTATAAATTAGTTATTTCTAGACTTTGAAGGAAATCGTCAGAGCAATTTTTGAGATAATTTTGCAAGAGATATTTTTTGAGATTTGTTAATCAAGCTAACAGTGCTCATATAGGAGTATAGGATAACAGTTCATTGACTTATTAAATATTTTAATAGTTATCTTATACATTGTTTTAGGAAAATGTACATTTTGAAAGATTGAAAACTAAAGGGTTATCCAGAGCACAAGAGGTTTATGTGGTAAGTAGATGTTTTAAGATTATAGTAGCTGTTTTAAGATTACATTACAGTGGAGACTCAGTGATCCAAAATTATTAGGCCTGGACCTATTTTTTACAGTTAAATCTTTTGGATTAAACCGAATTATCACTAGATTCAACATAATTATTAAATTCACTATCTAAATTATATAAGTTACTCCTGTAGTTTGCCAATAATCTATAATATACTCGATAGAATTAGGGACTCCACTGTTTTCAAAGCATGATAATAGAAGTACCAGTAAAACAATACAGTACATTTGATCTATAATCAAAGGACAGTCACAAAGATCCTGTT
Source organism: Flexamia atlantica (assembly GCA_035578135.1). NCBI lineage: Eukaryota > Metazoa > Arthropoda > Insecta > Hemiptera > Cicadellidae > Flexamia > Flexamia atlantica. The sequence goes on from JAQJVK010000009.1 coordinate 12,027,896, forward strand.
GAGTTATCATCACAATAGAAAAACCATAGTCTGACATTAGTTAATCTCACATTCTGAGTGTTTGGAACATTTATTTAAAGGTAGCACTAAACCAGACTGCAGGTAAATTTAGACCAGACTGGTTGGTCTGATTGTGCTGTTTCATAGCGGCTGGTAGTAGCACCAAGCAGTATGATAGCTGCATCATGGCGTCAAGGGGTATTATGGTGTACATACCATCTTGGTAGCGTGTTCCTCTTCACCTGGTCATCAGTTCTGGGAACTAGCCAAATCGGTATTCAAGTAGAATTGGGTAATTAAGTATAATTTGTCACTTAATGGAAGTAATGGAACTTCCAAAGTTGTAATTTAAAATCCTGTTATTCTTCTTAGATTTATTTCTATCCAGCCTTTATCACATTAACTGCCACGCCGGTCGGATCGGGCCGGCATAGAAAGGTCGGGTGGAGAGACCTGCTGACCCAAATGGGTCGGCAACTGAAGTAGTGCAGCATTTGTCCGATTTGCCGATAGATGTCTCTGGTAGTCACCTAGCGACACTCTAGCAAACTTACATGACGTTGTACATCCCACGCCTCCTAGACAGCGTTGCGGCAGTTTTCTAATTCACTAGAATTGTTTCAAGCACTTGTGTTAATTTGGCCGACCCGATAGCAACATTTCTCATGATTATAAATCATTTAATATTGTTCAATAAACCTAATGCATCATTGTTCTTGAGTTTATCTTATTTGTGTGTGCCCAAAAATGGGTATCAAAGCAATTTAACGTAATTTAGAATTTTTTTCAAAAATTCTAATTTTGCTTTGATGCCTGATCGGGTCTTTCTTTTCAGCTAGTGTTTTCGTGACTGCTTTTACAGTTCTCTGTTTTAGCTGTGTTTTTGTCCAGGTTTTCCTGGGGTCGGCAGGTCAAAATATTATCGAATATTCCTTTACAAATTTTAATGCCGACCCAATCGGTCACCAATTCTTTTTACATCTAATTTTATTTATTTTGTTAAAAGTCTTCAATAAACATGACATAACTGAAATAAACACAGTACAATAAACATATCATAACTGAAATTTCACCTAAAAGTGAGCGTGGCACTATGGTAATCAAACCAAAAATATGCATGTCAGCTGATGTGCTAATGGACAAGTTAACTTATTTTTATTTATGAATATTTAGCTTAGCAATGTTTGTTATATTTGGTAGCCTCTGGTTCCCCAAAGATCTGGTAATGTGACAACTGCCTGGTCCTTAATGTCTTCTGCACATGTTAAATGAATGTTAATTTTGCTTATTCATTGTCTATTTGAATTTTCTTGATTATATTCCCAAAAGTATAAAATAATTAACTATAGAGAAGTGTGTTCTTGTAAATTTATAACATCTTAAGATATTAATGTTGTAGAAAGCGGGAAAGAACAAGAAGAAATCTAAGAAGTAAAGATGTAATGAAGTAATTTCATGAAGCTGTTACCTGTGCTTGAACACCTATGGGATTGATTGCATTAGTTGTTATTGTAATAATTTTATTTAAATGGTATTGTAATCTTGTAATTTTAAGAATTTTTTGAATAAAATTAGAATATTTTTTATTCAGTTTGATTTTTATGTTACATTACATATCTATTTTAGGTTATAGCTGTAACAAAATCAATAATTTGATTCCTTCCTTATCATTGTTGCCTTCTGAATAATGGTTTAGTAAGCATCAAGCAACTACGTAACTGGCAATCTCAAGACCACCGTGAGATAACTTAACCAGATAAAGCAATAACGTTTGTTAACCTTTAAAGTACTGTACTGCTTCCTACGTATCTACTAATTGTTGTTCTGGTAGTTGAGTTTATTCTCCTACGCTGGCTGAGATGGCACTCTGGAAACTGAGTGCGCTGTTGTTCTGGGTCGCAAATTTTACCAAAAGTAATTGCAAAGTGGACTTTGTCTAGAAATAAACTCCTCAAATTTTACAATTAGAGTTTAATAAAATAGACGTTGGAACTATGTTTAATTTGTATTTAATACATACAATGAATTAACTTTTTGACTATGTTTAGAAGAAATAACCTAACACTGTAAGCACTTTAAACATATTCAAATAAAATTCAGGAAGTTCAGAATGTGAGCATCTGGAACATTTGAAGTTTCCTGCGGATGACAGTGTGGAGCCATTTTTCCAGAAATTTAGATCTTAGAGCACACCGAGTGGAGCGATCTGTCTCGAGGCGAAAACTGACCTGAAATACTTAAATGCATCAAGTGGAATTTATTCTTCAAATAGACACTAACATTAATCATCTACATAATAATATTAGTTTTAGGTGTGGCATGTAATACGTCACAAGACTCATTTATTCAAGAGAGTAGTGGTATAACATTTTTCTTATATAAAGGTCAATAATTGTCATCAAGTTAAAACTGTTTGACTGTTCGCACTTGTTTTTTATGAAATTTCCAATAACAATTCTTATATTTTAAAAAGATAAAAAAATGCTGTCTCAATACACATTGAGCATGAGTCAAGTACGATCATTCTCGTAGGTGTATATTATAGTTAAGTTATTTTTGTGCAAAACAGCAAGTCAGCATCAAAACGGTAACGTCAAACCCATTTAAAAAAGTAGCAGATCAATTTACCTTCTAAAATTAAATCATAACTAATAATTCATTTTGATTTGGTCAGCTTTCATTAAAAAAATGCTTCAGACAACCCAGCTCAACTCAAAGCAGATGTCAATTAAACTTTATCTAGTTATCAGTTTTTACTCCACCTATAGAGGAGAAAGCCACTGTATAACTCCCTCCCCCTGGGTGAATTTTCGACTCATATATTTTCTATTGGTATTTACATTTACTTTAAGGTTTCAGTTGTTTAGTTGTTTGTCTCTTAAAAATTACAGCACAACCAGGAAAACAAAAAATCATTGATAATAATGGAACTAATTAATATTGGATCATTTTTGGAAATAAAGTTCCTTTACTGCATTTTTTACATGCATTCTTTTAGATATTGACTCAGGACCAACACGAACACCTTCCACTGTTGGGTGGTTGATCATTTTGACAGGGTACTAATTTTTTCCCGCCATCTTATATCCGCCATATTGGATTCAAACTTTGTCAGATGTAAATATGTAACAACATATCAGTATAAACTAGATTTTTATGCTGTTTACCATACTGAATTCTGTTTTTGAAAGTCTTTATTTGTTAAAAAGATACGCTCAAATGAAAATTCATCCCTATACATTTCTTATGGATGGTTCATGTCTTTAATATTGTTTTGGATATTTTTTTTATATCTCCAAATTCAACTAAGGTATCTAGTTTGTTTTGGTTTTAAAATACTCAGTGATATACCGGCTTAAATTTGAGATATTAATCATAAAAATCAGACCAGTGAGAGACGAAGTATAAAGCTCAATGTAAATTAGAATCAATTTTCCAGAATTGTTTACTAGTCAAATATTTGTATCTCCAGTTCTAATTACTTATTTAGTTCATTTTTTGTCTAAAATTACTCAGTAAACCAGATTTCAGGTGAGGTACACCTAATGAAAACAGACAAAAGTAACTTAAGATCGTTCATTCAACAAAAATGTGTTTTATTTCCTTAATTTTATTTTTCTATGAAAATTTCTCTAGTTCCAAAGAAGACTGAAAATCATCAAGGACTACAATAGCTTAGTACATTATTGGCTTTCATTTGAGCTTCTAAATCATGTTGATAGGTTAACTGTCAGGTGAGTTGTGGTTCTAAACCCAAATAAAAATAAAATTTTCAAAAATTTCTATATTTTAACATTGGACATTTTTTCACACTGAGTATTTAAAGACTACAACGAACAAGAAGTTTTTCATCAACACACAATGGCTAACGGCTTCTTATTAAGTGTGTGGACAATTTAAATGTTGTTACCTTGATGAAAACAGGAGGTGGAGTCATGGGGAATACTTCAATGACGAAGTAGACATCTGCAGTCACTTGGGCCACCGGGTAAGACAAGCTTGGGGCGCTCCATCTCACCTACAGAGGGGAAATAACAAACTTTGTGTAAACAATGGCGGTAGTACAGTTTGTCATGCTAGTGTGAAGTCTGTTAAAAGAATAAAACTGAAAAATAATATAATTAAATTTAGAGTTTCTGAAGTTTTAACTGCAGTTCTAAGTGTCTAACAAGCTTTCGGTATGACTAACTGAAATTTCATGCAAGTTTGAACAACCTCCAAAACTGTACTGTTGATTATCCGATCTTCTGGCCAGATACATCTAAAGCATAAGTTAGAAAAAAGTTATCCAAAAGTAGGGCAAAAGTCAGTGATAGTGTAAGTTGGCAATGGTTTAGAAAAAAAGGAATGAATTTCTCTCTTTGATTGGGAAATTCAAATTCAGTGAAAACCCATAAATACCCCCTTTGCTGAAGACCTATATACTCAGCGAATTTCAAACACTTTTAAAGGTCATTGAACAAAGCCTAACATCAAGTAAAAATAACATGCATTCGTTAATGCAAATATGTCTGTTTGCACATATCTGTTCGTTATGCAAATATGTCTGTTTGGAACCTACATTCCTGTTCATATGAGGATGCAGGTTTGCTGCCACAGGTTTGCTGTCAGACTGGGGGATTTCAGGCTGAAGTCCAGAACATCCCGATTAGATCCAAGCCACATACCAAGGTTCATTTTGATGTGTTGTAAAATAAGCAAACAAAACAGTTTTTATTCATTACCTATAGGGATGGTCGGGTCCCGAAATTTCGGGAAAATTAAACTCCCGATTTTCGGGCAGGATTTTATTTACTTCGGGAAATTTTTCGGGACGGGATCGTTTTAGCGATCGCAATTAAACAGCGGGTGCAGCTTCGCAAAACTCGCGATCGGCCGCGGAAAACGATCTCGCGTATTTTCCGATCGCAAATAAATGGCAAATCCATCTTTGCGAAACTCGCGATCGTCCGTTAAAAACTGTCGTGCGTATTTGCCGATCGTAAATAAACGGTAAATGCGGCTTTGTAAATCTCTTGACCGGCCACGGAAACCATCGCGCGTATTTGCCAGTCGCGGATGAACGCCAAAAATAGATCAGCGCTGTTCGCGAACGGCCGCGAAATACGCTAGCGCGTATCTGTCGATCGAGGATTAACGGCCGATGTAGCTTTACGAAACTCGCGATTGGTCGTGAAAAACGATCGCGCCTATTTACCGATCACAAATAGACGGCAACTCTAGCTTTGCGAAATTTACTAACGGCCGCGTCTTTGCCGATCGCGGATTAACGGCGATTGTTGCTTTACGAAACTCGCGATCGGCCGTGGAAAACGATCGCGCATATTTACCGATCGTTGATAAACAGCGAATGTAGGATTGCTAACTCGCAATTGGGTGTGAATAGCAATCTTAGATATTCACTGATAGGGTTAATCGACTGAAATAACTTGCTCTAAGGCATGACAGTGATGACTGTTCATATTGTCGGCCAAATTGGTCTACTACAAATTATGGTTTTTTTTATCCACCACAAATACAGTGTACAATTATAGCGTCAAAACATACAATTAATCTTAATGTCTCCTACAAATTTATGTCACAAAAATTCATCAAAAGAGTAGAGAGCTTTTTGGATCAGGAACTCTTTCTTTTTTTGGATAAGGTAAATATTGGGCCATTTTACTATATTTACCACTCAGTAAGCAAAGGACCAAGAGCAATAACGGAGTGGTGGTTGCACATCATTGCGTAAACTGTGGGTGGGGATTAATTTTCACTGTTACTATTCTGTTAAAGGGTGGGGGTATCTGAGAAGGCTGATTTTAGCATTAAAGTAAAACCTCTTCTGACTGTTACTCTCTGTTATCCATCTACGCTCGTTCTTTTAATGCGTTGTAATTGACACTGTAAAAAGTGTGTTGAACAAGAACAACACACAGTATAGCAGTTCTGTATTGTATTGTATTGTGTTTAATTTAATGTTTTTAACTATTTATTTCAATTCAATTTATATTTTATTTATTGAATTTAGTTTAATTAATTCAAATGTAAATTAAAATTATTATCCACTTATATAGGGTGTAATTTCTTCCATAACCTTTTAAATCCGCTTTCTGTACAGGTCTGTAATGAAATTTCTATCTTCCGTCTATTCTCTCATTCTATTCTCAAAACTCCAGTCCCGTGGGTGATGGTTTCACTGGACGTAGTTTAGGTACTGTATGCTAGCTCCTGTAAATGAGAGTAAAATATTGTCGTAGATGGGAGGAATGCCCATGGATGGTACAGTCAAAGATGAAGTTCAACCCTCTTAGAAAGGACTGATGGAAGGGTATTCTTTGCTTCAAGAATGGTGATATCAGTTGGTAGGACTGCGTACAAGGTACAGTTTGCTAGGGGGAAGCACCTTAGTAGACTGAGCCTAGGTCAGTCAGACCATTGCCAGTCGGTACCGGCACAGTTGCTGCATGTCTAAAAAAGCTCAGAATTCAGGGGATGGGACTGGAAAAATTCAAGGGGCTGGAAGTTTGTTTACTGCTGGTTTTTGCCAAAACTATGAAACTGATGGAGTAATGAAATACCCCCGTTGCAGCAGACCTGCATACTCAGCGAATTTCAAATACAAAACAACATATTTCAATCCAACATAGCGAGATTTTACATGTTTTTGTAAGCTCCATAAGGATAACATGGGGAATGAGTATGCAGGTTTGCTGCTAAGGGTATATTAAAACTGGTTGATTTTAATTCAATATTTAGTAGATCTGACCTAGAAGAAGCCATTTACCAAGTTTTAACAAGATATATTGAGAAATAAGCGATATATAGAATTTTACTTATTTCCCATAAGGTTAACATAGGGACAACGTACTGTATTTACCACTTGCAATATCTCGGTAACCAATAGACATAGAGCAGTGATTCGTTTTTTTAAGCTGAATTCAAGGGTGCTAATAAAAATTGGATTATTTTTATTTTTATATGTAAAATGTTCAAAAAACCCATTTTTGGGGGGGTTTTGCCCCCTTTACCCCCCTTCCGGTAGTCCGATCGGGCTGGTTTTCGAAATCGTCCGAATAATTACTACTTTACATGTCCATGCCAAATTTCATTAAGATTGGACCATTTTTACGCGAGTTATCGTGCTTAAATACACACACACACACACACACACACACACACACACACACACACACACACACACACACACACACACACACACACATATATATATATTTATTTATTTATGAAAATGAACGAATGGTGTTTTTGGCATCTGGGGATCTCAAAAAGAAAAGTTATGATGGTCTCGGGCTTATGTCTTACCATGAGACCTACGGTAACAGCTTCTTCCCTATAGGGGAAATTCGCTAAAAAGGAATAACTAAAGTCCTACTAGACTAAGTAGACTTCGGGTAGCCATACCTAAACTCTAATTACTAAAAAAAAGTAACAGGGTTTTTTCCTCAAAATCATCAATTAAAATACGTATAAACAAACTCACTTATGAATTTCAGCTAAGTATTAATATTAAATTTCAAACAAAGGAATAAAAAGGTACTAGAAATTGGAATGCCTTTCAAAAGCCATCTCCACATGTGTTTTCGTCACCGTTTATAATTAAAAATGTTAGTCAAAATCTTTGCCAAAACAACAAACTAGCACTGTACATTGGTTTTTTTGTATGATGAAATTTTGAACCACAGATAAAGATCTTTATCTTATAAAACGATTTAAGGAATTTATAAAACTGGCAAACCGTGTTTTAGAGGGGTATCCATGACTTCCTCATTTTATGCCGTTAATAAGGCAGTTTAAACTAATAACTGCTTTGGTACTTTTGTGAACCTTATATTAAATGAGGCCATGCCAGTCAAGGCTATGATTAAACACACATCTGAAATTGATAAAAGTTGACCAAGAAAAATTGACAAGTTCATGAAGACTAACTGCTCATCAAGTCCAAGTAAGAGGGAACTCATAAATTATGCTCCTTAAAAGTACATGCAAGTTTGTGGATTGTTACCATTAGTTTCACTGCCAATCTACTGTAAATTTACATAAATTTTTCTAAATCAAAATACATACCTACCGTGTAATAATACGAATACGAATCAGAAACAGATCTCCCATTGTATACTATCTTGAAATACCAATGAGGGTTGAAAGACCAATTACTAATACATCTGGCAACAATTTCCAAACCATCATTCACTTTGAATTCCTCGACACTGGAATATTTAGCAAACCTTTCAACACCCAAAAGGTTTATCTGGTCAACTCTTTTCTTGGCTTCACTCAAAATTCTATTCACAAACGAGGTCCCCATTTCAAAAACAGAGGGTTGAGTATCTTTGGCTGCTTTAGTTTTAGGATACATTTTAGCTTTAATTTCTTCAATACTTTCTTCATTTATCTTTTTAAAGGCGTCTATTATCAAATCATTTACAAATTCTCTCGCGAAATTTGTAAGGGGATCCGTTGCATGGGCATGAGGATATAGACATAAATGCCCATTCTGCTGAGCCTCAGGCAAAGTTTGCCTGAAGACTTCTTCTAGGAGGAGATTCTTTAAGAATTCTTCTTTGTCTCTGTTTTCGACTGTCAGAGAAACATGTCTGTAAATCGAACTGACAACTGAAGAGGCTCTTTTAAAACTCTCATTTTGACTATTAATTGAAACAGAGCGATCCGAAACTTTTGATTGTCTCATTACAGAGGCAGGTTTAACGCTGTGGTTGGAAACAGAATAATTACTTTGTTCTGTTATAATTTTAGCAGGAGACATGACACTGGTTTTGGAATCAGAATCTTTCTTCTGGTTTGATTGACTTACTTCAGGAGAAAGGATCCCACTTTTTGAAACAGAATTCTTTGACTGTCCAGACAGACTTAATTCTGGAGATGATAACATATTTTTGAACAGTTTTAAAACAAATTATGCTCAATTCTCTTCAAAGAGGTTGGTAATTACAAGACTGAATTATGTTTATTCCAGAATTATATGCTTTTCTGGACATAAGCAACATGAAGAAATTGTTTTTATTTTATCAATATTTTTATCTACAGGATCTGGGAATTTGTTTACATCTTATTTTGGCCACAGGTTACAAAACCTTCACATCAGAACTCAGAAGTATTCAAAAATATACATATTTATCAATAAACAAGGTGGGACAAAACAAGGTTCCAATCAAATTTGAGTCACAAAGGTAAACACCTGGAGTAACTGTGGGATTAAGTATGCATTTGTCATTACTGCATAATTTTTTTCACACATATATATATATATATGTGTGTGTGTGTGTGTGTCATTACAGATTTTCCACTTTAGGCATGGGAAATCTGTAAATACTGCAGCAGAGTGACATTTAAATAATAAATAAATAAATAAATAATGTCTTTATTTTCAAGCAATCTTCAAAGTTTACAATCTACTTTACAAGACAACTTATGTCAAATATACATATAATACTAAAGAACACTAAAATAAACTGTAAAATAACAACTTTAAAAGACAGGTCTTTTATTGTTTTCTTAAATTGCATGTAGCTGCTGCCCTTGATGGTCGGAGGCAGCGCATTATAAACCTCAGGCCCAAAAAATGAAAAAGATTTTTTCCCCTTTTCTAATCTAACTCGCGGGAGCTGCAATTGGCAGTTCTGCCTGGTGCTTTGGAGGCTCACATCGCTTCGGTAAACCAACTTCCTCCCCAGATAAACAGGCCTTCCTGACAGAAGAACCCTGTGAACAAGTTTTGCGGTTTGATTTTTTCCAACATTGGACAATGCCCTGTACTTCAGCTCTTTCCCTGCAATCACTGATATGATCAAATGTTTTGACGTTGAATACAAATCTCAGTGAGGCATTTTGAAGCCTCGTGAGGAGTGTGATTTTTTCACGGGAAAGACCATTTCCAAAGTCTGGGATTGCATAATTGATAGTTGGAAATATTGTGGAGCGGGTGATCTCTAGTTTTAGATGATTCAGGCAGGATGAATTTCAATCTGTACAAGGTTTTTAACTTGCAAGTGACAGTTCTATGAATGTGACTAACATGAGCTGAAAAACTGAGGTTTAGTCCAATAGAACTCCGAGAACTTTCAAAGAGTCACACTCAGGTAAGATTTTTCCATCCAAGACCACACCAATCCTTCCATTGCCTGAGCCCACGTCATCCCGTGAAACCATGTGACCAAAGCGCATCAAGGAGCAATTCTGAGGATTTAGCTGAAGGGCATGATCTTCAGACCATTCTTTGATTTTGCACAAATCATATGTGATTTTAGATACTGCTTCTGATTGCTGGGAGGGAGGGTATGATGAAAGAAGTAACTGTGTGTCATCGGCATAAGAGTGGAGAGAACAAAACCTTCGCTGGTCCCCAATGTTTACCGTGTATATCACAAAAAGGATCGGTCCCAAGCAAGATCCCTAGGGCACTCCCGACGTTCTGGGCAAAACAGAAGAACACATTCCAACAACCTTAGTCATCTGACTTCTATCGTGAAGAAATGATGAAAACCATTTGATTGAAGAGTGATCAAATCCAAAAAAACTTAAGCTTAGCTAATAACATTTTGAAATTTACAGAGTCCATAATTGAATCCGTAGACAAAGGAGAGTATACATCATGAATCTTTATGGACTTATCAAAGGCTTTCGATAGTGTCAATCATTCTGAGTTATTGAACAAATTACTAATGTTAGGTGTAACAAAAAAATCAATAAAATGGTTTGAATCATATCTTCATAATCGATCTCAATTCGTTGAAATAACTCATACAACCCATAAACACAGAGTTTTAAAATTCTTTTCAAAAACTGAAATTGTAAAATATTGGGTGTCTCAAGGATATATTTTAAGCCCCCTCTTGTTTCTCCCAGCAGGGTTTTGTGTCCTCGCTAACAAGTGCCTTAATTGTTCCTGATCCCTTGCCTCCTCCAGTCCTGCTCCCACTTTGGTCAGATGTACCCTCAAGCTACCCCACCATCTTCTTCTGGGTGTTCCTGGCGGTCGTTTTCCATCCGATTTTCTCTCTCCCATCTTTTTTAAAACCGTACCTTGCTCTAATCTTACGACATGCCCAACCCATCTTGGCCGTCCAGCTCTTACACGGACAGTTATATCCATGTCCTGATACATCCTCAATTCCGCATTATGCTTTATTCTCATCCACTCTCCATTGTCATTGACTTAGTCCAAAAATCTTTCTTAAACTCATTACCACCATCATCTTGTTAGCGAATATTTCCCATATTCGGAAAGAAGCTGTTGCCGTAGGTCTCATAACTTTTTGTTTTGATGTCCCCAAATCAAAATCACCATTCTTTCATTTTCACACACACACACACACACACACACACACACACACACACACACACACATATGATATATATATATATATATATATATATATATATATACATATATATATTGCCAGTCCTGGGCCTACACAAGGCCCCACTGAAAATACAGGCCATGCTGCAGAAACGATGACGTCATACTTGTAGGCAGTCTGAGAGTCTGGCTCAAGACTCACAGCTGTTGCTCATCAGTTTTACCACCACTCTGGTGACTGATTACCCACAACTGGCTCCAGATACCCCAACACGACAAAAATCATCCCAACCCCAACATCACTCCCGCACATATTTGGCCATTTAAAACTTTTAAAACAATTATAAACTGTCTTAAATAATTATGTAGACTTCAGATGGCTAATATTTTTTCAGACATGTAATTTTCCCAATAATAATTTTACAGTTAAATAAGAATTTATGCTATACATATTAATGTTTTGTTGAAATATTATGGCAGTAGGCCTAAATTAAATGTGGAATCATCCACAAGCTAATCTGACGTATAGTTTATATTAATGCAAGCAACTGATATTCAAGTTTGTGTTAGACCAGGCCCCTTTCACATAAGGCGGTTCTGAAGTGGCTTCTGCCGTGCGACAAGGTTCGTTGTTGTATGAGCGTGCCGCAAATTAATTTTTACCGTCCGGCCACTTCAAGATTACACGACATATTTTTTTTAAACTGAATCCATTAGTACATGTTCTAAACAAGTACCGCCCTCCACTACCTAACCAGCGAAGTATCCCAATGAGTTTTCCCTGCAAGAAGCCGCGCGAGGAGCCGTGCGGCAGATAGCCGCAAAAAAACCTTAAAAACAACAGTCGGACGGCAGCGCAGCGTGTCGCACGAGTCCTTTTCGCACTACAGCAGCCGCATAACAATCACATCGTATAGAAGGATCTTAAGGTAGTTCTGGTCACTCTTATCCTACATATCAATAGATGAAATTATTGCTAGCAAAGAGATATTCAATTTCTGGAATGATTTGTTTTAGTTTACAACTTCTGTAAGAAGAATCTTAAAATTACAATATGATGCTGAAAAAATTACGCTAACTTTATACTATTTCACCCTTTCTTATCACACGGTTACAGAAGTCATGAATGAAAAGATGAATTAAAAAAAGGATTTTATTAATAACATTGATAATTTGTAGACTGTACACTTCTAATCAGTCTGTTTTTTAGTTTCTGAATCTTACGCTTTTTACTGGATTTCTTATCTTCAATCGTGTCTCTTGAAGATTTGCAATAATTATTTAGTAGAATGTTACTAAATGTTGTAATACATTTGTAAATTATTTCACAAAAAGGCGTATTACGTGATTTACAGTCTGAAATGTTTTCCACCAAAAATAAATCTACTGCATCAGCCATTAAATTCACAAAAAGTTGACGATGGTGTTTTGCCTTGGTGAAAGATTGTTCAAAACGCTCGCTTACAATAGTTTTGAACAATTTTAGTCCTATAACTAAAATCCTTACTACTACGTCAGATGGATACTTAAGACCCCCCCTAACCACAATACTTAAATAATCATTGTATTTATCGAAATCATGTCTCTGTCATTATTTAATAATGCTTGCGCACAACTTTCACATTTGTTTATCTGAATGATTTTGTGACAGACATACCCACCAATGTAAGTGAGACACACTAAGTCATTATCACTTATTTCCATAAGATCAATGTGTTCTAAAATATTTTCAAAATCAGAACAATCGTACAGAAGCTCATTGTTTGGAAAAATGTCACTGAAACAATCATCACCGATGTTCGTATCTGAAATTACTATTCCTTTTTTAGAGGAAGAAAACACCTTAATTGCACTAACAGTTTTTAGCTTCTTTTCTGATTCAAGAACTTGCATGACAGAAATATTGTAACAACCTCTGCTCATTTGCCTATATTGGCCAAAGTTTTCTTCAAGAGCATCAGTTTGAAATTTACCCAAAAGTATATAATCAAAATTCCAGACACTTTTTAAATGTGGTATAATCTCTAGTATGGTTGCAGTCGTATGTTCTAAAGCTAATTGAGTGTCCAAAGTAAGTTTACCGTTCCTTTTTCGTTTGTTGCCCGTACTTTCACCTTGCACTAATAGTTCATTCCACTTTTTAACCCATAATAAAAACCGTTTTAAAAATAGTACATTTTCATCATTTTCAAATCTTATAGGCTGGGAAAATGAATCTTTAAAACGATCGCCTTTCAATGCATGGGACACATTTACAATTTTCCACCATTTAAGAATTATTTCTAAAAACAATATAGTACCTGCAAAATTTGAATTTGATTTAGACTGACAATATTTGAGAGCCGCAACATTTTTTTCGTCAAAAAACTTAACACATAATTCTACTTTTTGACGTTCCACAGATGTTGGATGGAGCACTTTTCTGTTTAAAGCAGGAGCTAGTTTAACAACATTATTTTCTTCACTTTTGTAAAGAGATTTAAGATCACTGACACTGGAAAAACACGTTTCATCAAAATTTTAAAATTTAGGAAATACAAAGGTCTGATTGCAATCGATTTGGTTCAACCAATTGTTTCTAATGGATTTGAACAAGTGTACAGTGTCAAATAGGAGGAAAACTTTTTGTTTTTCCTTGGTGGTATCATATGGATTGAAAAACCATGACATCAATTGTCCTCCATTTAATTTGGAAAATGCAGTTCGATTTATCGAGTTATTGTCTGATATTATTGACAAAACTTTGTATCCTAATAACGTTAACATCTTCAAAACTTGTAAAATCAGTTCATACAAATGATCTCCAGTCATATCTTTGCAAGGGAATAATCCAACAACGTCTTTATTCTTCGAAAGTAAGGAAGTTATCATAAATGTTTGGATGGTGGTCGCTAGTTCTGCAGAAGAGGAATCATTTTCATTATGTAGTTTATGAGCTACCCCTTCTAATCTACCACCCTGCTTATATGTTAAACCAGGTTTAACATAAACTTCGTCAACAAGAAGGTTAACTAATTTCTCATGATCTTGTAGATGGTTTAATTTATTTTTTAAATAGTTCACTTGGGAAGTGTCAATGCCCGAACAACCAGTTCCAATATTTGATGTAAATGATTTGAAATATCTCGGATGAGGCATAGTAAAAAAATTAGACAGTCTTATACTTTTGTAGGCTCCAGGGAAGCAAAAAAATATAGTTGCGAACCATATTAAGGTTGTTGTACAATACCTAATTTGTTTTTGAAATGCTAGGTTTATTTGTTCTTTGTAAAATGACAGCTTCCTTGAGACTACTTCATCACTGGATTCCTTGATGTCTTCAATAATACTGTTAACTTTTTGAAGTTTGTCTGAAAGGGAGGGTTCGACAGAAGTTCCGCTTTCAAACAACCAAGTCCGTAGGCCGTGAAATTCTGAAAAATTAGTGATTTTGTTTTTTTGACCAATATTTACAGGACAAACAGTAGTTGTATTGCCAATGAATTCATTTTTTACTACAACAAATGATAAGTCATGTTTAATTACAATGGATACGTCGATTTTCGGTATGTTTTCACTGGAATGATTCAAATTAAAAAGAGTAATTTTGTCTTCACATAAGTGAATTTTCACTTTTTCTGTCTCGACATTAAATTTGGTTCTAATGTAATTCTGAAGAATTTCAAAATTTTTGATGAAGTCATTTTCTTGATATTCGATATTTTTATCCAAAGATCTCAGCTCATTTCCGAATGTTTGTTGAGTTGAAGATGAAGGTAAAGGAAATTTTGTATGGCATAAGTCCAAAGGATTAAATTTAGTGGGGATGGCGTCGTATCTCAATTTAAAGCGTTTACGAGGAACACAAAATTTCTGTCCCATCTGGCCGGGTAAGTGAGTCCTCTCTCACAACGAATTTCTCCTCAAAATGTTTTACTCTGTGACTTTTTCTTGGTTTTTGGCCAGGGACAAATGAGTCACGTCGAGGAATTGCATTTATCCAAGAATCGACTCTTGGTTGGTAATTTGGGAAAGAAAATAATGGGACAGATTCATTTCCCTCGTCAAAGTCGTTACTGCGGCAGCCAGGGACACAGCAACGATAAGGCATCACAATTAATTAATTTGTTAGTCAATAGAAATTATAAAAAAACTGTAAATATACCTAACATAAAATAAAGATCAAACAAAAACTGTCAATATAAATTTCGCACTAAAGAATGTAAATGAAAACCTGAAAATGAAAATCTTACACAACTTGTATCTCACACCGCACTTTTAACTTGTATCTACCACACTTTTATTTAGGTTATTGGCGTCATTGTAGACTAAACTCTTTACTGATAAAAAAGATATTTCCACTTCAAAAGCCCGAAGTTCTCCAACGTAAACTGCATTACTAATATTACAGGATAATACTTATTTTTTGGTTAACACAATTATATAATAACAACGTTTTTCTTTCAGAGATACTTTCAAAACAAAACATTTGCAATAAAGAAACCAAATAAAAATAAACAAATACAATATGTTTGACATTTGACATTCGATGACGTCATCATGGGATTAGTTGACTACCTACTTGTATGACGTGGCGCAGCGCTGGGATCGCTGCAGCATGGCCTGTATTTTCAGTGGGGCCTTGGCCTACATAAGCTAAATAAGCATTGGCGAGAGGTAACTGAAAAGAGTAGGTCACAAGACTGCTCAAATAAAAGGTTTAATAAACTAAGTAAAAAATATCAAGGTAACCAAAATTCAAAAGAAACAGGAAAATCAAATTAAAACAAAATCTAAAATAAAATTGAATTTACAGTGTTTGCCCTGACAAACTTGGTTTTAAAATAACAATGGTTAAAATTTACATTAATAATTAACTTGTAAGTTATTAATACATTGATTACATAATAAATGAATGACTTGATAACTTCAAATTGGAAAAAAACAATTAGATAATACCTTCTTATAAAATATGTTTACATGATATTGAAATATTTACAGTACCTTCTTATAAAATAACAAAGAAATCCAAATCACCCACAGCACACACTCCTAGCTCACTCCCATCACACACCCGCGTCTTCCCTCTCGTCCAGAGGTCTCCTTCTCCCACTCCTCTTCTCTCTTCCTCCCGCCGAGCAGATAATTGCCTCCTCATTGGCTGTCATCCCCGATAGGGAGTGTCTTAAAGGTTGTTGATACAGTTCTTAGAAGAACTCCCTACCGGGCACATCTTGCTCGCGTCAGCTGGGAAAGGACGAATGAAAGACGATCGGTCAGACGGACAGACGGACAAGTTATAGTTTCATGAGGCGAACTATCGAGTCTATGATTTATTAAGTTTTGAGTTTGGAAAATTATTAAGTTTTCGTCACGTAGTTACACCCCCCTGGCTTAAACGTCAACCTACCACCGGTTGACCAAATCGAAAATGTTACTTAAGGAGCTTTCGCGGTCCTCAGGATGACACGGACATCTTCTTTAGCGAGCGGAAATCTTGATGTTCGCCCCGACTCTTCATCCCCCCTTCCAGCGCCGCGCCGCGGTCTTGAACCGGCGCATCCTACCTACTCACGACCCTTCCAGCGGAACGCGGTAGAATAGATCAACTGACTTGTTGATTGAGCGGTCACGTCTTCTTTCGCCCTTTCGGTCTCCTTAAGTAAATTTAGTTGAAATTTTGGCTAAATTTAGTTTTGAAATAGTAATTTTGTTTTGAATCGCGGTGATATGTAAGTGAGTTAAAGTATTGTGTGTGTAGAATTACATGTAATCTCTTGGTGGAGTTCGTGACTGAGCGTTCAAAACATTCAATTTAATATTACTATAAGCTAAATATACATAAGCTAAATAAGCATTGGCGAGAGGTAACTGAAAAGAGTAGGTCACAAGACTGCTCAAATAAAAGGTTTAATAAACTAAGTAAAAAATATCAAGGTAACCAAAATTCAAAAGAAACAGGAAAATCAAATTAAAACAAAATCTAAAATAAAATTGAATTTACAGTGTTTGCCCTGACAAACTTGGTTTTAAAATAACAATGGTTAAAATTTACATTAATAATTAACTTGTAAGTTATTAATACATTGATTACATAATAAATGAATGACTTGATAACTTCAAATTGGAAAAAAACAATTAGATAATACCTTCTTATAAAATATGTTTACATGATATTGAAATATTTACAGTACCTTCTTATAAAATAACAAAGAAATCCAAATCACCCACAGCACACACTCCTAGCTCACTCCCATCACACACCCGCGTCTTCCCTCTCGTCCAGAGGTCTCCTTCTCCCACTCCTCTTCTCTCTTCCTCCCGCCGAGCAGATAATTGCCTCCTCATTGGCTGTCATCCCCGATAGGGAGTGTCTTAAAGGTTGTTGATACAGTTCTTAGAAGAACTCCCTACCGGGCACATCTTGCTCGCGTCAGCTGGGAAAGGACGAATGAAAGACGATCGGTCAGACGGTCAGACGGACAAGTTATAGTTTCATGAGGCGAACTATCGAGTCTATGATTTATTAAGTTTTGAGTTTGGAAAATTATTAAGTTTTCGTCACGTAGTTACAATATATATATATATAAAACATTACATTACATTGCTTGAAATGGCGACCTATCCAGGTAGGTATTTTAAGCCAAGTACGAATGACAGATGAGTGAAAGATGATCATGGCGCGATCTTGTAGTTTTGTTACTGACTAAAGGCCGACACGTTCCTTATTAGACAGGACTCCTATACTCTTATACGAGCAGTGTTATCTTGTATGTATGTATGCTTGCTTGCTTGCTTGCACAACGATCTCAAAAACGGCTCCGAGGATTTTCTTCAAAGTCTGGAAATAAGTAATTTATGACTCAAAAACGTCTTTTATGCAGATTACTTGGCCAGAGAAAATCTAATATCGTAATAAATCGAATTTTAAAGTTGTAAAATTTTAACATTGGCCTTATGGGTTGCCGTGATAGCAACGAAAATAAACAAGGAAAGTGTAAACAAATGAAGTAATCATAACAGCTGTTTGGAATCTACAGCCATTAAGGGAAAATACAGCAAGTGGGATGAAGAGTCCATGGAGCAATAAAAAAGGTTTCTATTTATCAATTTTATGACATTGAAATATTTTATAGTAACTGGATGAACTGGTAAACATGAAATAACACCGAGCAAGGCTCGGTCCACCAGGTACTGTTAATTAATAGCACAACAGCCAATAACAACTAAGGGACCTACATTTTAACGTGTGATCCGAACCACAACAGAATTTCCCTGGTTAACAATTTACGAACTTGTCTAATTGTGAGGACGGTCCTCTGAACATGTATATATATATATATATATATATATATATATATATATATATATATGTTTATAGGACCGTTCATCTATGTAAAGGAGAAGGGGTTTCCTATCGGACAGCAAATCTCCAAAACTATAAGACCAAAAGAGTTGAAATTTGGCACATGTACTCCCCTTGGGTCCTAGATGCACAATAAGAAACGGTTTTACAAAATTCCCAAAGGGTTTTGCCCTATATGGTACATCAAAGTTTTAATGTAAAATTATAGGGAAGGATATGAGGTTGTCATGGCAACCTTAAAAAGCATGACAAATTAAATCCTAAAAAAGACAGAGGAAGTTTTTATGTTTTTCCACGGGTGAAACCGTGTTGATCAGCTAAAGTAGGGCTCAAATCAATCGGCGCTTCAAGGTCAAGCTTGAACCTGGTCATATGGGTTTTTATAAACATGAGTCAATAATGATTTAATCAATTTAATATCACATGTTTTATGAAAATGCTTTTTGTGAGTGACCTTGAAGCGCCGATTGATTTGAGGCCTACATTAGTATATAATATGTTCATTTGTGTGTGTGTGTCTTTAAGCACGATAGGCCTATCTCTCGTAAAAATTGTCCTATATGAATGAAATTTGGTACAGAAATGAAAAGTAGTAATTGTTAGGACGAGTTCGAAAACCAGCCCAATTGGGTCACCGGAAGAGGGGGTAAAGGGGTGTAAACACCTCAAAAATGGGGTTTTTGAATTTTTACATATTAAAATAAAAGTTGTAAAATTTTGTTTCGACTATTGAACTCAGCTTAGAAAAACTTACGAGTTGTTGCTCTATATCCACTGGTTACCGAGATATCGCTAGTGGTAACCGAGAACATTGTCCTAATGTTAACCTTATGGGAATTAAATAAAATTCTATATTACGCTAATTTCTCAACAAATCTGAATAAATCTTGGTATCTTCATCATGGTAACTTCATCTAGTTGATATCTACTGGATTATTGCTAAAATTGTCTAAATTGCCCACTTCCGTGGCAGGAAACCTGCATATAATCATTTCCAGTGTTATTCTTATGAAGAAAACTTTTGTATATTCATTTCAGGATTTGAGTTGATTTAACTGAACATGCCAACCTTAGTCAGTAACAAGGCTACAATATCGCGCCACTATCATCACGATCATCACACTCATCCTTCACTCATATTCAGGGTAACGTCCTCAATGAGGTACCTGTCTTATTAAAGTGATTAAGTGAACTTGATTTGAGGCTCCGTCCAAGGCCACACTAAATTCGCTGAGTATTCGAGGTCTGCTGCAACGGGGGTATTTTTAAACTGTGTTAATCGGACTGGAATTCACATTTATGCAAGCCGTTTTTCAGTCCCAATTGACTCTAGTGCAAGCGAAAACGTTTTTCTAGGTTCTCAGTCACAAATTAAGTTGATTTTTCCATTGTTTCCCTTAATTTCACGTCAAAATCTCAATATGAGATTTCAGTTGCATATCAGTATTATTTTAAATTTACCCAGTATAAGAAATTATAGGGTAATGAAGATTAACTCTAGGGTAATCAATTTGACGTGGTGGCGACACTGCTAGCCATTGGCCATATGACCAATTGACCAATGACCATTGACCAAAAATGTCATTGTAGAACTGGGTTGTGAAGGTTAAATTTGTCATAACATTGTGGAAAAGAAATTGTAAATAGTGTATTATTGTTGAAATGAACGTCCTCAAGAGAAGCATTTTAAAAAGTAAGTTACCTAGCACTGTGGCTATCTATTCCAAGCGAACAGCCACTGCATGGAACAAAGATTTTATGCCAGGGCCCTATCCCACAACTCAGGAAGCAAAGGTTGCCGCAGCCAAAAAGTATGGTCTTCTTCCAGAAGAATATGATTTTGATCCGGAAGGAAATGGTGATTACCCTCGCTTGCCTGATATCTCAGGTGCTTCAAAATCTGAATATTATAATTGGGATCATCCACATTTGAAGAAAGATTGGGGCGAACCTATGCATAAATTGTTTAACATTATAAGTGAAGATCGACTAGATATCAACCACCTAGAGAAACAAGTCATTCCCTTGTGGAAACAGGTAGCATGTTACGTTGGTGTTCTCGCTTTCATGGGCTCCGGATTCTATCTGGGCAAAAAATACAATTTTTTCATGAGTCTGCCACATGCAAAACAGCATTTCCCATCTGATGGACCACACTACAAATATCCTTCAAGCCACTAGAAGATATGGAACTGTAATGTACAATCCACTTAATTTTGATCAGTAGGCTTATCAGTGTAGTAGAATATTACCTAAAAGAATTAAAAATTGTTATTGATATTGTAGTTTCAATCTCAACCTTTTCGGTCAAACTATTAAAGCTCTTGTTTTCCGTCTCCATTTTATTCATCAATGTTTCCAAATTCATCAAGTTTGAATTCTAATTGTTCAACATATCTGAGTGATGTTAATTAAGTTTGGTAATAATAAACATTTTCCAGTAGGTAGGGCCTAGGCCTACTTGTCTAAAAATATTTTTTTTTTTCAAAATGTAGGAAATTTTACGTAGATTTAGGAAATGTTAGGTAGGCCTAGTTTTTTGTTGGAAATAGCCGTAAATCCCTGGAAAATCAGAAGAAAATTAATCTGTCCAAAACTAGGCGTGTGGATAAATCACTCAAATTAATGGGGAGAGCGAACTGAATAACGATAGCCTATGCGAGCATTTTCAAAATATATATTAATGGAGTTACGGCTAGAACAGTATTAGAAGAGCAAAGAAATTTATAAAGTTACCTATTTATGTTGTGGGGTACTGAAATTTACAGAAATTTGAAACTGACAACGATATGTAAGATTTTTTATGATCCAACATACGGTGCAGTAAAGAAGGTAGCCTAGCTGCTCAAAAATTGGAAAACTATAAAACCACTTTTGGTTTGACTAGTTTGGGTTGTTGAGGCCTGTGTAGATTTTATTGGAACAGGTTAGATTAAGTATAGTTTAGGTTTGGTTAAAAAGGTTTGTCACATTAAATAGGTTGATTGGTTTATAATCATCATTATTGTTTAGGATAAGGTTTATGCGATTGTAACATGAGTCTTAGAACATCTCCAAACATTACGTTACATAATTCCAAACTTATATTACTGAACTTAAATTTGGGAAAGCCGGGGTAATAAGAGAAAATACCCCCATTTCAGCAGACCTGTATACTCAGCGAATTTCAAGTGCAAAACAACATATTTCAATACAACATAGCGAGATTTGACATGTTTTGGTAAGCTCCATCAAATAACATGGGGAATGAGTATGCAGGTTTGCTGCTACAGGTCTATTAAAACTGGGTGGTTTTAATTCACTCAACTAGAAGAAGCTATTTCCCAAGTTTTAGCGAATTTCCCCTATAGGGAATTAGCGAATTTCCCCTATAGGGAAGAAGCTATTACCGTAGGTCTCATGGTAAGACCTAAGCGCGGGACCATCATAACTTTTTGTTTTGGTGCCCCCAGATACCAAAAACACCATTCGTTCAAATTTTGTATATATATATATATATATCATCTATACATTTAGATACATTGGTTACATTGGTTGAAATGGCGACCTACCCAGGTAGGTATTTTAAGCCAAGTATGAATATGTGTCTGTAAGCACGATAGCGCTCGCAAAAATGGTCCGATCGGAATGAAATTTGGCATAGGCGTGTAAAGTAGTAATTATTCGGATGAGTTTGAAAACCAGCCCGATCGGACCACCGGAAGGGGGGGTAAAGGAGGATAAACCCCCCCAAAAATGGGTTTTTTGAGTTTTTCACATACAAAAATAATACCCCCGTTGCAGCAGACCTGCATACTCAGCGAATTTCAAATGCAAAACAACGTATTTCAATCCAACATAGCGAGATTTGACATGTTTTGGTTAGCTCCATAAGAATAACATGGGGAATGAGTATGCAGGTCTGCTACTACAGGTATATTAAAACTGGATGGTTTTGATTCAATAATTACTAGATCTGAACTAGAAGAAGCTATTTACCAAGTTTTATCAAGATATGTTGAGAAATAACCAAGATATAGAATTTTACTTATTTCCCATAAGGTTAACATTGGGACAACGTACTGTGTTTACCACTTTCAATATCTCGGTAACCAATGGACATAGAGCAGTGATTCAAAATACTAAATTCTTTGTTTTTTAAGCTGAATTCAATGGTGCCAACAAAAATTCGATAAATTTTATTTTTCTATGTAAAAAAACTCAAAAACCTATTTTGGAGGGGGTTTATCCCCCTTTACCCCCCCTTCCGATGGTCCGATCGGGCTGGTTCACGAACTCATCCGAATAATTACTACTTTACACGCCTGTGCCAAATTTCATTCCGATTGGACCATTTTTGCGAGCGCTATCGTGCTTACAGACACATATATATATAGATATATATATAGATATATATATAGATATATATATATATATATATATATATATATATATCTAGAAATTTGAACGAATGGTGTTTTTTGCTTCTGGGGGCCCCAAAACGAAAAGTTATCATGGTCTCGGGCTTAGGTCTTACCATGAGACCTACGGTAATAGCCTCTTCCCTATAGGGGAAATTCGCTAAAATGTATTAAATTTTGTTGGCACCATTGAATTCAGCTCAGAAAAAAAACAATTTTGTAATTTGAATCACTGCTCTATGTCCATTGGTTACCGAGATATTGAAAGTGGCAAACACAGTACGTTGTCTCAATGTTAACCTTATGGGAAATAAGTAAAATTCTATATTTCGCTTATTTCTCAACATATCTTGATAAAACTTGGTAAATGGCCTCTTCTAGTTCAGATCTAATTATTGAATTAAAACCAACCAGTTTAAACATACCTGTAGCAGCAAACCTGCATACTCATTCCCCATGTTATTCTTATGGAGCTTACAAAAACATGTCAAATCTCGCTATGTTGGATTGAAATATGTTCTTTTGCTCTTGAAATTCACTGAGTATGCAGGTCTGCTGCAACGGGGGTATTATCAGGATATGTTGAGAAATAACCGAGATATAGAATTTTACTTATTTCCCATAAGGTTAACATTGGGACAACGTACTGTGTTTACCACTTTCAATATCTCGGTAACCAATGGACATAGAGCAGTGATTCAAAATATTAAATTGTTTGTTTTTTTTAGCTGAATTCAATTGTGCTAATAAAAATCGGATTATTTCTATTTATCTATGTAAAAAACTCAAAAAACCCATTTTTTGGGTTTATCCCCCCTACCCTCCCTTCCAATGGTCCGATCGGGCTGGTTTTCGAACTCGTCCGAATAATAACTACTTTACACATCTTTGCCAAATTTCATTCCAATCGGACCATTTTTGAGAGCGCTATCGTGCTTACAGACACTTATATATCTAGAAATTTGAACGAATAGTGTTTTTGACTTCTGGGGGCACCAAAACGAAAAGTTATATTGGTTCCGGGCTTAGGTCTTACCATGAGACCTATGGTAATAGCTTCTTCCCTATAGGGGAAATTCGCTAAAAGGGGTGAAAGAGGTGTACCATTTTGTGCGCCTCAAAATCTAACTCGTTGTAATGAGATAAATTCGAAAAAAAATTGTATTTAAGTCACTATTATTCTTAATTTAGGCTATTATATACACGTATATATATAATTAACTTTGAAAGTTTATAATCAATGACAACTGAGAAAAAAAAACTATTTCCCTAATAACTTACGTTACTGATTTCTCTTATTATACCAGGTGGGGAAATAAGACATAAAGTTTTCACTCTTTTATTTGAATGCTTTAATATGTTTAAGGGGTATTAACACGTTCACGGCGGCATGATTTTCTGTGTTCCTCGCCGCCATCCTAATGTTCTGACTTACATTTACTCGGGGCCGCGACAAGGGATCTTTCTGGGACATGCGAGAGCGTACATTGGCGCCCTTTCACTAGATTAAGTTATCAGTTACCCACCACCACGGTGGTTAAAGCTATCATTTGCAAAATTAAAAAGAATATTTTGAAGTTACTGTGTTGAATTTTATTCATCACATATTTAAAAGTAAGGTTTTTTATCATCAATAAGGTTTTTTATTGATGGATACGGTTTTGTATTGCTGGATATATTAAGACAAATTAAATTATCTAAGTAAGAACAGGCTAATCGGGCGATTCAACTTAAAAAAAAAATTAACATTAGAGCCCAGTCAAATTAGACCAATCTAAGAAGGAATATACCAAACGGCTAAAAAAATGTCACAGTTGTTCGTTACTCGACCCATTTAAACCACTTGCAAAAAGTCCCTGAGGACAATGGTCGAGTTTGAGTTTCTAGAATTTTTCAGTTCCCCAGGGCTTGGTTTTGAATCTTGAAATTTATTTTGCAAACCAAATTGTAAATTTAATTTAATTTTAAAGGTATTGTTAAAATGAAACTATGGTGAAAATGGAACTCATTTACTTCACCCATTCTTTTCAAATTGAGATTTATTTTGTTCATTACTGCAGCTACAATTCACATACCCAAAAATTTACATTTTGAGTTATTTGAAAACAATGATTACTCCACGGGTGTGGGTAAACGGCCAATTGGCCACCAAATTAAAATGTTTGCGAGTTAACACTTTTAAAAGACGCCACAGGTACCAGTATGCTCCAACAAAAAAAGCATTTTGCTCTTTGAATAGTTTGAAACGTCTCCACCGGCACCGGCAAACGCCTCCTAAACTCACATTATGCACCTCGATTAATTTCAAAAGGACTCCAGGCGCCGGGGCTGGCTAACACCTCAAAAATGGCGACAACTCGATCATGTTATAGTGCTTTGAACGATTTGTAAATGCTCCCCGAGAGCCAACCAAACTCGCCGAATTACATGATTTACACTTTGAACCATATAAAAATGCTCAACGAGCCCCAGTAGTTGGAGAACGCCACGTAAATTAAAATTTGGCAAGTTGAACAATTTTGATAAACTTCCTGAAGTCGGCAGACACCACAAAACATTAATTAATTTAGCTCTTTAACAAATTGAAAATGCTCCACGGGCGCCGGAAAACGCCCCCAAGACGAATATTTTGATGTTAAACAAAATTGTAAAATAGTACCCGGGTGTCAACAAAATTCGCCAAAGTATATGTTCAGCACTTTAAAGACTCTTTGGGTGCCGCTGCGGAGTCAACACCGCGCCGGCTTCGGTGGCGCCCTCTCCCAGTCGGCACCCCATGCGGCCGCAAGTTTCGCATGGCCCTGCATTTACTGTAACTGCCATGCCTATCGTAGTAGCAGCTCTGTCCACTGCTCAGAATGCAATATACTATTCAGCAGTGCTGTTACAGTTTCAGATTTCAAGCTCAGATCGTGGTTTAAAAATAAATCTTATTGTAACGCGTTACAGCTTGGGAGCGATCGCTCCCACCAGGATGGCATGAGGGTCCTGCATGGGAGCGATTGCTCCCATGCCGCCGCGAAAGTGTTAATATAAACCTTATAAGAGAAATTTTTGGGAAAAAATATTTAGCTAGTTTCCCAATTTGTTGAAAAGTTATTAAAAATCAAAATCGAAACTGGTTAATTTTGTTCAGAAAATTATACTAATAAGGTTTTTGTAAAGAAGATATAAGCTACAATGTCCCATTAAAGTTTTTCTGTCATTTAAGACATTGCTAAATCAGGATCGATGAAGCAAAGAAATAACTCGAACGAAGTGAGTTATACTCGACTTGAAAATCACTCTTTGTGAACTAACTCCTCTTTTATTGTTTTATGAAAATTTGTGAAATTTGAACAACTACATCATATTTATACCCCGAAGATTGTTTCAATCTATAAATGAGTAGTTAATTATGCATTTAATCATTTATTTTATAGTTAATAGCCTTCCTTTAACTTTACTGCACTTCGTTCGACCTATACGCAACATAGGAGCGTACTCCTAGTTTTATAGAAACTTTCCTTATTATTGTAAAAGATTTTTTCAGGAAAGGCTCTTGGCTAGGATTTTAATCATGGGAAAAGAAGGATATATAGCTAGCTTACCTTTGAAAGAGTTGAGGTAGGCCATAGAACACATAAAAGTCACAAATAATATATAAGTCATAAATAACATAGAAATCACCACTATATTACTTGTGCCTACATTATTTGTGACTTTTATGTGTTCTGTGGCCTGCCTGAACTCTTTCAAAGGTAAGCTGGCTGTCTATCCTTCTTTTCCCATAATTATTATCGTAAAAGTATATTTAATCAAAAACCGTCCTGCTGCAAAATTGAAAGTCAACATACAGTAACTATTCTTCTGTTTATGTTTACGTGACTGTTTTTTTGTGCTTATTTTCATATTAATAGGTCTGTAATACCTTCTAGTGTCGCGAGCACGAAATACGGCGGGTGAGTGAGGGCGCTGCTACCGAAAGCAGCGTTATTTTGGTTGTCAATTAGTCATATGATTATAAGTTTACAAGCACACGTTTACATATGAAAGTTTTGCTGCAAGCTCTTATGCAAGATTCTTCTATTTTCGTGCAAGATTCAGACTAGCAGGAGCCAATAACAACTGTCAGCTGTAGACAAAAATAAAAATGAAACGATACGTAATCTTTTGTTTTGTTTGTGTTTGTTTTCGGAAATTTCATAATAAGTTAATTAATTGCCTTTAGCCCCCCTCTTAAGCAAATTTGAAGCTTGCAAATATTTGAATTTGTGAGTATCAGCCAAAGTAACTATAATGCAAATTTTATAGTCACTGATTCTTCTTACCTGGGTTGAAAACATTACAGAGAAACTTCCAGCTTTTTTGAAATAACAAATGTCTGGCAGCCGTCAGTCGTGGACTCTTGGAACATTTAAAAAAGTGAATGTGAATTTAGAATCCCAGCATAGAAGCTAACTAGAGTCCACTAAATTATCTAAAAAGTACAATCACATCATGAAGTCCACTTGGGAAGAGCACAATCATAAAAATTCTTTGTTTACTTTTGAAATTTTTATTGTTTTCATTTTCAAAATAAATATAGAAATAATGGTAGGGGTTTTGTAACTCCTTGTACACCGAAAAATAAATCAAAAATCCAACCAGCAATTGAGAATTCCTCTTCTTCTTTTTCACTTACTATAATATTACTTAAATGTAATATTAACGTTGACGATATTGTACTTAAGGTTTGTGTTTGGGCAAAATGTAAAATCAGAGGTATGATAAATATGATTGCAGTCACTAATTTTATGTTTGAAAACAAATACGGCCTCCAACCTAAAAGCAAGAAATATTCAAATTAACAAAGTAGAATGATCAATAAAATCTAAAAAAGAACACAATTCAAAACTAATACATTAGGTACATTAATTGAAATGGCGACCTACCCAGGTAGGTATAGGTATTTTAAGCCAAGTATGAATGACATTGTTTATATGTTAATGAATGACAATTACACATGTTTAAATGAATGAAAAATTGCCTTCTTTTACAAGATAGTTAAGACACAAAATAATAACAATGCTTTCTGCACCAATACAACATAGGTCACCTGGACCATGTGTTGCGGCTCAAGATCCCGCAATTAACGATGTTTGGGCGGCAAGTTCATATGCCATCAACGTTAGATCCAACGCTCCAAAGCAATGTTAGACCCAAAAACATGAAACATTACTTACTTACATTAAACATTAAGCTCAGTGTGTTCGTTTTGTAAAAGAAATGATGAAATTCTATGGATTAAATTAATCTTTTTTTGTTTTGATGATGACTACGTGTTAGTCAAAACTAGTCTAGTCACCAAAAGTTGTAGTTATTATCGTATATTATCACCAATTTATTTTAAAGTTATTTATATATTTTACAACACATTGCCGATTAAAACAAAATGTAAAATAACTTGTTGGAAAGTAAATATTTAAAATTATTTATTAAAAAAAGTAACAAATACTAAACAAAATTTAAATTTTATGGTCAAAGCTACATTACATGATTTGAAAATAACTGAGAGCCACAATCAATAAGAAGACTAGTGAGAAACCTTTTCTAAGTCAATGGTAAAATGTATGGCTAACAGAAAAAAATAAACCTTTTAAAACTTTAATGAACATAAAAATTAGATGCAGCAATACTGAAATCTTGTTCCTGGATATGCTATGGACCAGGTAAAATTTATTAACAAAAAAAACAAGGTCATAAACAAATTATTTAAAATAAACAATCACAAAAGCAGGTGAAGTAACAAAAATTGAAGAATGAAAGTATGAAAATTTGTCTTAAAATTACAATTAAAAACTGGAAAAAAAACTAGAAACAAAATTCCAGGACAGATGATGATATTCCAGGACAAATATTAAAATTCAAGGACAGAAAGATAAATTCAAGGACAATTCCAGGTTTTCCAGGACACACCCTGAAATTCCAGGTTTTCCAGGACGCGTGGGAACCCTGAAATAAACTTTATCTTCAAATATATTAACTAAAAAGTAATAAAAATCCTAAGGATCTCATGATAGGACAAATCGAGTTATATCTTTATTTAAACTTAATAACAATAATATGCCTTGGAAAGTTGACAAAGAATCATGCAAAACAAGTAATTTATCGAAGATACTAGAAGTCTCATCTCTGTTCGTATGTATACCAAAATACTTACCTATAAAAAATTAACCGCACAAGAAAGTAAAAATAATTGTTAAGTTATTATTATAATTTGAATAAAAGCATTAGAAACTTAAACGTCTTCGTAGATGGATTTTTTCATGATATATTAGTTTTTTCTCTAGCCCTTATAGTAATGTAACCTTGTACTGAACTGTTACGGAGAGGGGGGTGCCTGACAGTGCTTTCGCCTAGGGTGCCTTAAACTCTTGAGCCGGCCCTGTTTAATGTTCTCTTTGTAGAATGTGCTTATGTAATACCTCTGAATTAGCCTAGGGACCAAAATGTTTAAAATACCTTCTGTAAACTTCATTTTTTGAGGAACATTATCTGTCATGTTTTGCATCTCAGCTTCTGAAACAAAACAGTTTATCAGCTTCAAAGGCTTATTTTCACAAATTGGTTAGTTGTTCTTGTTGATTTCTTAAATCAAGGGCGAACCCAGGGGGTGGCGTTTAAAGAGTACCTCCCCAATATTTTTGGGCATAAAAAATTATCCTGAAAAAATTGTTACAACTTTACAAGATTGATTTACTAATGTTTCAGCATTATAGTTTTTTTTAAACAGTATTCAAGAGTGAAAGTACTATTTTAGATTTAGAAGTAAAATATCTAACAATGGCAACACTTTAGAGTGTTTACTATAGAATTGCGCCACTCATACAAATTGATGTCAGTGTTGCCAAAAACCAGGTATTTACGTGGTTATTGAAAACCGGGTAAAATTAAGGACTTTTGACGTGTGCTGTGGGGATTTACCTAAAAACCTGGATATTAAAAAACAAATAAAAGTGGAGATTTTGGAGCTACAAGGATTTTTGAAATTAAATATATATTATTTATTTGTTACCAAAAGTTGGTTTTATCTAGTTGGTTTTATTGGTTGCAATGTTGCCAGAAACCAGGTATTTGCCAAGTTTTTTGTTATTTTTAAGACTGTTCGGGTATTTTGAGAAGATAAATAACTGGGGATTGTAGACTCGGGCTGCAAGGATTCATTGGACATCCTAAGTACATAAAATCTGTTTAAAGCAAGGAGTTTTTGAAGTATAGGTTGCCTTGAAAAATCTAATATTCATATTATTATAGTAAGTTCTTCATATTATAGTATCTTATTATAGTAACTTCTTCATATTATAGTAACTTCATATTATAGTAAGTTTTTCCCCGGTTTTCGTTAATTTTAAACTAATGGGGTAGTTTTTAGAATAATTACCCGGTTTTTACTTGCGGATATTTTATGGGGATCATTGCCGAAAAACTGGGTAAGATCAGAGATTTTAGTGGGGTTGGTGGGTAAAATGCCAGATCCTGTCTGAGAGCACTGACTGTCGGCCACTTTCGCCAACGGCATCACAATGTAAACTTAACCCGCCAAGAAAACAGTGCCTTTCTAGTGGAATAAATAATCCTAAGATAATAATTATTTGAAGCCATAACAATTATTATGCATAACCATTCACTGTTTATGGTAGTCAAAATGTATATGGTATACTAGTCCAGGCAACGAAAAGGTATAGAGGGAATGTTTTGGAACACAATTTTTGACTTTACAGCTTTGTTTGGTCTAGTTAGGAGGTGAATATATCAAAAGTCCCCGCCCGTAGCCCTTGGGTGGGAGAAAGGAGGGGGGTCTGAAGGTACTATTTTTAAGTTTTTCATAAATATCTTGAAAATTATAAACTTTTAGTACTCCTATTAAATTGAAAAAATTAAGAAAATTAAATTTAGAAAAGTATTTGTCTATTTTGATCCAACCATTCACAAGGTAAGCACTAATTCTATTAATATTTTGATGTACGTCCCTTCCATAAGAAATACAGGTAAATTTGTGTGTAACATATGCCCGGTGGGGCAACGTTTTTTTCACCTAAAGAAAAAAAATCATGAAATATTGAAAAAATTCCAGTAATTTGACACCTCAATCATAACAATTGGTCTAAAATGAAGGTGTGGGCGAGCTCATAAAAAAGTTGTATTTACCACATATTTGTAAAAAATTCCTTCAAAGATAGCTTTTATGACCTCACCAAGACCTTTACTTTGGATAAATTTTTGTGACTGAGTGTCTAATTACTAAAAACTTTGTCAATATTTCACGAAAGTTGTTTATTTTTCTCTAGGTCGGTGAGAAAGCGTACTCCATTGGGCATATATGTTACCCACTAATTTACATGTATTTCTAATGGAAGGAATATTTGTTAAAATATTAAAAAAATTAGTGCCTAAAATGGTTGGACCAAAATAGACACATTTTTATACTTTTCTTACAAGTAATTTAATTTTCTTTGATTCTTCAATTTAATAGGGAGTATTAAAAGTTTATGGTTTCCAAGATATTTAGCATAAACCTTAAAAATGGTACATTCAAACCCTCCTCCCACCCCCGCTCAAGGTCTTTTTATATGTTCACCTCCTAACTAGTCCAAACAAAGCAGCAAAGTCAAAAATTGTGTTCCCTACTTTTCCCTCTATACCTTTTTTTGAGCATTCCCTGGACTATACTTGGGTTCTGCTCTTAAAAATGAAATGCAAACCAATTAAGATCATGACCAAAAGGATACTATCTTTAATTGCCCTTTTAAGTGCCACATTCTGCTACTGGTTTTTATTTGTTGCCTGCATTCTACATTAACCCATTCTTAGGGCTGATATGAAAACCTATTCAAATCAAATGGAACAGATCAGCCAATTATGCATGAGTAACACTCGGTCAATCAAGTTACAACATTTTACAGTTCATTTTTTTTATACCAAAAATTTAAATTGAGCCTTAATGATCAGAAATTCGGTAATCTGAGAGTCTGCTTATTCTAAAAACCTATAGGGATAGAAAAACTTTCCCGAATGCGGGTGAAAGACAAGTTAAACATTTCAAAAGAAGTCAATTTCTATAAATTCTATGCGTACGTAGCAGAAGTAATTTTGCAAAAGACGATGGCAAAGTTGATTATTAAGGTTAGATGTAACATATTGCTCATAGGTAGTGACAGGGATAGCTTGACAAAGAAATGAATGGCTGTGAAATGCTATTGGGTGTGCTGCCTGAACGCAGGAAAAACTGTGTAAAATAAGGAAAGGGCTATTAAATTTGATCACACATATTTATCATTTGCTATTTACATGGTTCAGCGGCAAAAGTTAACTTTTAGAACCTTGCATCTATCGATTGCGGGAAAGCAATGGAAGCACTCTTCGAATATCTTTGGAAAATAATTTAATGGCCGTAAAACTCACTATGCTTATAATAATTCATGACATGATTTTTTTCTTGGGTGAGCGGTGAGAGTAATTTTATGTAGTTACATTATTTAATTTAATAATCTTTTTAGAAATATAGCAATCATTTCACATTAAGAGAAATATTTGATGATTCGAAATGGGTAATTTATTACCTCCTAAATATTTAGTTCTCGGGGACTGGGAAATTAATTTCAGATGATAGGGACTTTACTGTACCACAATCCATATACTGTGACCTTAATAATATTTTGATTTTTGATGTTTGCGGACATGTCAATACTGATTAGTAAAAAAAAAGTTTCACAACATTTTGGGGTCTGGAATCTTATCCCGTCTTCAGGTGGAAAAAAAATACCTAGAACATGACCCAATCAGAGCAGAGCTAAGACTCCGCCATAAGATCTCAATTAATTAATCTTGCTCTAATTGGGCATGGACATGCTCTCTCCTGTTTGGTGATTCTTGATACTTGTGATTTCTGTGTTATATTGTGTTCTTGTTTTCTTTTCAGTATAATGTTTCATGACTGCTTTTACAGTTCTCTGCTTTAGCTAAGTTTTTTGTCCAGGTTATCTTTGCTGTGTGTAACTAATCTTTTTATAGTCTGGGTTCTTTTTCCACCTGAAGATGGGATCAGATTCTAGATCCCGAAACGTCATGAAACTTGTTTTTTATCAATCAGTGATGGCAGATGTCCACAAAAATCAAAATAAAAAATCACGATCACCAACAATCCAACAACGTAATTCAAACAATGGGCCTCAATAATGTTTAGAAATAATGTTTAAGCAAATCTTATAACAGCTTCTAGAAATCCTACAGGATCATACAGCTCGCATCTAGATACCAGCACACTGTTACTAGGAGGCACTGCTCATTTGCTTGCATTCTTCTGATTTGACTGGCTTGGGGATTCCGTTATGACCATTCTGATGATCAGTGAAGCAACATTAGCACAGCAACAAACTACATGTTTGCAGAAGAACATAAAAAATTGTAAAGCGGCAGATTATAGTAATGGTTTAAAATTCATTAAAAGTGATGGTGAGTTTATGTTTAGATATTGTTTTTTGTGGACACCAGCTATCTCTGATTGCAGTAGACTCCCTCTTATCTGGACATCTTTTTACCGGAGTACTCTCGGAGGGAGTAACATTTTTTAAACTGAGCAATTTTTATCGAAACATTGGTTTAATTGGTCACGATTGGCAGGAAATAGATATTACTTAATCGACGATTGTTATGGAAAAATATGTGAGACCAGTAATGATGTGTCTAAATACCATGCTCTCTTCAGTTTCAGGAAAATGAGTTTTTGAATGAATACGGAACGATAGCAAGTTCCTTTGGGAAATATATAATAGAAAAATTATTGCAAAATATCTAATTTTTAAGAGCCTATTTGGACTTGATAATTAATTTTAGGAAACATCGTTTAACCGGAAAACCCGATATGCGGTCAGGCAGCCTTGGTCCCAAGGGGTCCTAATCAGGTCTACTCGAGCAAAAAATTCGTCACTGATTAGTCGTGAAACTTGTTTGTTACTGATTAGTAATGGCAAGCGCCCATAAAATTCATAATATAAACAGAATATAGTTTACATTAAAACTGCCTAAAAACTGCCCCTTTGAACTGATAATAATTTATGTCATCGCTTCACTTAATGAAGTACTGTACAGTTAGCGAAACTACCAGCAGTGATGGTCGCTTAGCTAAGGACAAGTAATATCTAAATCCCTCAGGGATCTAAAAAATTGTCTGAAGTGGCATAACAATCGGATAAAAAAAAATTTTTAATAATCATTAAAATAAAATTGAATAGGCCTAAACTACATTTCAGTCTTAGCCAAATACAGTTTACTTCTACCAAAACAAATAAAGTAAATAATACTAAAATGCTAAGATCGAATTTTGTTGAATTTGTACAACCGTAAAATTTGTTTATCATTTAAACAAGATGTCATGAGGGAAACGTATAAATAGTAAAACTTAATAAGTCTTACCATTTTTTGAGAAAGTATCCGATTGTTGATATAAATTTTGTTCCTTAGAAGGGGAACGATCACGAGGAGTTGAATCATCATCATAAAGAGAAGCACGGCGCTGGAATAAAGTCTCTGTTCTGAAATAAATATTTGAACATAGGATTTTGTATACAGAATTTCAAGAAAAGTAATTTCAGATTTCATAACCTACAATCTTTAGGTATAGAACTAAAAAATCACTACTTCGGTAATTTGACCGGATAATTTTTTTCCTCATGTCATGTCGAATGAGATTTTATCTGTGTGCTTTATAATGTGATTTTATTTATTATGCAGTAATGTAGGTGATATGACAATTAATTTTATTGTTTGAATACTTGAACTTTTTACCAAATCTTATATTTACATATCTACGGTGTAAATAAAAAACATTTTATTAGCAAGTTCAAGTTTCAAAGCTTGTTAACATTAAACAACCGTAGCTGTTATGGCTTGTAACACCCATGGTGCTGTGGTCGCGTCTGAAGGCCTCCATTTATAACAATGTTTAAGCTGTGGCGGGCAACCGGTGGCGGCCACCGGTGGCGGCCACTAGTGGCCTCGTGTGAAAGGGGCCTTAGTCATAACGCAGCTCAGAGGCTAGAAATATGGACCTGAATAATTAAATAAAACAGAGGACCATGGTTTTCATTTACGTATATAACACAAGCTATACAGGCAACATTCCATAGCAAAGCATTATATATGGCGAAAATCATTGGCTAGCTTAAACTTTTGTATTTTATTCAATATTCTTTCGCCTCCTGAATTGTTATTTTGAATATGTAAAATATTTTAATATATGACAAGTTATGTGTATTGTTTTTGCATAACCTGAAGATGGGAATTTACACCCCAAAATGTACATAGTTTTTTTTGAAACTTAATTAACTGTTTGACTGAAAGGTACTTAACCTAGAATATTTTAAACTTTTGGTCTAAAACTTTGGAATCAGATACCCACAAAACTTAGAGAATTACCGGTAAAAAAATTCAAGTTAAAACTCAAAAATATTTTGGTAGACCTTCCAGTGTGTATACAATTGATGTTTGGCACCTAAATTGTACTCAGTGGTAAAAGTAATTAGTTGAATATTGTAAAATATGTCGTTCAACACACTTTTAAAAACAAATTCTATGTTTGTATAATTGAAAATCATTTGATGATATAAAAGTTAAGTCCAACCCATCACTTAACTTACACATAACTTACAAGGGTTGGATTACCTTCGCTTGAAAAACAATTTTTCAAGGTCCTCTCTTTTTTAACCCTTTGTGATCAGATTGGATACTTCCCGCTATTCCTTGGCAATTGCGCGGCTAGATCTACTGGCCACCACCATTAGCCTGTGGAAGTTGGATTTTTTTCCACAGCAGTTGTCCTATGCAATCAGACACCCAGCAGTGCTAGCCAACATGAAATCCAACAAATGCTTAGGTGTCCAGCAGGACTGGCCAATGACATATGTTATTTCTTTTTGTAAATTTTGTGTGATGGCTGTGGAGTGCTACAACCTAGTGAGGAGTTATTCAATTAAATAATCAGCATTGGAACCAAGTCATACGGAAATAATTCCGACTGGCTGCTGGCTGCTGTGCCTTATGATCGCAAAGGGTAATTAATGTTTACACAAGTAGGCAATTCAAAAACTGCCCATTTAACTTACCTGTTGCTACTTTCCTCATTAGCAACCATTCCCTCTCTCCTGAAAGTAAAATTAAGAAATATAAGCTTCAGAGATTAACAATTTAGAATTATATTTTCAGGTAAGCCAAAATAATGTTAAAAGATCTTTCTTCCTACTAAAGAGTAAAAAATATAACAAATCAACACTCTGTACATTGAAAGACTGATTATGTAAACGTAGCCAATTATCCTGTACTTTTTTTGTGGAATGGTCTCACAATAAATACCATAGAGAAAGAATAAAAAATGTAATTTATACAGAGTGTCCAGTGAAAACCTTTAAACATTGTGTTTAAAAAATCCTCGAAAAAAACAGCTAAAAAAATCTAAAAAAAACCTTAAAATATTGGGAAATGGGAACAAATATCTCTAAACAGCAAAACAATTTTCTGAGGACATACTCAGAAAATTCCTTTACGATATTGCCCATTTTCTGAGAACCTTCTAGAATATTCATAAAATAAATGAATTCCCTGTACAGTAGAGCGCCGATTGTCCGAACGTTGGTCATCCGAACCGTTGGTTAACCGAACGTCGTAATAATTCATATTTTAAACATGATTCTCAAGCAATTCAAATTCATGCGCCAACCGAAACTCCCGTTGCGCTGGAATATCAATGTATTCTGATAGATTTCATGATAAAATTACGTAAATAATTTTTGTTTGATCATTTTTTAGCCTTTTTACTACTAAGAATTACGTTACATATATAATTTCAAAATGTTGTCTTTTCATGTTCGATTATCCGAATATTCAGTTATCCGAACACCCCTTGTCCCCAATTAGTTCTGATAATCGGCGCTCTACTGTACTAGGCTTAATCCTTTTCCTATATTTTCATAGCATCATTTAGAAAAATGTCTATTCATTTTAGAAAACGTCATAGTATTAGTAGTCTAAGCTTGATGTATTTTTAACTTTACCTGTCACAACGAGGGCAATTTGTTGTTAACTGGTTATTTTCCTGTTCACTATCTGAACAGGTGTTTTGTATTTTGTAAGCTCTGTAACAAAAATGTGATAGGCTACAAATTGTCACAACAAAAGCAAGAAAATACTGTATTAAAAATAATGTACAACATTATTAAGTGGTTATTTTAGACCCTAGGAATTATATAATGCTTCACCAGGTATACCGAGGCGGTAGCTCAGAGGTAAAGCACTAAACTTCACGTTTCAAACGTCGCTGGTTCGATCCCAGCGGCGGGCGACTCCTGTTTCATCATGAGCGGTCACCTCTGGCTGGCCTTTGTGACTATTGTCGCTACGGTACCTCACTGTCTTTAGATCGCCGCACAGGCTTATTGGCCCAAAATTTTTTTTTTTTTAAATTTTATATTGATAACTCAAAAGTTGCGTGTGAAAGTTGACAGGATCACAAAAGTAAAAGAGAACTCTTTATTTTTATGGTGATTTATTATCACTCCTTCGGCAACAAGATGTCCCTCTTCACTTTCTGCACCACATTTATTTCCTTTGAATATATTCCTCAAGGTTTAACTCTGAAATCACATACAGTAGACACTCATTACTTCGACACTTTGGAGGGGTCGAAGTATCGAGATAAAGAACTATTAGGAGTATATGTAGGATTACCAGATATTTTTCAGGCCAACCCAGGACAGTTTGAGGTGCGGTGAACAAACACATCCCCTGTCCCTCAATAAGACAGCCGAAGATAGTAAAAAAAATTGTTAAAGTATTATGAAGGTTTTTTACGTATTGTTTATCTTAAATTTGTATCAGATAAGCCAGTTCCAACCATGGGCGTAATTTCAGCATTTCGATTGGGGGGGCAAGATCTTCTAGGTCATTGTCTCATCCTGATTTGATTGCATACACCATATACCCCCCCCCCCCTTTGCACTAGCAGTTCGTACTGAAGAATATGGCTTGGTACTTTGGTACTATACGGAGGCCACCCTTATACAGCGCGCTGCGGCGGTTATGTTAGGTCAGTTTATCATAAATATGTTAATAGTACTTTCCTCGTTTCGTTACGAATCGAACTATACAAGGTGAGTCATACTTTTGCCCGCCAAATATCCTTGAAATAGGCCAAGGTCACGTCGTTGATCGGAGCGCTCGCATCACCTGTCAAGGGATTTAGCAGGCGAAAGTATGACTCATCTGCTATCGTTCGTTTCATAACGAAACAAGGAAAGTCCTACTAACATATTTATGATAACCTAACTCAACATAACCGCCGCAGCGCGCTGAATATTATGGCGATCGGGTAAAGTTGCTAGTGGCGGCGGCGACTCGATCAACTCAATCCTCACCAACATCGCTGTCTTCTGAGAAGCAGAAACAAAGACCGCTTATCATAATTATGTCCAATTTGGAAAGTAAGTCAATTAAAGCATGTTCTTTCCAATTACAAAGTTATTTTTGGTAATCAATAAAAAATTCTCTAAAAATAGTGGCCTTCGTATAATACCAAAGTATCTATGGGGTATATACACTGCCAATGCATATTATTTTCTTTATATCTAACTAGCTAAAGTTAATATCCAACCACGATATCACAACACAATGTGAACTTGTAATCACCATTCACTTCACTCAAAGCCGTAACCAGAAAAAAAATTGTGGGGTTTGGGCTCCGCGGTTACAGGAAGTGAAAAAAATAACTTTCTAACCTTTCATTTAAGTGCAATTTCAACATTGGCTATGGCCTTTCAACATTGGCTATGGCCTTAACTTCAGTCAGTAATTGTACTATTTATTTGTAAAAAACTGACTCACTGCAGTCAAAGCAGGCACATCAACTGTGCTTCATACGACTGGCGATTGACTGTTGCTATACTCTTATCTCTAACTTCCAGTGTTGCATTACACAGGATTTGGCACTTATTATTTACCCGCCAACTCCATTGATAATCCTCACTTTTACCCGGTTTTTCGGCACTAATCCCTGCAAAACCCCCCCAAGGACCAAAATCCGGGTAGTTAGCCGATAAACCACCTAATGACTTTAAAAACACCAAATACCGGACTTTTCCTCACCTTACATGGACATTGAATATTTGCAAAGCAAATCACAATTCGAAAATCCCCGGCTTTACCCGTTTTTTTATGTATTTAGGATGCCGAGTAAATCCCCGCAGCTCAAGTCTAAAATCCCCGATTTTACTCGATTTTCTAATTAAGTCCCCGAACGGCCAACAAAAAACCCACTAACCGGGCTATTACCTAGTTTCTGGTTACACTGCAACGAAATTACCAATACAACCAAACCAAATGCATAATACCAACTTTCGTTTGAAAAATAAAATATCTAGAGTTCCAAAAAATCCTTGTACCTCGATCGTAAAAAATCCCCGATTTCACTCATTGTTTCATAGCCAGGTTGATGAGTAAATTTCCTCAACCCAAGTCTTAAATCCCCGGTTATACCCGGTTTTTCTTAATCACTGCCAAAACTCCGCACGGCCTCCAAAATACCCGAAAACTGGGTAAATACCCGGTTTTGGTAACATTGCTAACGGCTGTGTCAGACCGGGGCCACAGACCCTGTCTGACACTAATGTCTTCTGGGCCTGATGTCGGACAGGGTTGCCAGGCCAGTCGACCCATTGTCAACCGCCCTTCAAAATAACTTAACACATGGATTGACTTGGAGATTCAATGGATGGTTTACACAGCAAACTTGAATATATGACGAGTTCAGTGATAGTAATCCTGATGAAATGGTTACATAAATAAACAGTACTTTTAACTGTTGCGCATGGTTATGATAGTTTATTTTTTTGTAATTTTCCCTTATTCGCTGGTTCAAAATTCCTCACAAAACCTATATCCCGCCCAAAAAATCATGCCCCCCCCAACAATTTTGATGGCGAAAATTGCGCCATTCCCCCCCTTCTGGGCACCCCTGGTGAACAGTGTCTTATGACAGGCAACTAACTTACACTGGCTCTGAGCATCACTACAGAGTTTAGAGGTTGGCCATCGTGGAGCGTTAGTTCATTGGTGGACGTGTCATTTGGCGTGGGAGTGGGTTCTCGTCGACCGGCACGCCATAGTGGATAGCGTGTATGTCTGTATTCGTTCGCTAAACGTATCCTTGCAAATTTGCAATCGGACTTCAAACAAAACTACGCCACCAGCGTACTTTTACGGCATATCGAAGAGACTCATATTAATGAAAAATTGATGTCAATAATAATATAATTCTACAACTTGAAAAAACATGATTAAAAACCATGTCGCTTTTCGTTATTTATATCTAAAAATTAATTTTAATTTTCAAATTTTTGGGGGGGCAACTGCCCCCCCTTGCCCCCCCCGAATTACGCCTATGGTTCCAACCTAAATCACAACACTATTATCACTGTTATAGACAGACGACATGTCAGTTTAGGAGAGGTTAAGTAGGTTTGCTGTTGTCACACTACCGCAGGGTGGCCTAATTTAGTTTTTATTCTAGATTTTCCTCGTCAATTTCCTGATCGACTCTAAAACCTGTAAATTTGTCTTGACTCCCATTGAAATGTTGCATGATTTCACGTACATCTTCAAATAGTTTATTTTTTGCAAAAAATTTAAAAATATCGGACAAGTAGCTATGTCCCGGGCTGGATACTGGACATAGCCCTCAAAACCCGGACCGTCCGGGGAAAACCAGGACATCTGGTAACCCTAAGTATATGGGATTTTACATTAATAGAAGTATTAAAAGTACAGGTTGTACATCTACATCCTTAAATTTATTAAATTTGATAAGCCTAAACCATTGCACAGCTAATTTGCTAACTTTTTTTATATTTATAGATTGCAATAAAATATCACTGGACAAAATATTTAGTAGCCTTGAATGTTTGTTTGGTCTCAGCCCTTGTCAAACTATACACATTGTCAAAGTATTTTCGTATCTTGTATTTTGTGTCTTTCTACGCCAGTGGCATTTTTTAACGTTTTGATCGGGAACGGTCCAAACCCAGGTCTTGTTACTATCTAACGGCGACCTTTGGTTAGATAGCGTCATTAATTCATAGCACAATGACAAATAGCAACTGGTCCCAGTTTCGATCCTGTCAGGAATCGAACCGGCGACCCTCAGGTTATGAGGTGAGCGCTTTATCAACTCGGCTATCCAGTCAATTGAGTGTCGAACTATCGGGAGTCTTCTGTATTTAGATTATTGTCTGTAAAATTTAAAATAATGCAAGGAAACATGAAAAAACAACATTTACATACTTGCCATATTCTATATGTCTTCTGCATTCTTGGCAGTGAAAAATGTTCACCTGAACACCACTTTCAGAGGTCTCGATGGTTGGAGCAGTATGCCTCTCATGCTCTAAATTATGTTCCTCAATCACCTTGGTTACATTGCTGAAAGAAAGAAATTTTATCACTTTGATAGTGATATAATTAAAAGATATTTTTAATTGTAGGTAATTTTTATAATATAAAAGAATTGTATGGTTTTAACGCTTGAACAATGGGATTTAAGAAACAGTACCTGGTGGACCGAGCCTTGCTCGTTGTAATTTCATGTTTACCAGTTCATCCAATTACTATAAAATATTTCAATGTCATAAAATTAATAAATAGAAACCCTTTTCATTGCTCCAAGAACTCTTCATTCCACTGGCTGTATT
This sequence comes from Flexamia atlantica, assembly GCA_035578135.1. Lineage (NCBI taxonomy): Eukaryota > Metazoa > Arthropoda > Insecta > Hemiptera > Cicadellidae > Flexamia > Flexamia atlantica. The sequence continues at coordinate 12,069,716 of JAQJVK010000009.1, forward strand.
TTTCCTTGATGGCTGCAGATTCCAAAAAGCTGTTATGATTACTTTCTTGTCTATTTCGTTACTATCATGACAACTCACAAGGCCAATGTTAAAATTTTACAACTTTAAAATTAGTTTTATCACGTTATTAGATTTTCTCTGGCCAAGTAATCTGCATAAAACACGTTTTTGAGTCTAAATTAATTATTGCTAGACTTGGAAGGAAACCCTCAGAGCCGTTTATGAGATAATTGTGCAAGCAAGCAAGCAAGCATACAAACACGCAAGATAACATTGCTCATATAAGAGAATGGGATTTAGTTTCAGGGAGGCACATAGATTAATTTCCATTTATTTTGAACTGATTCCAAACGTACAGGCTACATTGCCTCTGCATTTATTTCTGATAACCTCTTATTGTTTTTTAGGACTATGGAGTCGAGACCTGAAATTAGAGCTATAATATCCTTTTGCCCCGTGATTTGCATAAAGGTCACTTTTTATTATAATTTAAAAGATTATCTGTACTAGTCGTTTCCAGTTAATGAAATTAACTATTTAAATGATGAGAGAAAATTTTGTCAACTTTGAGCAGGCACATATAGTATAGTTTGCAAAATACTGAATATCATTATTAGTTTAATTCTTATAAGTTTATGTTATCTCAGTGTAATTATGATTTTAGTTTGGGTTTCTCTTTAATTTTCATATTTTTCTGATGATTTCTAATATTTTGAAGTTTTGCCTGCTGCCTTACGAATTTATTATTTTTTTTTCTAAATGGAATATTATTATTTTTTAAGATCTGTTTTGGGCTAAAATGAAGTATAATAACCAATATTTGCTCTCCATTGAGGTACAGCATAGTTGTTATGTTTATAAATTTTTCATGTGTGAATTTCTTTGGGCTGTGTAGAAGTGGTCTCGAACCTGAATGTGAGATTAACTACACGTATTATTAAATTAAGCCTTTATTTGTTCCTTTTGATTTTCGCTTTATCATCAACTTTTCCTTGAACTCCCAATATACAAAATGCACACTTCTCCTCTTCATATGGTTTACAGTTTTCTTTCTTTAATTTGTACACATACGCATTCTAATGTCCGCAACAATTTTATTAGGGCTTCTGGCAACCTTCACCGTTACAGGTCGTCTTCAGGCAATCCCGCCATTCCCTGCATTTAGTCTATACATCTTCAACACTTGGCACCTAGGACTTGCTTGTACATAGAAATATTGTTTTCTGTTTTCGTGGCTGGGAGGCCTATAGTTAAAACTCTGTCTCCTTAAAAACTTGAATAATTGGTTATGGATAACTAATTACTTTTATCATAAGGTATATTTCCTTTTTAAGCGAACCATTAATCATCTCCCAAGCAATCCTCCCTATTCCTAATCCTTCTTATTCTTTGTTGGAGTTTAAAACCCTTCTTGAAGTACCACTTGGAAGTTGAAACACTTTTTTTTAAATAGAACTTCTTATTCGTTTGTCTCCGTCTTCAAAGAACTGATCAGGAATTTCTTTTAGACAGGCAGTGAAGTGAATATATTTGTTTGGTATTGGTTAAATTAAATTTATTGGTTTACTTTATTACGTTTTTTACACCCACTTTTAAAAATTATTTTATGTGACTGATTCTCTACAACAGATTTAAATTTTATTTTAATATTATATTTCAATATTAATAATCCACCAAGATATGAATGCTTTCATAAAGTAGTTGTTGTAAACTAAAAAAATAACCAAAAAATGTAAATAAATATCAAAGTGACAGATGGTAGACATAAGGTTTTTCTCAAGACAGCTGTTAACTAAAAAATAATTTATATAAACCATATGTTTGGTAAAATATTCTTCCATTTAAAATACATGGGAACTTTAAAGTCCATTGGGGCAAAGCACATTGAACATAGGATTACAAAAATTATTCCATAACCTCTACAGAAAATTTCCTTTAACCCTGCAGTGGTGACGCACGGTCTCTCAGACCGATCTGATTTTCAGTCGTAGTTCACGAGTTTACCGATAGGTTGTGTTCGCTGCTGCTTGAGTTATGTAATACGCACCCTTCAATGTGCCTCAACTTGCCGGGGCGTAATTTTAAGGTTAGGTGATGGTGCGCAGCAGTGTTCAACGGTCCACTGCACCGGCGTCAACGAAAGTGTAAGTGGTCTGGTGCACCGACGTCACCATACACGTTGTGAATATTGTAATTTTCGGTGTGTTGCACGGACGTCACCATTCTCTGGTTCTAGGTTTTATAGGTTTGATTTATCTTTTAGAGAAATTACACCTAATTTCATTGATATATTATAGATTAAGTTTAAGAAAACATTTTTTAATCGTATGAAATTATTATCTTACTAATTTTACGAGCATTTAATAGTATATAGTTCCACAGACCGACGTCACCAAAATTAATATATGGTTCCTCAGACCGACGTCACCAAAATAGGGACTTCGCATATTCACGAATAAACCCTTTTTTGTCAATTTTCAAAACACGTTTTTCAAAAAACAATTGGATAAATTTTGGATTTTCATAATCCAAAATCACAAGATTAATCCTTTATAATTACAAAAAGATTAATCCTTTATAATTACAAAAAATGAATAAATATTAGGTTTTTATATTTAGTTTAATATTGCTGAATTTTTTTCTGTGTCAAGAATTGAATAAAACATGTAATGCAATAAACTTTTTTTTCTCCACTTCAAAACGTGATTTCTTTATAATAACCCTGTATAAATCTTCCCAATACTCTTAAGTTATTACACAATTTTTATCAAAAACAAGTTCCAATATTTAGTAAGTGAAAAAAAGAAATATGTAAAAGTTGGTCTCATAGACCTACGTCACCAGTTGAAGCCGCAAAATCACGTCACCACTGCAGGGATAATTTGACACCTCAATCATCAAAATCGGTTAATAAATAAAGGAGTTTTGCTGTACACAAGAAATTCCTCAGTAAATTAGTATAACAGATTGATTAATGCTTTAGAGCACCAGAGCTCTCCCCACACCCAACGTATTATTAGGCACAGCTTATTGTTGTTAATTTTAGCACGATTCATGTCTTACAGAAAGTGTGAATCAACAAGAATTAGTATACCAAAAGCGAGCAGGTTCATTGAGTGTATACTCCCCAGCGTTTCTGGGAGACTGACTGTTGAAAAAAGGTCCAGACTGACTGTTGTTATTGGAGAAGGTTCGGTGAACTTTCGACCATGCTTCACCAAAATCTGATGTGTTCCTTAAAGGCTCTCCTCCAGGCCTAAAAAAGAGTAAAATTTAAATTAATAGAGGATGACAAAATAAATTAATACCTTACACACAAATATCCTGTTAAAAGGAGAATATTTGACTTTGAATTGCTGTGTAAAGAAGTACATGAATTATTTTAAGTTTTTCTAAAGTTCATTAAATTAGTAACGATGATCGAAGAAACCGGCATGATTTTTAAACTAAAAAAAAACGCATTTAGTTTTGAAAAAACTAGTGACCATAAAAAATAGGTGACCTTTTCCCAATTTGCCTGAGCTAATTTAACTGTGAAAGTTTCGACTGAAATTGGTCTTATATGTTGTCTCAATAAGCGATTTTAACACAAGGTCGAGGTTTTAACCTCATTTATTTATCAATTTCTGATGACAGATCATTTCAGCGCTGTAGACTATGTGCTGGCACACAACGTTATGGCTTATAGGACCACAGTGGAATTAATTGAGGAGTGGTTTAGCAGACCATAAACAAGTTGCGAGTCTTATCGTGAATCAAAATAACAAAAACACAAGAACAATATTTAGCATATGTTTTAAAAAAATCTTGATTTTTCGCCTTATCATGACAACTTTATTAATTTGTTTCTTCCCCAATGGTATTGTAAAAATTATCATGCAATGACCAAGCAAAATTTCATGCCTCGCCACTGTTACTTACATATTCTGAAGGCCAAGAGTAGTTGAAAAAGCATTTTTGCCTCCACAATTTAACTGCCCAACTGTGCGTACTGTTGGAATCGGATACCTGAAATCAGAAAAAGCTGCAAAAACTAGTTGTTAAAACTAATAAGCAATGAACTAAATTTGAAATAAAAATGTATTTATTTTCATCTTAGCTTTATTTATTTATATTTATCTTCTTTAGCTTTTGTGCCTTACAAAAGAATATTGTTTAATAAAGTAATAAAATTAATTCTATTAACTCCCCCCTATATTAATTACGCTATATCAGCTTCGAACAGCAAACCGTTCTATCGACTTAAATTGCACTGAGAGAGAAATCCCTTTAATTTGACATTTCAACTTATAAATTGATCCATAGCTTTAAGAGTGTCTATACTTAAAAATATTTAAAACACAAAAATGTAAAATGTATTTTAACAAAGAAAAAGAAGATTAGCCATGTTTAGTTTATCCAGGACCTTTATCTTATATCTTAATCTATTTATTCATAAGAGTGAAGTTTCAATGTAGACTTGCTTGCAAAATTACGTTAATAATGTTAATAACATCCTAGGATTTCTATTCAAATACTAGAATGGACTAATATTATTTCACCTGGAAATTCACATAGTGTTTGCAGTGATAAACTTTCAAATAATTTAGAAATAGACTGCATCAAAGGGGTTGGTTCACAAGTGAGCAAGCTCGCTAGACACCCCTCGCCGGTAATTCAAGTTCACAGCGAACCTTTCTTGCCAGGCAAAGTAGAAGTACATTGAATAAAATTGGACAGTTGGTTCATATGAGTGATTTTTGACTAGTTTGCAGCGAGGATTCCTGGCCAGGTGAGGAAACAAAGGTTCACAAAAGGGTATTAAATGCCCAAGTTGGAGATAATTGGTGCCTTGGTTGTATATCCTTGCTTGGATGTAATTTCTTGGCATTATTGTTCTCAGAAAATATTTTAACCGTAATCAACAAATAACTACATAATGCATCAGTTTTTAACAGAGTCAACAAATTAGATTACATGTAGGCTGGTTTTCCGTTAACAAATAAATTGTGATTGCCAGTAATCTATGAAAAAATAGGCCTATGGACATTGAAACAACAAAAGTAGCCTAAATAGAAGATAGGCCTACAATAATATGTGTTTATCCAACTCTCGAACCTAAAAATAACTCCACAACTGAACAGAATAAAAACTTTGAACCCTTTGGTTAGTTGTGTTTTGTGATAGGGTTCCACGCTCGCTGTGAATTTGCAGAAAATGGTTCCCTTGTATGAGGTCCTGCAAGGACTCGTTCGCCACAAATCAAATTGCTTGTGTGAATCAAGCCTTACCCATTTTAAGCTAAATTATACTGAATTTCACATCACTCTCTAAACTCTTACTCCTTGCTGTCCAAGTCTGAAAGGAGACGGTTAGTATAGCTTTAATTGTACTGAAATACCTTTGTAAAGAAGGAAAATAATAACTCTAAGTTATATACTTATACTTATAACAGAACAGACCGACAGAAGGAAGACAGGTAACCAGGCATGGCCCTAGGGCTTTTGCCGCCCTGGGCGAGATCAGCGACCGCCTCCCCCCATATATCCCGCCTAATTGCTTACTCCCGGGCTCCACCCCTTCAGCCAAACTACAGTGTCTCCACTGTGATGCGATCGCACCACAGTAGTTTCTTCCTAAACTCTTAAACAATTACATACTAGGGTCCCAAGTGTAAATTGTACATTTTAAATTTATTTTCACTTCTATTTTTTTTTATAATTTGACTTAAAAATTTACCCAAAGGTAATCAGCTGTTAAGTTACAATTGACATTTAAAACTGCTATAATGAATTGGTTAGCATTTTAAAGCGCCCTCTAGAAATAAATCAAAGGCTAGGGGAGGCCAAACGAAATATCCTTTTTAATTACGCGTCCGCAGTACGCTAGATCATAAGCTTTAAAATGACACCTGAATCGTAAAAATCGGTTGAGTAGGTCGGGAGAAAAGGGACGTAAAAGAGAAACCCCTTATGGAATTTGTAGAAGTTAGATGTATATAAGTTATGCTTAACTATTTAATTTAACATGATATTAAAAACACGTTCATTTGTAATATTCCCTTGCTTGAAAAATTTCGCAGTTTTAAGAAAAAAACCTAAGTACCATTCTGATAGCACACAAAACTTATACAACCTGCCTTTTTGAATATAGGCCTACACCTGACTATGCCGAGATGTTATAAGAGCCATTTTTGGCAAATCTAAAAAATAAATTAATTGTTTATATTTACTTGTTGTTTGAAGTTATAAAAAATCGACTATAGGCCTACTACTAGGCGACAGACGTAGTATAATCGTGAGCCTTGAAATCACTTGAACAGCCTTTCCCTAAGTAGAGGTAAATGATATGCTGTTCAAGTAATTTAGAAACACGTAGTTTTATGACGCCTCGAGTAGGCTATAGTGCATAATTTATTTCATGGTATAAATTCAAATAACTTTTGTTTTAGGATTAAACTATTTAAAGGCTTTGACAAATGTAAATCTTAGGGAACAGTAACAGTAACACAAAATATCTGATGAAATTATCTGCTACCACAGTAATAAACACAATGTCGGGGGAGGAGGGAGGATTCCGTCAAGGTCACTCCTAACCCCTGCGCTGTTGCTTTGATGCTGTCACTGTTCTGTACAGCGCAGCGCGGCGGCGACGGGACGGTTGTTCGATACAAGCTGAGTGGTTTGTTTTTATATTTGGACTTGAATTATAATAATTGTAAATCGATGCTTGCAATGCCGTATATATTCTTAGGCTTATGTGATACAGAAAATTTACTATTCACATTCATATCATGAATTTAGTGACGTATTTTATTCATATTTTAAAATTTGCCGTTCCTTAAAATTTGCCGCCCCCAAAAATCTGCCGCCCTGGGCGACCGCCTGGTCCGCCCACCCCTGGGGCCGGCCCTGAAGCTAAGTGAAATACGATGTTATTACCAAGCAAGGATCGGTCCTCCTGATAACTAAACTGACATAAAATAAAACAACCTTGATGACTTGAGGTATGAAACACTGATTAATAATTTCCTAAATATCATACACAATTTTATTCACAAAGCTTGTGAATAGCATATAATGAACAGTATTACTGTTTTTAAAGAAAAGCTAAAGAAATTATATTAAAACTTACTTAGTCTTGTGAGATTTCATTTTCTTAGGCAACCTAGGATTTTGACGGAAATATTCTGAAACTGAAAGAAAAAATTTATGAACAAGAAGAAACAAATCGTAATAAAATAATAATATCATAGTTGCTGTCGGGATTAAGTTTGATAATCATTCCAAGCAGAGACCTGTAGATCCGGAATCAAATAACTAAGGAAGCCTGCCAAAGCAATGAGCACTGGGATTTAGGAGTGAGCACTATCAATGAAGCTGATTTAGCGAATTTCCACTGTAGGAAAGAAGTTGTTACTGTAGGTCTCATGGTAAGACCTAAGCCCGAGACCATGATAACTTGTTGTTTTGGGGCCCTACGAGCAATAAACACCATTTGTTTGAATTTTTACTTTCTCCCCCAATATGGAGAAAGTATTGTTTTCGTCAAATGTTCAAATTTGAGTTGTTAGTGGATATATTCGTTTAAGTACTCCCTGAATCAAAAAAAGTGGTTTTCGGAGTGGTGTCTGTCTGTCTGCATGTGTGGATATGTGTGCATGTATGTGTGGATGTAAACAAAGGTAGAGAAGACACCAGTGGTCCTATTTTCATGAAATTTGGCATGTAAGTATAAAACCATGATATTTCCAGGCGTTTTTTCCATTGTTTTAAATTTTTGATTTTTAATAGTATTTAACCTAAACCCATAAAAACTATAAAAACCCAAATTTCTCAAAAAGGCTCAAACAATCTTGATAAAAATTTCATGGTTTGTAATGCAAGCCAAACATTGCATGAATTATGGTGTCTGGGTTATTTGTGATGCAAAACAATATGACAACAGTGTCTTCAATAAGACAAGACGTATTTTTTTGTCATCAGCCATCATGAAACCGTCAGCTATATTTAATAAAAATGACTCATGATGAAAACATAATAAATAAAATGACCAGAACCCGATTTTTAACCAATGATTTGATAAGTTAATTAACATCCAAAAGCAAAATTTAATAAAATGACCTAATTAATAACATGTGTGACTATTTCGTGACTTCCGTGACCGACATTAGAAATACGGGGTATTACGTGACTTTCTGTGACTTGCGTGACCTGGATGCACCCTGAACACCCGCATGTCTGTAAAAATTCAGGTTCAGAAGTTATAAGGATTTAATTGTGAAAAAATTTAATTTTTTCAAATTTACAAAATTATAATAACTAATCAAAATATGCTTGCAACCATTAAATTTGGCTTGAAAAAATAAATACTGTAATTCAGTATTTTAATTATTAGTCTGTCAACTTTTTGCAAAGATAATTGATATTTTCATTTGGCGGTAAACTCAGTACGATGTCTAATATAATTCTCATGACAAATATTCAAAACCTCTTTATCTCCCTCCAAACCAATTTCGATAGAATTTGGAATGTATCTGTGGGATGTTTGTAAATTTATTTTATTTCATTGTGGATTTCCTTGATTCAAGGGAGAAAGTAAGTTATGGGCCCAGCATGCTTCCAACCAGCCATTATTATGTTCTAGTTAGCTTGGTTTCAGGGTGCCGGGGGAAAATTACCAATTGAGGGTTTCAGGATGTAGTTCTATTCGTATTGCTTCCTTGGGAAGCGACTTGTTAAATTACCCATGCAGCTTTCAGCAGGTATTAAATAAATATCGTTTCACAGATCTCACTTGCCAACCATTACTCAATTCAATAGTACATTAAACCTTTATTCAGAATCATAGTAGTCGGTGGTTACACCGTTATGCTTTTATTTTGGCAGTTAATTATTCTGAACCACATGCTAGGTAGTGGAATAGTTGTACATGGAGTTAATTACTTAATTATCGTTCATCAAAGCTGGTTTAAGGTGAATATATGGCAATGGGCACGATCGGCCTCAGGGTAAACCTTCCACATAGATTTAATAATCCTACCCCCTTCACAGTTTCAGTAATTACTTGCTCAGACCAATCCTTTCCTGAAAATACATGACCACCTTACCATAGATTCGTATTCCAGCCTTATTCCATATTTAAAGTATTTCCAACTACCTACCACCTCCAACCAACAACTCCAACAGTTACAAGTTTGCTGATATCATTTATTTACATGTACGTTGAAATTTAACCTCTTGAAGTCCACGCCCGCGTATACGCGGGATACCCAAACCCCGCTGCTGGTACATGCCCGCATATACGCAGGATTGTGGCCTTGATTCAAATTTGGCACTCTTTCCGCCAGGGGTGAAGTCGGAATGCTTTGTTTTACTTCGATTACGTTTGGGAATAGTCAGGCTGTCTCTGGGATATTTTAGCGAATTTCCCCTATAGGGAAGAAACTATTACCGTAGGTCTCATGGTAAGACCTAAGCTTGGGACCACTATAACTTTTTGTTTTGGGGCCCCCAGAAGCATAAAACACTATTCGTTCGAATTTTTATATATATATATATATATATATATATATATATATATATATATTAAAAATATAAAGATAAACTGAGTACCCTTTTTAAAATATTTTTTATTGAGCAACATGTTTCGCCTTTATGGGCATTTTCTAGCTCTAAGTTTAACCTAATTTATTGATATATTACAATAATATTTACATATCATATGACTGCTTCATTTTTGTTCTTTTTTGGTCTAGTTGGTTTTTAGTCTTTTTTATATGAATTCTTTATTTGTCTTATTTTTTCAAATATAGGGTTGCTTGTAGGGATATGGCTATTCAAAATGTTTCTTGGTTTTTCTTTGTGGAATAGCCATATCCCTACAAGCAACCCTATATTTGAAAAAATAAGACAAATAAAGAATTCATATAAAAAAGACTAAAAACCAACTAGACCAAAAAAGAACAAAAATGAAGCAGTCATATGATATGTAAATATTATTGTAATATATCAATAAATTAGGTTAAACTTAGAGCTAGAAAATGCCCATAAAGGCGAAACATGTTGCTCAATAAAAAATATTTTAAAAAGGGTACTCAGTTTATCTTTATATTTTTAATAATAAAAGTAGCCCTTCATTGTGAAAATTATAATATATATATATATATATATATATCTATGTGTCTGTTAGCACGATAGCGGCCGCAAAAATGGTCCGATCTTTATGAAATTTGGTACGGACATGTAAAGTGGTAATCGATTGGACGAGTTCGTGAACCAGCCCGATCGGACCACCGGAAGGGGGGGTAAAGGGGGATAAACCCCCCCAAAAATGGGTTTTTTGAGTTTTTACATAGAAAAATAAAATTTTTTCAAATTTTTGTGGGCACCATTGAATTCAGCTCAATAAAACAAATAATTTAGTATTTTGAATCACTGCTCTATGCCCATTGGTTACCGAGATATTGAAAGTGGTAAACACAGTACGTTGTCCCAATGTTAACCTTATGGTAAATAAGTAAAATTCTATATCTCGCTTATTTCTCAACATATCTTGATAAAACTTGGTAAATGGCTTCTTCTAGTTCAGATCTACTAAATATTGAATTAAAACCATCCAGTTTTAATATACCTGTAGCAGCAAACCTGCATACTCATTTCCCATGTTATTCTTATGGAGCTTAACAAAACATGTCAAATCTTGCTATGTTTGCTTGAAATACGTTGTTTTTCATTTGAAATTCGCTGAGTATGCAGGTCTGCTGCAACGGGGGTATTGTTTTTCGTATTAGCAGTCTGCATCACTGAAATTCTACAAGTTGGTTTGTTGACAGCTGGCCCGTGTTTGTAAACATTGCGCAATGACGGATTGAAAACTTTTGAGTGACTGTGAAATTAGCGAATGCTCTGAAATTAGTGGCCTAAGTGATTTTCTGGACAACACAGATAGTGAAAGTGACGATGAAATAGATTGGGGAAATTGTGAGTTGAGTGTTAGTTTGTGAATACTGCAAGGTAATTCTTCAAAAAGAACCCGGACTGGGGGTTTACAGGGGTCCCAAATTACTTGGACTTTATGAGGTTAAAAAATACCAGAAAGTGACATGCTCTTTGGCAACCCGGGGAAGCTCAAGAGGTCGAAAACTAGGATTTTATGTTTACAAATTTAAAAAAATTACTTCATATTCATTTTTTATGTTTACTGAACTGAAAAAAATTTAGGTTTTCCACTTATACCCGAGCAACTGCGCCTGAACTATTTCTGTTGTGACTGCTGGCTATGATTTGCCTCATATATTTGCTGTTAATAAGACACCTTTAATATGTCACTTTTACGTGTTTAGTACCAAATACCTGCGGCTAGGATCGCTTAGACAGCGAATTCTGTAACTGCTACTTTTGATACTATGTAACCGAATGTGACTCTAGTCGCTCGAGCTACACTCTATATTTTGAACCAGATACCTGCGACTGGGAAAAACTCAGACTGTGACTGCGACTTAAAAATATCAGTGACAAAATCATAGTCTGTGTTTTATTTCTCATCCCTAGTTTGATTGCTTTTTAGGGTTTCAGACTTATAAATCAATAAAGAATGTCGAACTGAACTATCCAGAGTCTATATTGTACTTTCAAACAAAATGTCACCATTAATTAGTAAAAAAGATCCAAGATAAACAGTGTCCACATTGAAATCCTTACAAAAACCACTAAGAAGGCCAGGGCTTAATTTGTAAAGAAAAAAGTAACGGAGCTATTGCAAAACGAGTGGCCGCCGGGAGGGTATGGAAAACCCCCCAGCAGAAGGCGGGGGGGTCCAGGGCCCTCCGCCGGAATTTTTGTTTGAATTGCGATATAATTTGATGCCTTTTTAACGTTTATGACCACAGTTTAACAATTAGGCCGTGTTCACTTTCGCGCTAGCTAGGTTTGCCCTGCCGCGGCTAGAGTGTACTTGTGCCATAGTGGTCGTGAAGGTTGTGATCTCCAGCGCTAACTTACGTGTTTAGCGCCACTCACGACTCATGGTGGGAATTTACTATTGTCGAACAACCTGATTTGCCCAAACATTTGACGAACTATATGCCGCAAGAGGCCTTATAAGATCGACGTAGAAATGAATACGGTAATGCCGAACGCGCCCAGTACACGCTCGTATTGGCCTGTTTTGGATTTGCCCTTGATTGAAGATAGTTAACTTCCACCATCACTTGCTAAAGCCTATCTCGAGTTTATCAAGTGATCAGTATCCAGAATGGAGGTTAAAAAACTTCCATCTGTTACCTTGCGTGAGACTATGTAAAGAAAAATAGAGTTGTTAAATTGACTTAGAGGATTCCCAAATTGGAAAGAGTTTGTACACTTTTAAAAATCACTTTTTAAACAGTATTAATAAATTATGTAGCCAGAAAAAGGGTCCGGAGCTGTACCGGTGAGATGAGAAACCGCGCTCCAGTGAGCTCCGCTTTCCTAAAAAGTACCGGAGCTGTGCTCCGGCTGAAATTAGCCCCTGAAGAAGGCCTATAATAGTCTGGTTTATCAGTAACAAACACAATCAAGAACTGAAAATAGCCTACATTAAGCCTAGGCCTATCTTAATGAATTCTCTATAAAAACTGGTTATCGTATGATATTAAACTGGCCTTGATCATATTGATAAGAATGTAACAGTTGTCTAGTGCTAAAACAAATTGTAAGCCTAATTGAATGACTTAGGCCTACCATGGAAGAATAGGCCTAATTCAAAACGTAAAAGCCCTAGAAATTTATCTAATCTTAACCAAGGGCAGCTTTATGTTAAAACTTAACAAATACATACCTATTTATTATTATTTCACACTGACGGGTTCAAAGTTGAACAAAAGAAAGAATATTATACTTTAATTTTGCCGCCTGTCAAACACAAAAACAACCGTATTTTTTCACTGTTGCTGAAACAATTTTATCATATGTTTGGGCTTTAAAAATGGTCCACAATTGCCAACATAAAAGATAACAAAAAGTTAAAAGTTATTAGGAGACATGTAAAGACATCTGCATGTATACACTCTTTTTAGCGGGATAATTAATTTCCAAACTAGTTTTTGTCATCTAAAGTAGGGAATTTTTGCAAACGACAGTAAACCGATACGGTAATTAAAATTAGCTGATTTTCTTAACGCAAAGTTAGGGGCCGTTCACAGATGCGTAATCTGAAAATGGGGGGAGGGGTCCAGATTGAAAATGGTGGTGTGATGATGCGCATGGTGGTGTCTGAAATTACGTCATTTTTCAAGTTATATCTATCTATCTACCTATCTTTTATCTTCTATTCTATGTTATTAATTCTGTAAGCGATTTTTTAAAATCAAAATTGTGAGAGTTTGACAGCTCACAGGATGATGGGAGATGGCTCAAATGAAAGGTCTCGGTCCCAGGGGGTCGGGAAAAATAGCAGATTATGTCCACATATACCAGAAAATGAGAAATAACGAAAAATATCTTCCTTTTAAAATGCATTGGGATTGAAAAACGTCTGCTTTGTTTACATTAAACATGTGGTGCTAATGCTTGATTCAAAGCCGTATGGTAGATGTTGACATGTGGGATTTTTTTCAAAATGCAGCTAACTATGCACGTTCAATGTACTATAACAAAAAATATTTTAAATTTAAGATTTTCTGATTTTATAATAATTAAGGGTTTGAGTTTTTTCATAATTTAAAATAATTATAAAAAGTTAAGTACGTTTGTTTAGTTTATGTCATAACGATGCAGATATAATACCAAATTATCTATATATATATATAATTATGTAAGGGAAATTTTTGCGCCGAAATTGTGGGCGTTTGGAAGGTCGCAGGATGATGGGAGGGGGCTGAAATTGAAGGTCTCCATCCCAGGTACTCGGGGAGAATACTGAAATTGCTTTAAGCTTACTATAAAATGAGAAATTACGTAAAATAGCTGTCATTTAAAATCATTGGAATGTAAAAAGTTCTGCTTTGTTTACTTAAATGCTAGATATAATCATAATTAATTTTTTGGATCCAAAAGCCTATTTCCTAAGAAGGTATTTTGTACTGTAGTAAAGAAGGATTATGCTTAGGGGCTATTAGCCCCTTCAAGCCTCTAGTTTAATCACTAATTTGGATGGGATAGTTTCAAATATTTGATATAAATTTATTAAATTAAAGTTCATTACCTTAGAAACTTCGTAAGAAACTGTGTTCCTGATATTAACAATATACATTTAAATGGTAATCTTAGCTACAGTTGATAATAAAGCCTACACTACTATGCGTCCATCAAAAGGCCTACCATAAAAGTAGAACTGTACTACAAAGTTAGAACAAATTAAAAGCTAACCTTGATGATATGTTTTCAGTCAGTAAGTTCTGGTTTGAATCTTTGATTATAATAGGCGTCACGAAATTGCGATGTTCAAAATTGCTTAAACAGTTGACTCCCTGTATAATTTATATTTGGACTCAGCTGTTAAAGTAATTTCGAACATCGCAATTTCGTAACGCCTAGCATAACATTGTCAGTCTGGAACCCACCCCCTATTTTTAATTGCGTATTTTATGGACGGCCCATTACTGTATTGTTTTACCGACGGTGGCAAAAACTCCCTATTCTACGTAAGAAAATTAGCACTAAGAAACTTTGCACAGTTGTTGTACATGCACATTAACAAATGTCCCCATAGCCTAAATCCATGGCCATCAGATGGCTATGCTAAATCTCGTGCTTCAACAACTATCCTAGAAACCTCTCAGGCCCTCTACAAAAAGCAGATCAATACCTTTTGTATACTTTACATTGTTGACATTAGTAATACCCAAGGCTATATATACAGTCACAGAATAAGTTTAATTCTATGAATGTAAAACGATATGGTGTATGAATGTATAATGAATGTCATAATGAAAAGTACACAAAAGTTTTGAAACCACTTTTTGGAAAGACAACAGGTCCAAAAAATGAGTTTAAACGTAATATAATATATTTTTACAAATTTAAACAATAATCTATGTACACTCCAAAACACATTACAAATAAAAAATGGCGATATCTCAAAAACAAAAATAATATTACAAAACGCTTTGCGGCATTCAGTTCAGCAAGAAAAATTAGTTGCAAATCATTGATCACGGCACCTCTATTATATTTGAAATACCGAAATAGCCTTGAAATAGCTCATTTCAAAATGGCGGATCCAAGATGGCGCCCGAAACATCTAAATCCACCAGTATCAGGTAAAATGGCTCGACAATGACTACTGGTGGTTACCTGTCCATTTAACTTTACTAGAGATCGCCAGTGGTCGAAAATTCGACCAATTTTTAAAGTGACAAATAGGGATAGCTAATTTTCAAGCGAAATGATCCCCGCATATACCAATGCGTTTCTTAATACATTTCATATAGTACATTTTTCCATGTAAACACATAATAT
Source organism: Flexamia atlantica (assembly GCA_035578135.1). Taxonomy (NCBI): domain Eukaryota; kingdom Metazoa; phylum Arthropoda; class Insecta; order Hemiptera; family Cicadellidae; genus Flexamia; species Flexamia atlantica. The sequence goes on from JAQJVK010000009.1 coordinate 12,085,135, forward strand.
AACCAAACTGGGGGCCAAAAACAAAAGAGAAAGACTCAATCCTTGACTAATAATTCACTTCACTTCTGGCTTATGGCATGGTTTTTAGAAATTAGTATTTTATTAAGATAATGACTATTTTATTAAGATTCAATGTTTATTTTTTTAAGAATGATTATTGAATCAGAGGCAAGTAAAACTTCAGTAATCAAATCAGTTTATCGTGTACACCCCTTACCACAGTTCTCTCTCTCCCTCCATTAATTCCTTCCCTCACTCTCTACTTCCCTTCCTTCCGACCTTCTTTCCACATTTCCCTCCTTTTCTCCTTCATTCTCCTTTTACCATATCTCCTCCCTTCTTTCCTAACATTTGGAACTTTTCCCTCCTTCCCTCTCTTCCTATTATTATCACTAAAATGTAATTTATATTTTACCCATTATCCACAAATAAAAACAAAATTGGAATATAATGTGTCCATTTGTACTCTAGTTGCCAGACCCGGTGACAGGATTTTCGGGCCCCTGTGCAATTGAGAAACCCGCCTTTTTTATTTATCTCGATTCTGGGCCCCATTTTTATTAATCTCGTGTGGATCCTTGCCCCCTGTGAGTCCAGGCCCCTGTGCACTTGCCTCCCTCCCTGTCGCTGGCCCTGCCGGTTGCATGTCGATCAGTTAGTACATTGGATGGTAGGAACTTAACTTAATGTACTTTTTTCTTCCCTTTTTATCAGCAAATTTGTATGTCTTATAATCTTATTTAAGCAAGTAAACTTTATTCTTTTCCATTTATATATAAAATGGAACACATTTGAGTTTGATACCCTTAATCTTCTCTAAGTAGTCCTGATTTCAATCAAATTCTATATTTTTACTCCATGCCCCAATAAACTGTGACTTGTTTCTACATCAGATCTTTACTCTACGAAAAAATAGCATGTGATAACAGCTTCATATTATGCTAACTTTGTTTACATTTGGTTGTTATAATATCACCAAAACAGCAACTCATAAGGCTAATGTTAATTTTTTTGAAATTTTAAATTCAATTTTCTACATTTCTAAAAGACTAATATAAACTAGTGGATCCGAGCGCACGGAATCGTGCGCTACTCTAGCAGAGCGATAATTCAAATGGCGACAAATTTAAAACACAATCATGCTAACACGATCCGTCTTGAGGGTTATGTTTACACAAATTAAAAAATAACAGCAATTAAATTATCCAGCGTATCAAAATGTAAACAATTATGTTCTTCATAAGGATTAAATGGGAACTTTAAAAGCCAATGGGACAGAGCCCAAGGGACTTTTTCAAAAATGTAAGGCCAGTTTGCAAATCTACGCGACACGCTCTTTCCAATGAGCCGTCAATGATCAAAATCGGTTAAGAAATGACGGAAGAGTTCATAAGACAAATTTCGTGTTGGCGTATTAATTATATAGAAGATTTCAATGGGATTCTACACAACTACAGAAAAATACAATTTTATCGGTGTTCTTAGATTTTTGCTACGTTGCACACAGGCCGAGAAAAAAGGAGTACAAAAACCTTATGGAAAAATGCTTGCCTATTAATATAAAGATTCTTAGATAATTGGCTTATTTATGCAATACATAATGTTAAAACGAGTTAAAAATACAATGATTATTTAAAAACCCTAGACCTAATATATTAAAAATGGATATTTTTAAAAACGGTTTGAATCTAGTGTAAAACAGTAGTTTTGAATGATTGGTCTCAACACCACCTTTACTTTTTAGGAAAGTATTTTACATCCAATATGGCAGACCCTGATGGCGGAAGAAAAAATAGCCACTCACTCAAAATGAAGTAACTGATGACCAACAAAGTTTGTGGGTAGTCTGAGATTGATATTTTTTTAAATATGGAGAAAAGTCAGGGGGTATGGATTCAAAACTCACCCTGCACATAAGTCAAAACAAATCAAAGCAGCTTTATTTCAAAAATAATTGCTACAAAAATAAGCTGCAGACGGGTTGGTCATATAGCCCATGCAAAGTTTCACGAGCGGACCAATTAATGCTCATTTCCTTTAATCTTTGTGGTCAAAATTTACCTGCAAGTCCCTACTAATAGACAAGATCTAAGCCTACTAAAAAGTTAACTGACCAAAAATAATTTTCTAGGGGTTGGGTTTTCTTGCGTTTTAAAAATAAAACATATTTATAAAAAATGTAATATTATTGTTAGTTATTAAATGAATGTTGAAAATGATAAAACTTAGCAATACATTTGTAAACAAAAGAAAAATAGATCCCTTTACTACCAAACGAAGCTCAGTCCTCCCGGCACTTAAATACAAAAGTTACTAAACAATTGAGACTAGAAAAAATATTGATGCGGTTTCTTTTTGGAAGATAGATCGTTGATAGTTTTAGTAAAACATGCATGAGGAATGGCGGTGTGTTTGGGAGTCCCTGATTTGAATATGGGAGACGGGTTGGGTCATATTGGCCTATTGGTCAGTTATCTACTGTTACTATTTTTTATTGTGAGCTGACGGACCGAGCGCGAATGTTTGTAGGCTCAGCTGGCTGCCCAGGAGCGACTGGCAGACCCATTTAGAAGGAAGCTTTCTTAACCACCCACAACACGCGCGGGCGAAGAGCTGTATCAGAGCCAATGGACGAACGCTACCATTAAAAATTATTCAGAGGCTCGTAGATTACAGAGAAGAGTTGGTGACAGAGCATTATTTCTGGTTATTGCATTCTGGTAACTTTTTTCTTAATACATGCAAAGAAGAAAACTCAGATCACTTAAAAGTGGGACGCTTTAATTGACTTACTTAAAGCAGTATAATTTGCAATGTTCGCAGAAAAATCTATTCATTAGTGTATGTTTAGGTTATATTTTTATATTTATTTATTTGTGTATAGGCAATGCCTTTTTTAACACTATTTTCATGTATCATATATACATAAAACAAATAAAGATATGTTGATTTGATTTGATTTGAAGATGTCCTCCGAGCCAACCGATTTTAGTTGCATATTTAAGGCTGAAAGGACTAAGGGAAAAACATCTGCACTCTATCGGCAGGAAATCAACCCATTCGTAAACTAATGCAAATACATTTTTGTGATGGCCTTCGATCATGGGTGGATTTAGGCAAAACATTTGGAGTTGCCAACTCACCCCCAAATGTGAGGAATGGCATGCTCAAATCAAACATCAAACTCTCGTTCAAATGGTTAGTTTTAAGGATTGTTCCGAATCGATATTTACCCCTTAATAGTTTATTTTAGCTTATTCAAAGATATGTTTGAAAATAATTTGCTCCTATACTGCCAAAAATTCACCAGCACCCCCTGCACCTTCATAAATCCGCTCATGTTGGCCTTTATTTTAAACATATTTTGTTTCAATAATGAGAATGAATGGGGACAATTTTTCGCGTGATCTTTGTATTTAATTATTTTTTTTACTTTATATTCGGATACCTGTGAAGTTTCCTGTAAATCAATCCCTAACCTGTTGAAAACAAAACAAAAACCCACCTTTAGCAGAGTTTACTGAGAGAATGTTTTCTTCACTGTATGACGACTTTTTCCTCATGGTTCAAATGAAGTAGGTTTTGTTAACCCTCTTTAGAGTTTAACGTAATTCGTAACACTATTAAATAAATTTAGAAGTACCATGCTTCATATGAAATAAAATAAAGCAAAAGTTTATTGAAGCTGAAACGAACACAGCAGAAATCAACTAAAACAAAACAAATATTTATAAAATGTTCGTGATTCATATGTGGAAATAAACAAATTTTGTCTGAAAATTGTCGTCTGTATCCAAGAAAGACATGGATTGCCCAAAATCAGGTGAACGCGGTGGCAGAGTACTTTTCTAAAAACGTCAGTGATCTGAATTTGTAAGAAAGTATGGACCACCTGAAAATAGGTGGGAGGAGTCCAGACTGAAAATGACGGTTGGATGATGTGCATCATGGTGTTCCTTACACCATAGATGCACATGGGGGTGGGGTATAGACTTGAGCCGGCGCCATATTTCAAAATATATTTTTAACTATCTTTGATGGAAATATATTCAAACGTTGGATAGAAATTCAATTAGTACAATGAATTTTGAAAATTCGTAAGAAAATAAACATTCATCTTTCACCATGTTTATTTTTTGTTCATTTTAGTTTCAGGTCAAGTAAAGCTCGGAAATGACATACTGTATTTATCTTAAATCCCTAAAGCTAGGGTCAACGTGTATTTTCCCTCATCAATGTGTTAGCAATATTGATAATTTATACTGATGTAAATTTCAATTTCTTTAGAAAAAATTATCTAGGATTTTTTTCAAGCTACAAGCAGCCATTTTTTCAGTTTTATAATGAAATCGCTGAAGTGTCAAGCCGTGAACCAGTTAAAATTTGGACAAACACGTATCAAAGATAATACATAAAAAATTAATGCTTTCAACTTGAAAAAAATCAGATAAACTTCTAATACGATATGTGAAATCAATCCCTCTTATTTATTCACCGGATTTATTTAAATAAATCTTGAGTTTACTCTAAATTGCTGTAAAAAATAACTTTTTTCGTACATCTTTGTACGTTTATGTTAAAATGGAAACTTTTAATTATTCATCATTGTTTTTATCAGTATTTTGATAAAAACTCGTTGAACAAGTTGGGTCATTTTATAAAGTAAAAGGTTACATATAAATGTAGGCGGGAAAATTCGAGACTGTATTTTTCACCCCGAATAAGCCATAAAATTGGCATGTTATGGACATATAATTGACGGGGAAGGACATCAAGTAAAAACTATATTTTTCTAATTACTAATAAAAAATTATTAATTATTAATAAAAAATATTATTAATAGTTATGAATATACGAAAAAACATAGAAACACATATTGTGTCTAGACTGTACTACTTGCAGTATTTCAAATAATTTTAAAGTAAAAATATAGTGAGCACTGTGCATAAACATTTTGTTTAGTTTGATAACGAATGATAGTAATAATTTTCGAATTTCTTCTCCAAAGCCAATAAAGCATCAGTGGATGATCCAATTTCCAGTTTACAGCCTACATTATTACGTTTTTTGATTGCTGGTTATAAACTCCTCGGAATTCCTTGTAAATTTCACCACCAATATAACTTTTATTACTGGAATAATTCGTTAAGGCCCGAAAGTAGGTATTTATGCTTTTTCACTTCACCATATTCCATTCATACAATAGCTTACACATGCTGTATTGATACATGTACTTAACTGTTCGACGATACAAAATACGAATTTCCCGTAAATATTAATGTCGCTGAAGAAAACGAAGTAGTTCAATAACTCTTTTACAAACTCTGCACTCAATAAAAATCTGTTACAGAGAGAACTTAAATAAAACTTACTAACGTAAAAGTTGTGCAAAGCAAAGCGACTCGTCCATGCAAGATAGCCCCTGTTTTGTATGCAGGGCGCATAGCTTTTCTGTGGCCCTCTCAACTTTTTTATCACTGGACTTTTACAACCCGTGAGCCAGTATAATGTGTATTGCTTTTAAATCACACGAAAATGTCTTTTCACTAATAAAAAAAAACAGAATTGCCTTTTCATTACTTACACTGTTTAAAGTTAGTACCTGCGGTGGACCGAGCCATGCTCGGTTTTTTCATGTTTATATCAGTTCATCTAATTTCTATGAAATATTTCAGTCATAAAATTTATAAAAAAATCTTTTTATTACTCTATGCAATATTTATGCCACACGCTGCATTTGCTACGATGGCTGTAGTTTGCAAACAGCTGTTATGATTACTTAATTTGTTTACACTTTCCTTCTTTATTTCGTTGCTATTATGGCAACTCCTAAGGCCAATGTTAAAATTTTACAACTTTAACAAATCTAGTTTTATTACGTTATTAGATTTTCTCCGGCCGAGTTATCCGCATAGAACACGTTTTTGAGTCATACATTACTTAGGCCTATTTCCAGATTTTGAAGGAAATCCTCGGAGCCGTTTTTGAGATCATTGTGCAAACCAATATCGCGCCACTATCATCACGATCATCACACTCATCCTTCACTCATATTCAGGGTAACGTCCTCCATGAGGTACCTGTCTTAATAAAGTGATAAAGTGATTAAGTGATTAAGTGATTAAGTGATTAAGTGAAACAAGTAAGCAAGCAAGTATTACAAGAACGGACAATAACATTGCTCATATAGGAATATAGGATGAGAGAAACTTTTCTTTCAATAAATTGTGGTTCCGAGAAGTTAGGGCCCCTAATGAGGGAAAATTCAAACAATCCTTATTCATTATAGTACAAAATTCCTTCATAGCAAACTGAATCTACCTGATATTGATATTATCTAGCACCCACATGGTTTTCAATCATCAGCATCACATGTTTTATATAAACAAAGCAGACATTTTTTTAGATCCCAATGCACTTTAAATGACAGATATTTTACGTTATTTCTCGATTTCTGGTGAATTTCAAGCAATGTCATTATTTTTCCCGCCATCACGGAATAGAGACCTTTAATTTGAGCCCTCTCCCATCGTTCTACGACTTGCCAGACGCCTACAATTTTGACGCAAAGAATCGCCTTACGAAATTAAATATATGATGATGATTATGCTCAAATAATAAATTCGATCATATGATGTTCAAATCATAAATTAGGATTGATGACACGTGTTTCAAATATAATATTTGGTACAATTTCATAATAATGTTATTTCGTACAGCAACTTTGGGAAATAGATTCCACATTCGTTCGGTTGATTAATGAAACCCTCCAATTGGTCATTTGATAATTGTAACCTATTATAAGCTATTGTGTAATGGGTCGACGACAAAGCATTGTGTAGGTATTGTGTAGTAGCACAACAAAGCGAATAGCTGAAAAGTATAAAAGTACGATATAAAATCGGTTTTTCGGTACAAAATCACGATTTGGATATTTGAAATTCGGTCAGACGTAGCTTCAAAATGTTTAATTTAAGTGTTTTTTAATTCACTAAAACTGTGTATAAAGTTTCTGCTATCGGAAACTCCAAATAGAACCAGGGCTAAAGAAAAAAATAATCCTAAAATAGAAGTAAAAAGGTTTGATATCGTATTGTACAAATAGCGAAATGAAAAATAAAATAGAATGTTGTTGGGTTTGAAATTGAAAAAAAAACGTACAAGAAGAGGATTTTCCGTAGTTTATTAAAAATAAGAAACACGCCATATTCAAAGAACTTGAGGTTAGTATTCATTGTCCTTTGGGTCGTTTGGGTATGTCTCTTCGTAGTCCGGTTCTTCCACTGGTCCTTGGGTGGATGGAATCAAGGTATTTTTCGTACCATTGTAATGATAACTGTGTGATTTGATATCTGAAAAAATATAATTGTTAAAAGTAAAAATTAAGCTAACAGAAGTTTAAAGTCCCCACTGTCATGTACATAATTATTTCTACTTGTATTCATTTCTCATTTTAATTTCTATAATGCACTCAAATAGTATAAGAACCATCTTCACAACAATCTCCATATAATTCTAATTTCAATAGTTCAATGTTTCACTCATAGAGTGCATCAGTGTTCCAAAACCCCATCATATTTAAATCAAGCTCTCTGATTGGTCACATGACCAACTTCTTGCTTCTACAGACACTCTTGGGCTGAGCCTGTTAGTATGAGGACTCAAACATGCCTTTCTCTTAAATCATTTTAATAATTATCACAGCCGCTTATTTTATTATGAAAAGTATCTTATATACAAAGAAATCAATCAAAGTGAAGTATTTAACAGTGTTTAGTGGTGGACAGTGAATTTAATACTTTCTTTAAGGATTTTCAGGAAATATCAGAGGGGGCCCCCAGTCTACGTAGTCTCCAGTTAACAGTGAAGGTTAGTGTAACCAATTTATCAAACTTTAAAAATCTATACAGTCCACTTAATAAAAACAATGTAGCAAAAATCCTCACACCCACTTTGGTTGTGTGACTGGCTTATCTTATTCAATTCCGGCTCACTTTCACTATTTTAAAAAAGTACGATAGATTCTATTGAGGATACTTATCCATAGTTGGAGTGTGGAATACCTGATGAGTAATCTATTTTTAAACATTAAACTATGACCATTTTTTTAACATTTACCATTGACTTCAATGTTCCTTTGCAGACCTTCAACAAGACTCGGCTGTTGTTATTAAAAAGTGATTTAACTGGATTTTAACAATTTACTTCAAAAGTTATTTTATTCTTAATATTTGTTTTATTCAAAATGTATTTTGTCACACTAGTAAACTTTTCTAAAACAAATAATTCCTTAACGCTAAAGCCCCATTTTTAGTTCTGGCATTCCAGGAATAACGGGCTTCATGAAGACCCACTCAAGGTCTGATATATCCAACCGTAAAACGAAGGCACCAAGATGAAAGATGATGATCGGTAAAGTAATTTAAGGACTTATGGTCCGATTTCCCACTAAAATTGTGATAGCCTACATACAAAATCGGTGGAAATAGGTAATTAATTTTAAATTATAGTTTTCAACTGGATTCTGTCCAAAAAACGGGCTAGAGGTACTCACCCAACAGCTGAAGCAACATGATGATCAAGAATCCCATGAGGCAGACGAAAAACGAGAGTAGCCCCATGGCCCTCTCCCGCACCTCTCTGCTTAGCAGCTCGTAGATGGCTTGGTACAGCAGGTTGCCCGCGGCCACTCCCCTGAGTACAGTCAGAATGGCCAGCTCTATCCCCAGGTACCATAGCAAGGAGCCTACCACCTCGCCTGGACGCAAACACATTAGAGTAGAGCAGCCCCATCGTCCTCTGCCGCACCTCCTTGTTCAGCAGCTATGACTTGGTACAGCAGATGGCTTAATTAGATGGTTTGGTATATCAGGCCCGTGGCCACTCCTCTGAGTAGTCAGGGTGACCAACTCTATCCAGAGGAACTACAACATATACTTTCCATCTCAGTACAAAGTAAATATTTTTAAAAAATCAAAATTCGGCATATCTTCGGAAGCTCTAAGAACGGGATACAAAACACTATGAAGTGTATAAACAGTACCACTTGATTCGAATGCATTTTGAGATCGCAGCAATTTTAATCTATCGGCATCGTTATCTATAAACCCATGTAGAGCTCGATCGCTTGGGAGTGTAGGTACAAGCAGTTCGAATTGAATACTGTTATTTGATTTTGAATTAATTAAAAAAAAACACCCTCTCGTTTTACATCTGCCGCTGGCTTTATGTCTAAACAGAAAAGTAGCTGGACAGCTTATTTGTGCCGCGCATTTATGCAAATTAGCTCTTACCTTGTTATAGATCAAAGTTTTTTGAAGCAAAAACATCAATATAGAAGGTTAAAAAACATGTTCTAGTTTCACTATGAATAATTTGTTCTGGGAAAATATAAAGTAAGATTCAATACGAAGCCTACCTACTGCCATAGCGAAAGTGACGAAGACACAGAAGAGCACGACGACCCTGGTGGAGCCCACGGGGTGGCCCAGGAGGCGGGCCGAGGAGGCGGCGGAGTCCAGGGAGCCCGCGACGCCCGCGGCCGCCGCCATGATCCACGTGGAGGCCGCCGAGTCCGCGAGCCCCACCGCCGCACCCTGACCCAGCGCATGCACCTGCGGGTGGCAAACAATCCTTTACATTTTTGATATGGTAAATCCTACTTGTCACAGCCTACTAATATTATAAATGTGGAAGTATGGATGTTTGTGTGAATATCTGTTCTGTATTTCAACCACGTGAAAAATACTGGACTAACTGAGCTGAAATTTTGCAGGAATAGCCACTATATCTGAAAAGAACATAGGCCTATTCACTTCCTTGAAGTCCCCTCGGGCTACGCCCCGAACATTCTTAGCTTCAATGTTTACATTTTATAAGGATAAGTATGTTAACATTCAAATACTGAATTGTAAACAGCTGTGAATACTAAAATTTGACAGTTAAAAAAGCTGAAGTAATAACTGCTGTAATTTTTATCGTGAGCGAAGCCACGTGCAAATGCCAGTAATCAATATATTTCAATGTATATAAAACGAGTTTTTTGTTGGCATATTTCGTGCTGCAGTTAAAACTAGATGTCGTAGACACTTGATCTTGGTGTCAAAATTTAAGCTTTGAATCTCATGATGTGCTCTATGGTGGTTTGGTTTTGATCTCTTCAAGGACTTAGGCACAGGATCGTCCGAAAGGGAACCATGTCAAGGGTTTTGGAAGTGCTTTGAATAGCTACTATGGTTACCTTTGGAATAGATACTATGGTTACTAACAGAATGCAGCACTAAGAAACAAGAAGAAAATAATCTCCCAGGCATAGCCAAGGTTATCAGTTAGTAATAAATCAAATGAATAAAAATGCCTTTATTGAATTAAGTGTTTCTCTGCTATGCCAGTTTTTTTTACAACAACTATTGTCAGTACATTATTTCAACTTAAAACTGAATATCTTATATTGCAAAAATATTTATAAACCAGCTAAACCTAACTAGTAACTATGCTTAATTTAAATATCTTTTATCTTACATTTAAAAGAAACAGATAAGCTTTTTAGGTCATCGTGGAGCTTATTTGACAACCGGGGCCCAAAATATAAGAAATCCTCCACCCGAGTTCAAGATTGTTTTTGGGAAAGCGGAGTCTCCCACCATGACGAGTTCTACGCTGAGAGCCCTAGTCGCGTAAAGAGAGCCTCTCGCAAAGGTAGTCGTGCTCACTTGTCATCAAAGCTCTGTGTTTCATGCAGCATGTCAACATTCCGCAAACAGCTAGCAGCAACTTGACCCCTCCGCGGTATTGGGATATATTATCGCATCGATTCAAGCAAATAACAAAGCGAACAGCAGAGTTTTGGAGCTTTTGGATCCTTTTCAAATTCCTCTTTGAACGGATTTTCCATAGCGGGAAAGTAGTAATAAAATGCTGATAAAATCAGGGACTGAACAAGTTTATTTCCAGGTTTGCGGGAACCTGGGGGAACCCAGCCGTAAGTACCCTTACCTCTCTAATCGGGTCACTGGGGAGGTGGCCTTTAGATACTCGTGAAGCACCATCCACCATCCGTATACCCGTGGGCATCACCTGGTATACGGATGGTTCGAAAAACCATCTGGAACAGCGGCAGGGATATAAGGTGTCAGACCCAAGGTGCATTGTTGCATAAGCCTGGGGAAACTGGCTACCGTATTCCAAGTGGAGGTTGTTGCGTTGTCTGAGTGTGCGAGGATGTGTCTGGATTGTGGCCTCAAAGGCCACACCAAATACATGAAATCAGACAGTCGAGCTGCACTGATGGCACTTGACAGCTACGACTTCACCTCTAAGGCAGTTTGGGGCTGTCATCAGGCCATAAAAACCCTGGGAGAGAGCAATAAGTTAATAGTTGGGTTCCAGGGCACAAAGAAATTGCGGGCAATGAGGGAGCTCACATGCGGGCAAACAGAGGAGCTGACAGCCCACTCATTGGTCTGGAGCCTACATGCGGTGTTGCCTGCAGCACAGTGCGTAGCACGTGAAGAGGAAGAAACAGCCTCCCACGTGGTATTTGAGTGCCCCGCCCTACAAGGTCTGCGCACTAGACTCTTTGGCCTACCAATGAGTGACCTAGGGGAAGAACAGGTTCCGTCAAGGATCTGGAATTTGACGGAGCGTGAGGACCTGTGTCTGAGGGTGCACAATAAGCTGATTTAGCTGCTTTTCAACTCCATGGTCGAGTGAAGCCTTGGCCTTTTCCAAAAGAAAAAAACATTATGATTGAATAATGTTGTTTGAGATTTAGCAAAGGCAAAGTAAGTATTTTGAACTTTAATTTAATTTTTTAACGTCATAGAAGTTTAAAAAAACATTATTGTAAAGGATAAGACATATCTTAGTTGGTTTACCGACAGCAGAGCTCCCCGCGTCAGCAGGTGTAAGGACGAGGAGTGCGAGGCTGCCGAGGAGCTGTGGGACCGAGGGGCTGAGCCGCCGCCACTGCCGGGACCGCTCTCGGAGACCTCCTTACCCGGGGAGACCTGGCGTGGTGGGAACAATGTTATACAAAATATCAGTAAGTCATATAGAAATGACCTAATTTAAACTGTGTAAAACAAGAGTGAAACAAGATTTAACAATCGATTTTAATCTTTTACTGCTCAATAGTTAACAGTCTGGTATTAACAATGGACAAACTTTACCTTTTTTTAAGCTATTTATGTCTTTGTGAGAAACTAACCAATATAAAATGTAAAAAATCCAAATCAAACAATTCCTAGAAAAATGGTTGGTTTGAATAATAAACTGACATTAATATTTGCAACAAACCTAGAAAAAAATTGTGATTGCTCGAAGCTGTAACAACACAACTCATTTCCAGGTTTTTTTTATGGAAGAGGGAATAGATTGATTAGAAGAAGATTTGAGATAGCTCTAACAACACAACTTATTTCCAGGTTTTCTTTATGGAAGAGGGAATATATTGATTTTTTAATACTTCACTTTAGAAGAAGGTCTGAGATTGAGGATCATTTCGTCAAGGAGGAAGGTGAGCAGGAAGCCGGCGGTGACCAGCAGTTCCGAGACGGGCAGGCGGTGTTCTGGCAGGAGGTGGCGGATCATCAGGGCGACCTGAGGCAGCGGGTGAACTAATAGTGTGGAGAAACTAAGAAATCTGTAAACCATAACCCTAAAATTCGAGTCCCTCCGACTGCAATATTTATCTGGTACTGTATTGGGCAGAAATGTTTTTTTTTCAATAAAATATTATTATTATCATTTAAACAAGGAGCTTTTAAAACCTAATCGACATAATTTATTCAAGTTCATAAAATGTTTTTGATACATAATGATTTCATTTTTTTACCTGCCTTTACTAATGTCCACTAATTGGAATATTGGTTCGGATTATTAGAGGCCGATGGCTAGTATGATGTTTAAGTGTCCATGATACGCCCTAAAGATTACACACCCTATGTTGTTGCAAATTTTGTATGTGAGGTAGGCAAGTGAATGTAGATCTCTTTGACGCATTGGAAGATCCAGCAATGTCAGGCAAAAATAAACACTTTAAGTTTTCAAGAACATTGTGCTTTAACATAAAGTGATTACCTTCAATCCCTGAACGAAACATCGAAATCTGTCCCCAAAAATGATCCTAAATCTAAGTATTTCAGGATATTTTTTCTTGAAATTAAGCTCTATTAGCAATTATTCTACACGTCAAGTAATTTTTAATACTTCAATACCATCGTTAAATATGGTCGTCAATTAGTGTTTGATTTCAAATATATTTCAGATTACAGTAATAGTATCCAACGTAGTTTTCGCAGCTCTATATAGTTTTTCTCACAGTTTAGAGAAGAACAGCTCTTTGAAGCGGCTGCTTTCATGTTTAAAAAGAAAGGACTGCTTGAAGGCCAATTGAATGAGCCGCTCCCCAGCCACATGTTGTAATTAAATAAACACTCTTCCTACTGTTTAACACACAATGATATCACAGAGGCAATCAGTCTAGCCTGGACTAAATAAATGCTTCTAACACAATAAACTCATTTTCCATATTGTAGCATGTTCAACATTGTCGCTATTATCAACTTCATTGCAAAATAGCCTTTTCTGTTGAAATTATCCCTTTTTTGTTTTAGTGTTTAAAATAACACGTAAAATTAGATATTTAGTCGAGCTATCCCTTTGAATTTAATGCCATGAGGAATTGCACGTGTTTAACATAGCTTGATTTACACTTTTGACATTTTAATTCGATCTAATAAGTTAAAAAACTAGGCTAGGTAAAAGAGCTGCACCTTGTTGAAAATACCTGTATAATCTAACTGTCAACATGATATAAATTAACTTCAATAAAATATGATTAGGCATATCAGACTAATTCTGTTTACAATTAAAGTACGCACCTCCGGCATCGTATGGAGGAACACCGTCCCCAGGAGCACACCCCCGGCCAGGGAGAAGCCCGTGGCCAAGGCCAGACTCGCCTGGCCGAACATACAGAATAATAAACTCTCTTGTACCACGAATATTATTTGAACTATCATATTATTACATATGAAGTGTGTATGCAAATTTCATATGGGTCAATTTTGTTTAATTGATGTATAAATAGGCTATGTTAATTACTAACTACTAATTAAAGATCAATCGGTTGGTTAGTATTATATATTTTCAAGATAGTTTTAATATTTTAATATTTTTGGTTACTTTCATAATGGTTTTATGGTTGTTTTGTCGATTGTTTTAGGTGATACAATATGTACTATTCAAAAGTTGAATTTACTTTAGTTGGTTAAATTAAAGTCATCATTCGTTTTTGTACCTTATCTGTTTAGTCATATAAACTTAGTATGTGGCCCTATCTCCATTTAGGCAGCGGGAGTTACAGTTTTTATCGCGAGCAAAGCCACGGGCAACTGCTAGTCTAAGTATATAGAATAAGAATAGAAGAAGAATATCGAACATCAGTTACCATAGAGTTTCCTAAAAAAACAATCAATAGCATCTGACCATCAGTAATTTTTGATCATAAGTAAAATAATTATGAATTTCTTAACGATATTTTATCTATTATTCACAACGTATTACAAATATTTCGTAACAGAAACCAAATACGCAACTGAGCTTCCTTATTAGATATTTTGTCCAAATAAGTTTCAGTTACGTATCATTTGAAAGCATTGAAATGAAATTAAAACAGTTATATTCCATGACAAAGAGTACATATGCGGCAAGCGATAAATACATGCATAATACTGTAAACAACATGTATTGTTCCACTATCTTGGGCAAGTCATTACAACTATTCACACAAAACTGCTTGGATTATAATTAAAAGCGTTTAAAAAGCCTCGGCCTGTACGTAGGCCTCGCTTGTTATCAATCTCAAAATATTTTAAGGTTTTGGATTTAAAAGAACTTTCACAAAGTAACTAAGCCAAGCCATTTCTGAAATCCTCTACAAATACAAAGAAATCTAAGGGTATGCAATGAGTGAAAACGTAAAAAAATCATAAAAACATAAAAATGGATCCTTTAGCATAATGATGTTGACCAGCGTCACTTTTCTTTCTGGACCTTAATAATCACTATTTACAAAGGAATAAATCTTCAAAAAATTTTCTGTTAACGTTAAAATTTGGATCCATCTTTATTGCTAAGACAAAAAAACTTCTCCCTGCACCTCAGACCCTCACAACTACATTTTTGCTTTGGTATGAAATATTTTTTTTTAATTTAACAATACAAATGAGAAATACTCGCGGAAAGGAAGACTCATAAATCTCCAATCTGTAGAAATATAAACACCCGCATGCTTTCCTGGAGCAATTACCACATATTCACACCTAAGGAGCCAATAAACGCAGGTCAATGACCTATACACAACTTCAACTTCCCTTCCAACCTCATTACATACCCAGGGAGGTGTCCCACCCTCCTGGCGCCGGCAGACGACCAGGGGACACAGGCCGACACAGAGCCGTGCACACACGAGCGCCACCAGCGCCACACACTTGTGGCCGAGCAGCTCCATCCGCCACTGACCCGCCACTGACCGCCACTGACCACCACTACAGCACCGCACTGCACGCCACGCCAGCTGTAGATTACATCTCGGTCGATACGCCGAATCTGACTTCATTCACCTTGACTTACGTCTTAAAGAATTTCACGGTCTCAAGATGATTTGACTGTAATGTTACGCGCCTAAAAAAATGTCAGAAAAAGTAAATTGATGGAGATAAACATTCTAGAAATATGAGTCGTGTAAAATAGTACGTTTGTTTAACGTACTCTACCAATTATTGATATTAGAAGGATAAATTGTAAACTAGACAGAATTGTTCGGATCCCACGTTAAAATGCAGGTCCCTTAGTTAACATTGGATGTTGGGCTATTAATTAAATGTCCTGTCTAAGGAACATGTCGGCCTTAGTCTGTAGACAAGACTACAATATCGCGCCACAATAATTATTCACTCATCTATCATTCATACTTGGCTTAAAATATCTACCGGGGTAGGTCGCCATTTTAAGTAATTTATCAAAGAAAAATCATATAGCGTATTGGACAAAAAATGCTTAGAGATTGTTTTTTGATCGATTTTACTAATATTCTTCTTCTATTCTTATTCTCTATACTTAGGTAAGTATAAAAGTAAATGATCGCGTCGTTTCCTTTGGTTATCAAATGATTTACTGATGGATAAAAATTGAAGATTGAAGATTTTAGTGATCAAAAACTATTAATTTTTATTCTTGTATATGGCATTCCCACCTCTTTACTGTAGGCCAAATATTCATAGGGACATTAACATAAGCTTATTTATCCCAGAGCCATGTACAGGACGGAGGCGACATTCGAGTGCGAGACACGTCCCACAGTTTCACTCACCTCTCTTATCGTGACAGCGTGCATATACAGAACATGTCGAGATAATACACTCTACTCTCTTGCTTAGCTTCAAATTTAGCTGTAAACTGGATAAAACAGCTCGTTCGCAAAGCAAACATACACTAATTTAATAAGAAGGAGGAAATGTAATAAATATCTAACATAAATCATTTTCAATTTTAACATTCATCCTTTCTTAGGGAAATCTGAAACTGATAACATTAGTATCAACCAACAATCTGTCAGTTTTGCGGATGACCGTTACTGCAGGGGACGGTAAAAATGTTGGCGTACATGTTCCGAAAGAGTTTTTAATCTATGCTACCAAGACTAATAAACATATATGATCCATTGAAATGTAGCATGTTCTACGAAAACGTATTCCACAGACACGAACACTTATAAATAATATAACTGCCAGTGTCACCACACCCTTTGATGGTGTGTTTTCGTGATGGCAAATTAATCACAATTTGTTAACATTGAGGTTAACTGTGTCGATTTCCATTATGTATTATGATTACATGAAGACGCCGACGCAACTTAGAGCATAGCTGAGAGCTGATGCAAGTGAACGATGAGTAAGTGTGGTGAAATAGAGGCGTAGGCTTCTAGTTAAGCCTGATCAGTTTATTAGCCATTACCATAAATAAATGGTACACCCAATAATTTGAATGGACATTTTTTTAATTTTAAGGAGTTTTTGCCATCTACGGTAAGACAACATGCGGAAAACACTACACGTTTTTTAACATTGTAGAAAATCAGCAGACTTTATCGACCGTATTGATTTACTGTTGGATGCAAAACTAAGTTTTTCCTTTAACTTCTAAAACGACATTTGAACATACAAAAAAATTATCAACACTAAAAAGTCTTCACACAAAATAAAGAGATTTCACACAAATTAATTAATTAATACTTTATTCAATGAGAGTGTAAAGTGAAGCTCTACCTC
The DNA here is from genome assembly GCA_035578135.1 of Flexamia atlantica. Lineage (NCBI taxonomy): Eukaryota > Metazoa > Arthropoda > Insecta > Hemiptera > Cicadellidae > Flexamia > Flexamia atlantica. The sequence goes on from JAQJVK010000009.1 coordinate 12,102,468, forward strand.
CTGCGCCAGCTGCGGTGCTGGCAGGCTGTCACATGAGAACCTGCGATTATTGTTACACTACTCTTTAATATTAACTGGATCTGGATCCGAATGAATGGTTACGAAGGCAACTATGGTTAAATTTGTTACCAGTGAACTTAAAATGTAAATGAGCGTAACAAAAAGTGAATAAACAGTTCATAAAATATTAAACCATTTATACATATTTTTCATTCATAAACAGTGCATACTATTTCATTTAATGTTCATATGATATGGTTTGTATTTTTTCATTTCAAGTCACTAAGTCGAATTGCTGTGAACCATCAATGAAAACACATGGACTGCCTTTTCCCTGACTGGTTCTTTCCTACATAAATGTTATTTAAGGGGGGGGGGTGTTTCACTCTACACACTCACTGAATAAAGTTTAGGTAAATTATCATAACTCATTTTTTCACAGGCTCAATAAATGAAATTCTCTGAAGAAATAAAAAAAACATCTAAGAAAATCTTTTTAGACTTTCTGAAATTTATATTTCACTTAATTAATTTTAAATCATAATAGTTTGTTATATTATTCAATATATCAAGAGGCTATGTTAACATAATTAGATAAATTAAATTGAATCATTGATATTATCTCAATAAATTCGGCAATTTATATAGAAAACTTTGTTACGAAATCTGAAGGCATTAAGATTTTAATATGAATTTCAAGGACTAAAAAAAGTCCTTGTAAAATTTTTACAGAAACCTTTCATGTTTTGCAATTTTTGTTTATCAGCCTTCTAACAAAGAAAGATGATGGTTCCTAAAATAATTTGGCATATTCGTATGTGCGCTACGTAGAATGTAAAGTACAGAACGAAAGCAATGTTTTTGGGGGAACATTATGGAATGTTCATATTTCAGAGAGGAATCTGAAGCAGCTGACTGCTAACTTTGTTTATCGATAAAGGCTTTATTAGTTTTGAACAATGCAACTTACTACTTAACTCGTTTGAAGAAAACTGTGTTCTTAATTTTGATAAAACCTCGGGTTACTGTAAATTTATTCTTACATATTTGATTCCGGGAGAGGATAATTCTCTTCTTACTAATTATTAAAAAGAACATTTAGACTATTTTGTTTGTGCTTTTTATTCTGATATGTAAAATAGGACAACCAAAACTGTCGCCTTTCTTACTAGTAATTTGTATCTCCGATAAAATATAACATGAATTATTTTGCACGGGAAATCCCTTGATTATAAAATGAATTTCTGAAAACTCTACAAACACTTCCTAATATTTTACCAACTAAATGAGGCAAGATATTATAAATCAGCTTTTAAAAGCTCAGTAGTTTAAAAGGGCCACCACTTTTACTTTTTCAACAAAGTATATAAAATTTAAGATGTTCCATAATTCAAAATTATTATAATATTTCATTGTTCCCAAATCGGGGGATACATGTTAAGACGAACCGCTTAAATTTAACTGGTATAGTAAGTCCCTCTTTCTGGAAGAGCAAATTACAAAAAATGAATTCAATTTGAACCATGTGGGACTTTTAATTCACCGATACGTTAGAACGTGTTTGAATTTGGGGTTGAAATTCTATCTACTCACAGATCTACTGGAAAACGAGTTTTCAGATTTGAAGCAATAAATTAAGTTAAATTTAAGGAGAATCCATGGCATGTTTTATGTCATGATATATCAAGGTTGACTTTTTCAAACGATTTAGAAAAATCGGTATAGATGGCAATAATCCTTTCACTAGCATCGAGGTCGGCAAATATGTCACGGATAAGCTCTAAAAGATTCGTTGTAGTAAAGATTAGGTAATAAACTATGATTATATGTAGTGATTTTTGATTTTATAAAATGAAAACCTTTATGGATAGTTTAAAAAATAATCGAGCAAAAGAATTTGTTAAGGAAAGGGTAGACATTCCTCAACATTATCCCCACTACCCGATTTAAATATATATTTACGACGTTAGTTACTCATTTATTCCATTTATATAAAAAAACAGTAGAATAAATAGAAAAATTGAAAAAAAAGGTTTGGCACCAACATTATAGTATCCTTCGATCACATAGGCAGGAATAACTGTGCCAAATAACTGTTGGCTATTGCTTGTGGTTGATTTGAGAGACTTTACTAATAGTTTTACAGGAAACGTAATTAATTCATTCCTTTTCAGAACAATAATATCGTGGTACGTTTTAGGTATACAGGTAGGAGTTTTAGGTATACAGTTTTAGGTATATAGGAAGGAGCGGTTTTATCATCCAAAAAGGAAAGTACAAAAAACTACAAATCCAACTATATAATGTTTTAAAGTTAAGTTCATTAATATGTGTGGAAAGACCTTCCTAAGAGATTTAGTAGGACTAGTTGGGTATTTTTTAACGAATATATTTGGTTTAAAAAATAATCAGAATTAACAACGATCACTTGAGACTTGCATTTCTTCTATATAAATAAAATTAGAGTTTTGTCTGTACATTGCTCAGAATTATGAAATGTTTGGTTATTTTTGCGTTTTGAAGGTCAGAGAATCCGAATCAAGCCTTATCTCAATTTATGTCACGATGTGTGTTGGTAACGCTCAACATCACACTTTAGACCGCTTTTCACGCAAAAACTAGAGTACTGTTATGGCTGAAACTTTTTTCCTGTGTTTTATGCACATATGAGAAGGCTTTAGACCACTAAAAACTAGCATACGTCGTTTTGAAATTAAATAGCAAGCTTCTAAAAACCGAGTTTTATTTGATTTCGACCAAGTTTGTTTTGAATTTCCCCATAATTCAAGGGGATGACGTTTTGTTTACATTTTCAGCGTTCCAAGCAGATGGTAGTTACCTTCACTGATGGATTCGTCGTTACAGATGTTTTATGATTTCATTCAGTTTTATGTTTTGGTTTATAATATTTCTTTTCAATTGACATGTACTATATAAAGTTAATATTTTCCCATTCATTATATATTTATCAGGATTTTCAATATTTTCATCCTGATCTGACCCTCGGATTTCACCACAGACCAAGGCCGCGCACAGACCCTCTCAAGATCACATATTATTAATATCCTTATGCCAGAATTATAAGTGATGAAATGTTTATATTCAAACAGATGTTAAAAGCAAGACATTTCATAGAATGTAAAACCAGCTGCCTGTAAAAAATAAAATAAATCACTGATTAGAGATACTTAAAAGTCCTTCCTTATAACAGCTGTTAATGAACGATCTAATGTAATCCATTTTTAAAAAATTGCGAGACGGCTATGTTATTTTGTTGTTGTTCAAAATAGACCCTAAAAACATTAGAAAATACTTTGATGGCATTTAATCAAGGCATTTTCTACTCTACGTACATAAACTTTCATTAAACAGGAAACTGCTTTAAGATTCACTAAGTACGCACGGTCAATATAATAGCACAGACTACTATAATAGAGCTATGAAAGCCCGTTCATTCTCGCTTGGGTACATTCACCTATAATAGCACAGATTCAACGATAGGCCTACTTAGTATAAGCCTTCCCAGGCAGGGACACCCTTAGGGGTTTTATCGGCGGGGGCGCTGGATTGTGCTGGCATGTGTAGTATAGAGAGGCCAAATAAAAATGCCTCGTGCGGGGGGGCCCCGCAGCAATATTTCTAAGTGCTCCTTCGCAGTAGACCTGCGTTCTTAGCGGATTCCTAAAATTTTCTGGCTGATGAAAGTATATCTACTTTATATTTGTCAAATACCATGCACTGACCGATCATCGCACAGCCCAAACTACTTGAACTTGACTTAGAACCTTGAAACTTTTCATGGACGTTCCTATACGGCGTGAGCATCCGCTGAGAACGGGTTTTTCAAAATTCAAGGTTTTCTGGGTTTTTTCGGTCTAAAATCTTTCTGTAAAATTAAATGGATGATCTTTCGATTAAATTGTCAATTTTCATTTAATCAAGAAGGCGGTTTAAGCTTCACATACAGATAGGTAGTGTGGCCTTGGATAGGTCTTTACAGCTGATTTTTATAGTTTGGTTCCTTTTATCATGGTTTTATGGTTGACTTTTTTCTTTTAGGTGATATGTACTATATTAAAGTTACCAAGAGTTTTTGTACCTTATCTATTTAATCATAAACTCAGTATGTGGCACCATCTTTATTTAGGCAGCGGGTGTTAAAATTGTTATCGTGAGCGAAGCCACGGGCAACTGCTAGTACAGTAATATAATTTCAGATTTATAATTGAGCCTAAGTCTTCAATCCCTTTATTATTCATAAGAGTTACAGTAAATCGTATCTGTTAGTGTTTGAAAGTGTTATATCTTAGTTTTAATTTATAAAATTTCCATGATATGTACTCGTGTGTGGATGCGCGGCCCTGCAATGTGCACCAAACACACGTAACGCAACATTTATTCATGTAATTACCGGCCAAGTTTATCGCTGCGGCCGCAGTGCGAGGTCGTTTACTGTTGTTGGGCCTTTTTGTGATTTAATTTTGTCGTGATGCATTCCATCCAAATACATGCTCCGTTGTAGTTTTTAGAAAAAAAATGATATCAATTAGTTTTTATATGGGATTGAAACTATAAACATTTCAACAAAGATCCGTAACAATTTATAGAATATGCCGTCATCTAATATATTTTGTTGTGTAATGTAAGAGAAAAAGAGAAAACACACTGTATGATTAATTTTACTAGAAGGACTCTAAAAAGAACTGCATTGATCTGACTTTGTCAACAAGTTAGGTTAAACTCAGCATTTGTTTTTAAGTTTTTTTCAGTCTATTTTGGCTTTTAAACTTGCCTTATAGAATCAAACGTTATTTAAAAAAAACCATTATCAAATTTTAAATTAAACCATAAAGGGTTACTTGAACCTCTATATAATATACTTAAGACGAATATACTTCAAACTCTTGAGCGGAGTGTAAGGTTTTGTAGGTTCCCATGGAGGTTATTAACCTCGGGGCCCAATTTATTGTTCCTTATGATTTAAACTGTTGTTTGGACTTTTATGTTTTTTAGTAGTTTTATATTGTATATAATACTGTATTGTATTGTAATTGAATATGTCAAGGAGTAATAAAGATTTATTTTCATTTCGTATTCCTAATTTTTAAATGTGCATTTAAAAATGCATATTAAATATATTTTGAAACTGTTACAGGTCTGCAAAATAATTTAAATTCTATTGTGGTTTGCTATTATAAGAGTGAATAATAAGGTTTACTTTTAACGCTTTTATATTTTACTAGCTGATGACCCCGGCTTAGCCCGGGAGATTATTTTTCTTCTCGTATTCTTGTTGTTTCATAGAGCTACATTTTGTTAGTAATTTATTATGGTAACCATAGCAACTATTTGAAGATCTTTCAAAATCCTTGACATGGGTCCCTTTAGGACGGTTCTGTGTCTTAGTCTTTTAAGATATTAAAACTAAACGACCATAGTGCACATCATGAGATTTCAAGCTTTAATTTGACACCAAGATCAAGTGTCTACGACATGTAGTTTTGGCTGTAGCCCGAAATATACCAACACACAACTCTTCTTTTATATATATATATATATATATATATATATATATATATATATATATATATATTGATTAGTGTAAGTTTAAATGAGGGTATATTGATCTCAATAGACATTTGAAATTTAATAACGATTGATCAGGTTCAGAATTTTTCTTATCACTTTCCAGCGTCGTTCAATATCCTATCTCTACAGAATTGACAGATTATCAACTTCAGATTCAGCTGGACTCTTGGTTTAAGTCGACTTAAAAAATTATTATTTGCTGTTTCAAAATCGAGCTGTATTAGAAAAACTTATAATCCATCCGTTTTTTTTCTTACCCAAATAATTGAATTTTAATTTTCACGGAAAACAATAATTTGCTGAGTCTACGATTACTCTAATATGATACGTATAAGAGAGTCAAACATCAGATGTACGGATAAGACCATAATCATACGCCCAATAATGATGGGAAACCCAGCTAGTATTAATCTCATCCTCTAGTAAAAATATTGAACAATCGTTGGAAGCGGGAGTTTACTCGGATGGAAGATTATATACAATGATACGACACTGGTCTCTTAAGAACGAGAGGACCATCTAAAAATGTTCTATGGTCTGGGTAAGCGAGTGTGCATGGTGATCTGAACCTCCCGAACGACTTTTCCTCTAGTGTGAAGCTAAAAGCCCAATGATCGCTGATATGGACCTCCGGAACGACTCTTCCTATAGTGTGAAGGTACAAGCCCAATAATTTCTGATATGGACCTCCGGAACGATTCTTCCTCTAGTGTGAAGCTAAAAACCCAATGATCGCTGATATGGACCTCCGAAACGACTCTTCCTATAGTGTGAAGTTACAAGCCCAATAATTTCTGATATGGACCTCCGGAACGATTCTTCCTATAGTGTGAAGTTACAAGCCCAATAACCTCTGATATGGACCTCCGGAACGATTCTTCCTCTAGTGTGAAGCTAAAAGCCCAATGATCGCTGATATGGACCTCCGGAACGACTCTTCCTATAATGTGAAGTTACAAGCCCAATAATTTCTGATATGGACCTCCGGAACGATTCTTCCTCTAGTGTGAAGCTAAAAGCCCAATGATCGCTGATATGGACCTCCGGAACGACTCTTCCTATAGTGCGAAGCTACAAGCCCAATAATTTCTGATATGGACCTCCGGAACGATTCTTCCTCTAGTGTGAAGCTAAAAGCCCAATGATCGCTGATATGGACCTCCGGAACGACTCTTCCTATAGTGCGAAGCTACAAGCCCAATAATTTCTGATATGGACCTCCGGAACGATTCTTCCTCTAGTGTGAAGCTAAAAGCCCAATGATCGCTGATATGGACCTCCGGAACGACTCTTCCTATAGTGTGAAGTTACAAGCCCAATAATTTCTGATATGGACCTCCGGAACGATTCTTCCTATAGTGTGAAGTTACAAGCCCAATAACCTCTGATATGGACCTCCGGAACGATTCTTCCTCTAGTGTGAAGCTAAAAGCCCAATGATCGCTGATATGGACCTCCGGAACGACTCTTCCTATAATGTGAAGTTACAAGCCCAATAATTTCTGATATGGACCTCCGGAACGATTCTTCCTCTAGTGTGAAGCTAAAAGCCCAATGATCACTGATATGGACCTCCGGAACGACTCTTCCTATAGTGCGAAGCTACAAGCCCAATAATTTCTGATATGGACCTCCGGAACGATTCTTCCTCTAGTGTGAAGCTAAAAGCCCAATGATCGCTGATATGGACCTCCGGAACGACTCTTCCTATAGTGCGAAGCTACAAGCCCAATAATTTCTGATATGGACCTCCGGAACGATTCTTCCTCTAGTGTGAAGCTAAAAGCCCAATGATCGCTGATATGGACCTCCGGAACGACTCTTCCTATAGTGCGAAGCTACAAGCCCAATAATTTCTGATATGGACCTCCGGAACGATTCTTCCTCTAGTGTGAAGCTAAAAGCCCAATGATCGCTGATATGGACCTCCGGAACGACTCTTCCTATAGTGTGAAGTTACAAGCCCAATAATTTCTGATATGGACCTCCGGAACGATTCTTCCTATAGTGTGAAGTTACAAGCCCAATAACCTCTGATATGGACCTCCGGAACGACTCTTCCTATAGTGTGAAGGTACAAGCCCAATAATTTCTGATATGGACCTCCGGAACGATTCTTCCTCTAGTGTGAAGCTAAAAACCCAATGATCGCTGATATGGACCTCCGAAACGACTCTTCCTATAGTGTGAAGTTACAAGCCCAATAATTTCTGATATGGACCTCCGGAACGATTCTTCCTATAGTGTGAAGTTACAAGCCCAATAACCTCTGATATGGACCTCCGGAACGATTCTTCCTCTAGTGTGAAGCTAAAAGCCCAATGATCGCTGATATGGACCTCCGGAACGACTCTTCCTATAATGTGAAGTTACAAGCCCAATAATTTCTGATATGGACCTCCGGAACGATTCTTCCTCTAGTGTGAAGCTAAAAGCCCAATGATCGCTGATATGGACCTCCGGAACGACTCTTCCTATAGTGCGAAGCTACAAGCCCAATAATTTCTGATATGGACCTCCGGAACGATTCTTCCTCTAGTGTGAAGCTAAAAGCCCAATGATCGCTGATATGGACCTCCGGAACGACTCTTCCTATAGTGCGAAGCTACAAGCCCAATAATTTCTGATATGGACCTCCGGAACGATTCTTCCTCTAGTGTGAAGCTAAAAGCCCAATGATCGCTGATATGGACCTCCGGAACGACTCTTCCTATAGTGTGAAGTTACAAGCCCAATAATTTCTGATATGGACCTCCGGAACGATTCTTCCTATAGTGTGAAGTTACAAGCCCAATAACCTCTGATATGGACCTCCGGAACGATTCTTCCTCTAGTGTGAAGCTAAAAGCCCAATGATCGCTGATATGGACCTCCGGAACGACTCTTCCTATAATGTGAAGTTACAAGCCCAATAATTTCTGATATGGACCTCCGGAACGATTCTTCCTCTAGTGTGAAGCTAAAAGCCCAATGATCACTGATATGGACCTCCGGAACGACTTTTCCTATAGTGCGAAGCTACAAGCCCAATAATTTCTGATATGGACCTCCGGAACGATTCTTCCTCTAGTGTGAAGCTAAAAGCCCAATGATCGCTGATATGGACCTCCGGAACGACTCTTCCTATAGTGCGAAGCTACAAGCCCAATAATTTCTGATATGGACCTCCGGAACGATTCTTCCTCTAGTGTGAAGCTAAAAGCCCAATGATCGCTGATATGGACCTCCGGAACGACTCTTCCTATAGTGCGAAGCTACAAGCCCAATAATTTCTGATATGGACCTCCGGAACGATTCTTCCTCTAGTGTGAAGCTAAAAGCCCAATGATCGCTGATATGGACCTCCGGAACGACTCTTCCTATAGTGTGAAGTTACAAGCCCAATAATTTCTGATATGGACCTCCGGAACGATTCTTCCTATAGTGTGAAGTTACAAGCCCAATAACCTCTGATATGGACCTCCGGAACGATTCTTCCTCTAGTGTGAAGCTAAAAGCCCAATGATCGCTGATATGGACCTCCGGAACGACTCTTCCTATAATGTGAAGTTACAAGCCCAATAATTTCTGATATGGACCTCCGGAACGATTCTTCCTCTAGTGTGAAGTTACAAGCCCAATAATTTCTGATATGGACCTCCGGAACGATTCTTCCTCTAGTGTGAAGCTATAAGCCCAATGATCGCTGATATGGACCTCCGGAACGATTCTTCCTATAGTGCGAAGCTACAAGCCCAATAATTTCTGATATGGACCTCCGGAACGATTCTTCCTCTAGTGTGAAGGTAAAAGCCCAATGATCGCTGATATGGACCTCCGGAACGACTCTTCCTATAGTGTGAAGGTACAAGCCCAATAATTTCTGATATGGACCTCCGGAACGATTCTTCCTCTAGTGTGAAGCTAAAAGCCCAATGATCGCTGATATGGACCTCCGGAACGACTCTTCCTATAGTGTGAAGTTACAAGCCCAATAATTTCTGATATGGACCTCCGGAACGATTCTTCCTCTAGTGTGAAGCTAAAAGCCCAATGATCGCTGATATGGACCTCCGGAACGACTCTTCCTATAGTGTGAAGTTACAAGCCCAATAATTTCTGATATGGACCTCCGGAACGATTCTTCCTCTAGTGTGAAGCTATAAGCCCAATGATCGCTGATATGGACCTCCGGAACGATTCTTCCTATAGTGCGAAGCTACAAGCCCAATAATTTCTGATATGGACCTCCGGAACGATTCTTCCTCTAGTGTGAAGCTAAAAGCCCAATGATCGCTGATATGGACCTCCGGAACGACTCTTCCTATAGTGCGAAGCTACAAGCCCAATAATTTCTGATATGGACCTCCGGAACGATTCTTCCTCTAGTGTGAAGCTAAAAGCCCAATGATCGCTGATATGGACCTCCGGAACGAATCTTCCTATAGTGTGAAGTTACAAGCCCAATAATTTCTGATATGGACCTCCGGAACGATTCTTCCTCTAGTGTGAAGCTAAAAGCCCAATGATCGCTGATATGGACCTCCGGAACGATTCTTCCTATACTGTGAAGTTACAAGCCCAATAATTTCTGATATGGACCTCCGGAACGATTCTTCGTCTAGTGTGAAGTTACAAGCCCAATAGTTTCTGATATGGACCTCCGGAGCGATTCTTTCTCTAGTGTGAAGTTAAAAGCACAATGATCGCTGATATGGACCTCCGGAACGATTCTTCCTATACTGTGAAGTTACAAGCTCAATAATTTCTGATATGGACCTCCGGAACGATTCTTCGTCTAGTGTGAAGTTACAAGCCCAATAATTTCTGATATGGACCTCCGGAACGATTCTTCGTCTAGTGTGAAGTTACAAGCCCAATAGTTTCTGATATGGACCTCCGGAACGATTCTTCCTCTAGTATGAAGTTAAAAGCACAATGATCGCTGATATGGAACTCCGGAACGATTCTTCCTTTAGTCTAAAACTACAAGCCCTATCTTCGCTCTTCTAGAACTCCCGAATGATTCTTCCCTTAGTCTAAAACTATAAGCCCTATCCTCGCTGTTCTAGATCTCTCAAACGATTATTCCTATAATCTAAAACTACAAGCCCTATCTTCGCTTCTAGACCTCCCGAATGATTAGTCTAAAAGTATAAGCTCGCTGTTCTAGATCTTCCAAACGATTCTTCCTAAATTCTAAAACTACAAGCCCTGTCTTTGCTGTTCTAGATCTCCCAAACGACTCTTCCTATAGTCTAAAACTACAAGCCCTATCTTCGCTGTTCTAGATCTCTCGAACGATTCTTCCTCTAGTCTCAGACTAAAAGCCCAATGATCGCTGATCTGGACCTCCCGGACGATTCTTCTTCTAATGTGAATTTATAAGCACAGTGATTACTGATCTGGTTTCTGGGACGATTCATTCTCAAGAGTAAAACTATAAGCCCGATGATCGCAGATCTGAACCTTCTGGACGAGTTTTTTCTTGTGCAAAGTTAGAAGCCAAATATTGCAAAATGGACCTTCCGGATGATTCTTTTAATAATGTAAAGCGACAAGCCCAATAATCTCAAATTTTTGCTCAGTTCCTTAGGCCTTTTAGCATATAATGGGTTAATAAACCTCTTATGCTCCAGGCCAGTAGACGTAAACAGTTAAAACTTCATTTTTGTAGCCCCTGAGCTTTGTGTAAGACTTAAATTATGTACGTATTTACGTCTAACATGTAGTTTTCATGTAAGATTAAATCTTGAATGGACAAAAATTAACGTTCTAAATTTCCATTATTCTCTTATAGTTCAGTAATGAAATGAAATAATTCAATTTTTACACTTTTGATCTGTTTCACGCTATAAATGCTGGGCAGTCTCCAACATATGACTTCTTACTCGTAAAATAAACCATAGTTCCTCCCGGTACAGTGTTTAATTTTGTATTTGAGAACCCAAACTCTACTCCGACTTATTTCAACTTGAAATGGCAAAGTCCTTCAACAGTTTGATTCGTAGATTGGTATTCAAGGCTCGCAACATCTGCAGTGGACTCTTTGATATCTAAGACAAGTTAAGATAGATTTGACAGCCTCGTACTTTAACCGATTCATTCTATATTACATTCTTTTACCATATGGATTGGCTCAACCGAATTTACTGTCCCTATTGTAATAACAACGTTTGGTCACCTAGTTAGATGATTATTTCTTCGACCGGGCAGTTATTATTTCAAATTGCGAAAGTATCTCAATAATCTGTGATTTGTATGTTCATGACTTTTGAATAATAGAGTGAAAGTATAAAGTAATCAAGAATTATAACTTTTATGTAATTCTTCTTTGTTTAATGATATTCGTTCAAAGAGAAATTTACGCAATTTTGTCTAAAATTTCATTGTGAGGCTTCAAATCAAAGTGCAGTAGTTACTATTACTTTGATAACAATAGTTATCAAATGGGTTGAAATGGACCTTTTTTGGGGATGGGTTGAAATGGTTTTGGGACCTTTCAATACTATAATTTAGACCATAAAATAACGCTTATTGGTTTACTTAATAGCTGTTATTACTAGTAGAGTCCCAAAGCTAGGCCCTCTGGGCAAAGATGATATTTTATTGGAATTCCTTCTTTAGAAACCTATCTATATGGGAAAATAGTTTGTACGCAATATATATATTTTTTAAATTGCAATAACAATAAAGCAAAACATTTCCGTGAATAACGCTTTAGCCAAAAATAACGAATAGCAATAGCCACAGAGGACATAGCTGACATATCTAATATGAATTTTGAACACCTCTAACAATAAATGATAAAATTATTGAAGAACGATACTAATGTAAATTGTGACGTCAAGATTATGTCTTTAGTAAAGTTTAAACAGGTTTATTACTAAGTTTGACATATTTGAATTTTCACTTTCACTATATCAATATTTTAAGACACTGATACTTTTTACGAGTGTTTACGTGAATATTAATGATAGATGAGTTTAAAATCGATGATATTAAAGCTTTGTAACTAGCTATATAAATCAATTTTTGTTTCTTTAAATAAATTCTTGCTACTTAGAAAACATACGAGCAAAAAGCTCTTAGGGTCCACGAAAAATGGCTTAAATAAATCGTCTTAGGGCAGAACATGTAGTACTTCACTAGCAGCTGAGAGATAGGCGGGTCCTGCAATACCAGCCACTACTGTATGCATTAGGCTCTTGCCACCGCGAGCCGAGGCGGCTCATTAATATTGTCACAACAGCAATGAATCGTCGTTATCAAATCAAGGCGATTGAGTTAGTAATATGCCGTTATGAAATGTGCTGCAAAATATAGATTTACAACACTCAAAATCAACCAAGTAAATAAAAATGTTCAGGTAAATAACCAATTTATTTACTCTTGCAGCAAACATGACTATCTCCAAGCACTTTAAAATAGACTATATGTTTTGGTGTAGATTTTGACCTTTAACGTGAGATGGATGTAATGATATTGTGATGGTTTGCAAATTACAGTTTTTATGCTTAAGATAAAATATCATCCAAACAAACTTAAAACATACATTTAAAGATAATCCTCTTTTAAATTAATGTCAGTGTTATTGGGAATAGTCCTCGAATTAATTAACGCTGGAAAATTATTTTCTAAATACGTAATAATTCATGTTTACATGACTTATTATAGGGAGTAATTTCACATTTAATAATGCTCCTCAATCATTCACCATGATTATAGCCAATTCTTAGTATACTGTTGTCTGAGTGGAAAAAATCACAAAATTCTCAATAAATATTCTATTTATTTGGGCAGAAGGAATGTAACATTCTAAGTAGAACGTTTTTAATAAGAGTAATTGAAGAGTTCTTTTAATTTAACAAAATGGTTTGTATTGATCTTTGTAAAACTATACATATGTTCCTTTTAGCATGTAGGATTCTTTCGCAATATACCTACAGTTCAGAATAGCTGTTGGGAAGGTTTATTTATGAATAACCTTATGATTTTTTTATGACCACTAACTGTTTTTGCATGCACGTAAGACCCTAGATAAAAAACTTTGTTCAGTATAACTTGTTTAACAATTGTCTAACACCTGACACTTAAAAATGGGAACAAGTCCTGACTTAACATCCATAGTTCAATCCACTGGTACTGAAATCGCCTTGCAGAGTAATTTTGTCAAAGAAACTATTTTCAAGCTGTAGATGTTAATATGGCTTATGAATTCAATCGATCTAGTATTTTGTAACGTTCGAGTCCAATTGAGTTAAGAAGCTAAAGATGGAATGTCAATATGCGGTTCCCCCGAGGGCTGGGCCGGGCCTCGGCTAATAACAGTTATTGGATAACTTTTCAATTTGAGACTTAAAGGAGCGTTACTTACATTCCATTTTAACGCTGTAAAACATCACTATAATTATCCGTTTAGCGAGTGGAGTAATGCATGTTTTTATGGCAAATTGACGAATCTATCTATAATACTATACATATACATATATGTATAATGAGTTTCATACTGTAAGTTTCTACTAACAGTATATATACTGTCAGGATATACTGTCTGTGTTTATACTGTCAGTATGTACACAACCTGACAAAATTTCACGGAGAAGGTTTTTAAGCCATCCATTCTATCTTAATTGGGTTCCTCCCCAGAGGCCCAATCCTCAATTTTTTACATAAAAACTAATGACATGTTTACTTGAAACGGTGACCTTTGGAAAATGCGAAAAATCTAAGGCATGACAACGTCAGTCGGGTTCATCTATATATTGTTTTAAAAATATTTTTTTATTGTTGCTAAGTAACAATGAAGTTTTTTTAAAGTATTTCTAACTGAAGTAAAATATGATAATTGGATTCCTGAAAAATGTATCACCATCGAATTTTAATTTACTTACTGTCAAAGGCAATCCGCATTTAGTGCAATAGTCTCAACCTACTTGTAGGGCCCACAAGGGTTGCCTCTGGCGGTAAGTTCTTCATTGGACACATGGAGACGAACAATATTCATCCGGAAACTTGCGAGGAACCGTTAACGTCGTAAGTTGGATTCCCTTGTCACATTTAAATCAATAGTTCCAGATGTCAACTCATGAATGATAAAGAATATAAACCAATACTATACCCTCAATGTAACTCATATACAAAGAGCAGAAGGGGAAGTTAATAATTTGAATATCCCCGTCGCAGCAAATTCATGTTATTCTTAAGATTTTAACTGGAGAAATGGTTGTTTTATAGGTATATAAACCAAACCTATCAAAACTCGTTCGTGATGGTATCGAATTGGAAATGGAAAGAAGTTTGGGAAAGAGTTATTTTGGTAATTTCCAAACGTGATCTCTAATATGAAATATCGTTAAAAAATAAAGAGAGATCAATATCAGAGTGAAACGATTTAAAAGGCTACCGGATATCGCACGGATACCGACAAAACAGATTCGCTGTCAAACCGGATCATTTGTCACTTCCGGCAGATGAAGCCCTCCAGATCCAGATGTAGCTATTTGTGTTGAGAGGTATATTTTCCTCCTGAGTATGTAAGGAGGAATTTAAACAGTGTTAAATTATTCAATACTGACTACACATTTTCTGGGCTGTTATCTTTTTTCGTAGTAAATATAAGCCATTAATATTTACTAATAGCCTTAAATATTCCTCTTAAACACGAAAATGTAATTTTATAGTTTTGGGATTTTAACATGACATTTATGATGACTATAATTCGACTCCGTAAATTCCTAATAGAATCCGTAGGATTTTAATAGGATCATCCGTAAATTATTTCTATTGCATGTAAAGAATCTTTGCGCTAGGCTATATTTTGCAGCTTTTTCAGTATATTAAGAACTGAAGTGTAAGTTGGTGTTAATATTTTATTTATTTAATAAATTATCTTCATATGGTAATTATTAATCTTAATATTATAAAGACGCTAAGATGCAGATCTTAGTATGAGGCGAAGGTTTTAACCAAACTTCGGCAGCCAGATGGCCCGTCCCACGGAGGTAAGTCTAATACCTGCAATGGGCTTTGTTTACCCACTGTGAAATGTTGATTTACATTTCAAAATGGGGAAATGCACCAAGCATTCTCCCAATTATGTTATTTTAATTAGGTACAGTAATTGGATGGTAAAAAAACGTAAAACAAAACTATATTTTATATTTAGTTTATGAAACAAAAATTATATATCTTAGAACAATTTATTGTTAAAGTTAAGCATTGTTTCGTACGTCAGGGATAAATATTTATTTAATCAATTTTAGTTTCAAAACAGAAATGATGGATACTATTAAATTATGTCTACCCTTTACTGTACTATTGTGACGATTTTTTCCTAATGAATTACTTTACCGTACAGTGACCCTCTGTCTGCAGTTTATCCGGTTAGCCAAAATCTGACAGAACCAGAACCTCGGTATGTCTGCTTCCAGGAAACTGTTATTGCCAGGAAATAGCAAATATGACAGGGAGGGGAACGGTTAACCAGCATCACAATTTAGCAATGAGTGTTATTTTCTTATTTTCATCTTGTCCGGTGGGAATTTTATGACAACCATTAATTTTATGTTGACTGTAAAATTTCTGCAGTGACTGTCACCTCCTTTCAAAGTTCCGATGGAAGAATACTAATACTCATCTCCGTTGACTCATTCAAGGTATATTTGCTCAAAACTCCCTTGGTTAGCAGGCATTATCGTCCTAAATTTGAAATACACGGAATTCCTTAGTTTATTACTTAATTTTAGAGTCTTTAGTATCACTAGTTCGTATAGTAGTGTGACAGTAGTATCACATGATGCGTATATTTAGAATAAAGGGGTTATATGTTCTAATCATAATACTCAACAAACCAAAACATAAGTGAGTAACTTATTTCAGTTGCTATAAAGAGGTTGAAAGTAAGCAAAGGGTCCCACTAAGGGATCACGTCCTTATACATACATGATTTCAACTATCAGAATTAATTTATATCTTTATACTTTTGTACCGTATTTACCGTGTTATTTGTATGTCTAACTTTTGGCTGAGAAAAAAACTTCAAATAAGATATCCTAAACATTTTAACCATGCGTTTCTTAACAAAATGTATCTATTTACAAATTTCGTAATCACTAAATAATAAATCAATGCTATGCATGTTCAGCTAAAATGTTTTAAAAAGGAAAACGTCAAATAAAAATTTTATACTGCAACTGAGGAAGATAGTTGAGCTATGAATTCAAGCTTAATAAGTCAATTCACACCAACTTACTCATTAAGTCCCGGTCCGTAGATATGATATAAAAATCAAATCAAAAAAGTTCCTAACTACGTGGAATTGGTAATAAATGAAAATATAATAAAGTGTAATTATATTACGTATTATTTTATATCTAGAAATATGAAGTATTGTCAAATCACGCAAAGTTGTTTTTATGTTTTTTAAGGGCTTCGAAAGGACAACCAATCTCCAAATTTATAAGAATTACAGAGCTGAAATTAAAAATATACGCCTAGGTCATGTATGGACACTAAGAAACGGGTTTACGAACTTCCCTTTGGACTTCATCCATCGGCTCTTTATGTGCTCCAAAGTTTCAATTTTAACTATTCGGAAACCTATAGATGGCATGGCAACCTTATCGTGAATAATTTGAATAAAATCGCGATGAAGTATGAGGAATCGTGAATTAAATTCCAAGACCAAGAACGTTTTCTACGGTTTTAACAAGATTGATAGGCTAGTGTAAACATGAACTATTTTAATTCTAAACTAACTTTTAAATAATTATGAATCACAGGAATCTTAGCTTTATCTTATCTTATATTTATGTATTAACTTTGATTTGTCCTAGCTTTATAGAATATTATAGAAATTTCCAAGAGTATTAATCACTACAGATTATATAAACGAGTAATTTGTAAGATAAATCGGGTTTAACACGGAATAAAGGACCGATATAAAAAAACTTAAATAATCATCGTCATAAAGTACTAAACGCAGAACCGCGATAAAACGATAAAGCTAAATTCTACGTCGAGCAATAAATCCGTAAAAAATGGCACCAAAATTGCGGCCATCAATCGGAGACATCAGCTGACCGCAGACATGTGGCGCTCTCTCCCGCCAAACGCGTCCCGATGATCCATGGGTCGCCCGATGGCGTTTTATTACTTTTTTATTGCTTCTATGCTTCTGTAGAAGAAAGTGTTTATATGGTGTTTTTTTAAAAATAAAATAACTGTTATAAATTGTAAAAGAGTTGTGAAAGTTTTATATGAATTGCCGAATCACCGCATTGGAATATATTCTTTTTCCTTAAGGAGGGTTGACTATTAATTCTGAGGGCATCTCTACTTAAGCTGTCATTTTGGTATTATTTTTTGGTGAAATAAAGGGGTGGGGAAGGGGAAAGACTTGCACTTTGCTCATATTAATAGAGTTTCATAGTAATATGAGTGTTTAATAAATTATGATCATATGGCAAACCAGTATCATTTTTTTATCATTCATTGTTATCATTCTTAATAAGACAGGTACCTCATGGAGGACGTTACACTGAATATGAGTGAGGGATGAGTGTGATGATCGTGATGATAGTAAATCAGATCCTACGGAACAATCCAATCCACAAGCTAGAAGAAAAAAACAAATCCACAAAAAGTAGGAGCAGGAATATGATCTCATACGTGCTGAATGTAAATACAAAAATCCTAAAAAGATTTGAAAAAATTGCTCTAGGTTAGTATATGGCTATTTACGTTGAATCTAGTTTATTATGTGATTTTTATTTGCATTCTGGCAGGTATTTCTTCCTCGAAGGTTTACCTCAACTTGATTTAAGTGGACAAATAATTCTGTAACCTAAAGCCTGTCCCGTTTTACTTCTGGCGAGCGTAGCTGGGCCGCTTGTCTCTACTGATTAAAACAACCTCAGCTTTCCTTGTTAACATTCTCCCTTCACACCCAACTTGGATTCTTATATCGCATAAAACAAAAGTTTAAAACATCTGATGACTAACCTCTTGATACATTAATATTCTACATATTAGAAAGTAATAATATGAGTTGATATAATCCTTGGTGAAAAGAGAGGATAATCTTATTTATAGATTGGTTTCATAAAGACAATTTTAGTAATATATATTCTTTCACGCAAACATGCACATCACGCTCACGGAGAATGTACTTGTTTTACCTTAAGAAAAACACAAAGTTGGTTTTTTGAGTGAATTTGCTGGTTTGGATATAAATTACGACTTATCTATTAGCACCTAGGATTGTATTAGTATTTCCAGCTTGAAAATCCAACCCAGCGAACTCATCAAGTACTTCCTCGTACGGGGTACAGGGAGTCTTCTTAATAAATACCGTAGCAGATTGCATTTCTCGGAACACTATATTACCTTCATACGCTTACACAACGTCGTTGTTTTTTTATCTGTGAGCTCAAGCTCTCGAAGGAGTGTTATTTTAAATACAGGATCCTTAGTTTAAAAGTTCCAGTTTGGCACAAGAACATGTTATACCATATTCTTTTCTATTCATGTGTATAACATGAATGAATAAAAGTTGTTTGTTTGTTATGGTGTAGTATGTTAAAAACGATTCTTAAGTACATATTATTTGAAATTTTTTTTGTGACTGCGATACCGTGTTTCAAATAAAATAACAGGGAGAATGCTTTGTGTATTCCTCCATTTTGAATGTAAATCATCATTTCACAGTGGGTAAACAAAGCCCATTGCAGGCATTAGACTTACCTCCGTGGGACGGGCCATCTGGCTGCCCAAAGTTGATTAAAACCTTCGCCTCATACTCAGATCTGAATCTTACCGTCTCAATTATTGTATTATAATAGGGAGAACCATATTAAATTGGTGAGTAAGGACACTGTGGGAGAAATTAGCGTTTAATATTTGTTGGAGTAGCTAAGTAATCATATGATTATATATTTAATACTTGTTTTTATTGCTAAAGATTTCGCTGCAAGCTCATAAGCAATCAATGAGACCCTCCAAGGTTTAATAGTGGTTTATTCATCTAAGATACATTTTTGCATCTATTAAAAAGTTTCCTTGTAGAAAGTCTAAATTCGCAAGACAAAGTTCCAGGAGATATTGCAACACAAACTTGCGTTAATGGACATAATGAGCCATAGAAAAATAAACAAATTTTTAATAGTTTTACAAAAACTTTTAATTCAATCATTTTAGCGGAATTTTAGTAGAAGATTTGAAGAGTTTACAGTTTTGTCGTCCACATAGTTTCATGCACCCGATTAACTAGGATTTTTGGCACTAACGAGTAAACGTTAAAATGACATAGTTGATTGGAGTCGTTTCAATGTATTCTTGCATCTACTACCTATAATTTTTAACTGTTTGTATTTGTCAATGCAATATAAGATATCATTAAAAAAAGTGAACATCATTTTCGCATTTTAAACGTTCAATTTGTGGGTGTAAACATTCTTGTTATAATAGATGAGTTAACAAAAAAAGCTGGTCAAAAATATGTCTTATCTATATCTATAAAAGAGGATGTATGTATATATATTTATACATGTATGTAGCCTATGGGCTCCGAAACCGCTCGACAGATTGTAATGAAACTTTCAGGCATTATTAAGCATTATTCAAGGACGGTTTGTGTGAAGTTTTGTGCAAATCTGCCCAAAGGGCTCCGATCCACTGGGCATGCAAGGGTGCAGTGTCAGGTTTTAGAAATTTAGTGTTTATAAAATTACCGTAGCAGCTGTAATTGAAATATTGAAAGTTTTTTTAAACTGTCATTTGTTTGAATGTAAACAATCAAATGTAAACACTGACTGGTTTATTATCTTTGAATTGTGTTACTTGAATTTATAATAACTTTTTTATTTTAACTTAACTTAAAATAGTTTATTGACAATATTTTTTTATCCACATGTCACTAAAAAAGGCATCAATCGGCAGAAAATTGGCCAGATCAAAACAAACTGCAGAAAAAAGAGCAGCCAAAAATGACGAAGAACGTGAGTCACGGCTTGAAGACCTACGGAATCGGGCTTCTACCTCCAGAGAAGCCGAGA
The DNA here is from genome assembly GCA_035578135.1 of Flexamia atlantica. NCBI lineage: Eukaryota > Metazoa > Arthropoda > Insecta > Hemiptera > Cicadellidae > Flexamia > Flexamia atlantica. The sequence goes on from JAQJVK010000009.1 coordinate 12,123,092, forward strand.
CCAAAGAAGAATGTGAGTAATGGCTTGAAGACATGCGGAATCAGGCGTCTACCTCCAGAGATGCCGAGACCAAAGAAGAATGTGAGTAATGGCTTGAAGACATGCGGAATCAGGCGTCTACCTCCAGAGATGCCGAGACCAAAGAAGAATGTGAGTAATGGCTTGAAGACATGCGGAATCAGGCGTCTACCTCCAGAGATGCCGAGACCAAAGAAGAATGTGAGTAATGGCTTGAAGACATGCGGAATCAGGCGTCTACCTCCAGAGAAGCCGAGACCAAAGAAGAATGTGAGTAATGGCTTGAAGACATGCGGAATCAGGCGTCTACCTCCAGAGAAGCCGAGACCAAAGAAGAATGTGAGTAATGGCTTGAAGACATGCGGAATCAGGCGTCTACCTCCAGAGATGCCGAGGCCAAAGAAGAATGTGAGTAATGGCTTGAAGATATGCGGACGGCAAAATTGAAATGACCGAACAACTAACGAGATTACGTTTCTACCACAGTTTTGTAAAATGCAGCCAAATATTCAAGCAGTTGTAGAGAACAACAACTCAATGTTTGTTGGTATTTCCGAATCTAACAACCAACTTTAAAAATCCGGATTTGCTTTGTAAGCGGGCAATTTTGGCTCCCAAAAATGATGACGTCAACAAACTAAATAATCAAATTGAATTAAAATTGCCTGGAGGATTGATCAAATACAAATCAGTTGACTCAGTTCTGGATGAAGAACAAGCGATAAACTATCCAGTCGAATTTCTGAATTCAACAGAGCCACCAGGAATGCCACCACACTTACTTACATTGAAATTAGGATCACCAAAAATATTTATACGAATCCACCAAAGCTTTGTAATGGAACAAGACTGACAATAAAGAAATTGACACCAAATTGATAGAAGCAATCATTATAAATGGAAAGTACAAAGGAGAAGAAGTCTTGATCCCAAGAATACCGATGATTTCATCAGAATTGCCCTTCGATTTCAAGCGACTACAATTTCCTGTACGTCTAGCACTTGCAATTACGATCAATAAGGCACAAGGGTAATCTTTGACTGTTGCGGGTTTAAATTTGGAAAATGCCTGCTTTTCGCACGGCCAGTTAAACGTGGCTTGCTCACGCGAGTTGGTGCGCCTGAAAATTTGTACATTTATACACCAAATCAAAAGACAAAAAACATAGTTTATCCTTTGGCCTTACAATAAAATTAATATACTTAATTTCTATTCCATTGATTTTTTTTGTATTAAAAAAATATTAAAATAGCTTTATTTCTTAAAACAACTTATTTTGGGCGCAGCAACGCGCGCCAGGTAACTGCTAGTATGCAAATATAAATATATGGTCTTATAATATTTGTTTGTAAACCACATATGTTACCAATAGCAGGTAGCAGCAGTACTTTTGCAAATGCTTACTGTCCAGATATGTTGCCAACAAGGTAAGTCAAGGTTGAAGAAAAACAAAAACATTGGATACAACTAAAATTTAATGAATTACTAAGGCTAATTAATTGTTTTTGCAACCAGAAAGGTAAAAAGTAAACATTTGTGTTAACTTTTTTATAAATGTATCAATAATTAAATAAAAATATTATTGAAAATAATAAATTTCAATAACTAAATATTATATTTTACTAAAATTTATAATTTACTAGCTGACAACCCCGGCTTTGCCCGGGATTTTATTTTCTTATTGTTGTTTCTTAGTGCTGCATTCTGTTAGTAACCATAGTAGGCAGATATTTCAAATGGTAACCATAGTAACTATTCAAAGCACCTCCAAAATCCTTGACATAGATCCCTTTCGGATGATCCTGTGCTTAAGTCCTTAAAGATATCTAAACCAAACCACCATAGTACACACCATGAAATTCCAAGCTTTAATTTGACACCAAGATAAAGTGTATACGACATGTAGGATTGGCTGGAGCCCGAAATATACCAATACAGTTTGCCAATAACCGACATTACCTTTTCCTTTCTTTTCCCTTACATTAAACAAATTATTGTATTGTTTGGTCACTGACTATTTCTTTTATAGAAAAATCACTGGAATAAAATATTAAATTTAATTTTGGGTCATATATCTATACCTGAGGTTATACACTGTTTCAGTTTGGCTAGTGGTATAGAATTGAGCCACTTTCAGATGGTATGGACGTAGCAGAACCATATTGTTCAATATAGATATATGATACATAGCCAACGCAAATAGCCGCTACAGCGAGATCTGAAAGTTTCGATGTAGATATGCCGGAAGTAAAAAATGATCCGGCTTGACAGTGAATTTGTTTTGTCGACATCCACACGATATCCGTTAACCTTTTAAATCGTTTCACTCTGATACAAATGTACATACGTATTTATTATTTTTTTACGCTATGAGCTCATGTTAGAAAACTATCAAAGTTTTTATGAACTAAAGATTAAAGTCTCATATAGTATGATTACAATCTCTCTTTCCCCAGGAAAAACTAATTCTTATACATCCCTCTGCAATCAAATAAAATTTCGATTAAGCTTCGATCCGACATTTTACATTTTTAATATTTAATTTACAGTTATAGAGTTATTGATTTACTTTGTATAGAATTTCTAAAGGAGTGCATGAAAAAATCTATAAACTTTTTTGTTTGAAACGTATTTTAAAATAAAAGTTTTTTTTATTTTTTTCTAAAGTTTTTTCTACTTCAACTTTTTTTCTAAAGTTAATAGTTTTCATGTTATGTTTGAAAAACCGAACTTCTCATTTAATTCAATGAGAAAGTCTAATTCCTAAAAAAGTCTTTTGAGGGGCTTTAAAAGCCTATAGCTAAACGTAATATGTTCTTTAGGTTGAAAACTTATATGCACAGAAAGTTTATTCAATTAGGTAAACTATTATCAAAACAACGGTCTCAAAATGATATACGCACAGGCCATTTTCCGAGTTTGCCTAGTTTTTTCGTTATTTCTTGGAGTACAAAAGATAATTGAGGTGAAACCCAAATAAATATAAAGAAAAATAACTAACGATCCGAGAATATTCGATCTTAATAGTAGAATTTTATGATTTTATATATTTTTAAGGGCCAAAAGAAGTTTTTGGTCGCCCCATACATAGGGCAAAAGAACAGGCTCTGACTTTTTTCGTAATAAAAGCTTTACCCGTTTGTAGGATTGAATGAAAATTCTTGAAAATATTCAGAATAAATGATCGATATAACATAAGAAAATCTCAAATAAATAATCGCTGAAAACATAAAAAATTTATTTGATTTTTTTCAATGATATTTTGTGGTAAAATTAATCCTCGCTGCTAGCGCTTCCTCTGGAATTCGGAGCAACCGTGGCTGGTGTTAACTACTAACTGCTTCAAATAACTTCAACTAAAAAGTGAAAATAAATTTAAAATGTCTACAATTCATTTCAAATAATTTTTAGGTGAAAAATGTAAACATTTTAATAATTTAACTTAAAAATATCTCGACTGGAAATTATTTTCAGAGATTTGTATAGTTAAGCTCCAGCCACGCTTGCTCCGAATTCCAAATGGAGCGCTAGCAGCGAGACTTAATGTTACCACTTAAAATATGAAAAACTATCTATATACTTTTTGGCGATTATTTATTTGAGATATTTTTACGTTATATCAATAATGTTTATACTGGATATTTCCAAGAATGTTCATTCAATTCTACAGACGGATAAAGTTTTTATGACGGTAAATGTCAGAGCCCGTACTCTTGCCCTATGCTTAACATGGGGCCTTCAAAAAGCTTTCTGGCCCTTAAAAATATACTAAAACATAAAATTACACTATTGCGATGGATTTTTCTCGGTTTGATAGTTATTTTTCTCCAATGTTATTTGGGTTTAACCTCAATTATGTTTTTTTGACTCTAAGAAATACAAAAAAAAATTAGGCAATCTCGGAAAACGGCAGTGCGTAAATCTTTTTGAGGCCATTATTTCGATAATAGTTTACCAATTGGAATAAAAATTCTTTTGTATGTAAATTTTAAACTTAAATAATATATTTAGTTCAGTCATAGGCTTTTTAAGTACATCAAAACACATTATGTTGAGGAATTAGACTTTCTCACTGAATTAAACGGGAAACTTGGTTTTAAGAATATTAAATGAAAACTATTAGCTTTAGAATAGTATATTTCACTACTAGTCACGAAATGGCACTTTTGTGACAAGTTGTGAATAATATCTTTCATCACGATACAAATAAGTAACCAAACTTATAAAAACCATCCAACATTTCATAATTCAGTCATTTTTCTATAACCAAACACAATACGGCTAATCTATCTATTTTAGAGTCAGCTGGTTGAACTGTCAAAATAGGAAAACCGTTTGTTTTCACCACACTACGACGAAATCACCTGTTTTACAAACGTCAAACGCGGACCGAAACATGGTGTAAGGAATATCAATACACTATTGAATAAGGTGTGATACTCAGCTGAACGAGTTTTGAACCGTTCTGCGCATGTCGATCAGCTGTTGCGTCATGACGTCACGTGGGGGCTAACGGCGATGTCAAAAACATGGCGAGATATTGGACAAACGCGACGTGCGCTGCTTCGAAATGAAATAGTGACCTAATTAAAACCTCCATCTCGTTTACCGAGTTCATTTTTCAAACTAAATAAAATTCTCTATCGATTAGTGTTATTTGTTTTTAGTAATAGTCTTTTTTATTCATCATTATAGACGACCAAAGGTAGAAGAGTTATCCTTAGGTATGAAAATGCCACCACTCCATTTACGTTTTTTTTTTTAAATAGGAAGCTTTTCCTTAAAAAGAAACTATTTATTCTTGTTTCTTAAGAGTTGCTCGTAATATCAATGCAAAAATTTACCATTTTTATTGAAAAATACATCAAACGCAATTTTAAATACAATTTGTTTTGAATGCGGTTAAATACTAGTTTACTAAAATTTGGCTAACAGTAAATTAAAAGTCTGGCGATATGAATATTTGTTTGTATCTTATGTTACACTTGGACTCTCAATACATTTTTCGCTTGTTTTTAAGATGTTTGTGAGTGAAGAAAACAATTATTATAGGACAATTTTCGAAAAATAGGTCTATAACAAGTCGCACATACTTCATTACATTTGCGTCCATTATAATCTAATTAAAACAATAAAATTAAAGGATTGTCTCGCCCATTATGCTCAAACTTTTAATACTACATTAGCAAATATTTAAATAATTAATATCTCCAAATAATTAAACTCACCAGATCTAAGCAATGACAAATTAAAGAACCTAGTTCCTTTAACAAATGAGTTTTAAACCAACTTTTGTATAGGGTGCTAGAAAACAAACATATCCCTTTTTGCAGGACAACCTTTTATGCCAAAAATATTTCAACATAACCTTTTCTGAATAAGTTATTACTAGAAGAAAGCACTTGAATTTTTGCTTAGGCCTATAAATGAATAAGCCTATTCAAAGTGAATAGGCCTTAGTTAAGTAAATTTCTAAATTCACTATGAATTAAAATGTAAAATAGTAGTATTGAAATATTACCAAAATATCTGTTTGGATTTACAATAAAATACAGGTTCAATTTTAAAACATCAACTCATGTTATTTGTTGTGATAGGCCCTATCATTAAAACAAATGTGATTTCTCTGATTGAACATATCAGTGTCTCCAAATTGTAAGGTAGCACATTTAGCTTAGAAGTTCGCAAACTAGATAACAAATGCATCCGTTTGTTGTCCAAATTTTCTCAAGAGAAGCTTTTTAAATTATATCCAAAATTCAAATTTTATAAGGTTATTTTTAATTATTTTTTTTTACTTTCCTTGTTTATATAATTAAAGAGAACACATTATAAATTTATTGCTTGCCAGCCTATTTGTTAATACTTGATTTGGGGCCTACAAAAGCTAGCTTGATTAAGGCTTTATCATGTTGTGGATAAGTTATAATTTACACAAAAACTACCTAATTAGTCAAAATTACAGTTACTCCACTCATGCATCATAATTGATTGCTAGATAAAACCCAAGCAATTTAGATATCTTGAGAAAATGTTGCAAAATTTCAAATCTGGGCACAGCTACCATAGATTAATAGGCTATTAATTAATAATCCTGCAAATGATCGAATCAGCTGGTTTATCATACATTTTATCATAATCTTTTATATTCATATTCACCTTAAAACATCCCTACTGGGTTTTATGAATTAAATGTAATTCATTCCATCCTCACTTTTTTAAGGAGATTCTGTAAATGCTGTTTAGGTCTGATGTAGCCTACTTAACAGGCCTGATATAAGTATAGGTCTGATGTGTATGTTTAGGTCTGAACACCATACTTGGACACATAGGTGTGTTTAGGTCTGATGCAAAAGGAGGTGGTCCACAATTTCTCAAAACTTTAAGTTGTGCAGAGAAATAACTTTTTTTCATTTAACACATACAATTTGTATATACTGTTCACACACTTATTTACATACTAGTTAACCCACTTACTTTAGAACACCGTTTATAAAGATAACCACAATCAAACCAAACCTTAATATGTTGTATTGTAGCATAACTATACTGAAGAAGACTCATATCGTATCAACCTTGTTTTAGCCATGCTTATTTCATGGTGGGGTGAATATATTTAAAATATATGTGGTTTGACTTATGTCACTAACAGAGTTTGCTATTGTAAACTATTTCATTGTGTTATTTATAAAGGTTTGCTATGCCAATTATAGGGCTACTAAACTCTCACCAAAATACCCCACCCCTTGTATTATCCCCTCTTTAGAGCATAATTCAAGGTTGGGGGGGAGAGGGCAGAATGCTCTGTTGCCTCTTTTTATCTTGTTTGCAAAAGAAAAGCAAAACTAATCAGGTAGTACATCAATTAAACGGCTATAGAAAGTCAATCCACTTCAATATTTAAATAAAGTATTTCAGTGGCTATGGCACCCTCATAAAAACAAGAAATATAATAACTTCCACTTTATTAAAATAAATTCCACCTGGTACCTACATACAAAGTTTTTTTTTTAGCGCAACCCTAATTTTATTTATCAGTAAAGGGATTACACCCCCCAAGGTCCCCGGATTTGACCCCACTAGATTAATTTCTTTGGGGATACACAAAAAGTAAGGCCTATGAAAACAACCCACAGGATATTCAGCAGCTGAAAATAAACATAACAAATTGAATACAAGATACTGAAAGACATACTTGGCAAAATGTGTTCAAGTATTTAGTGAAGAGAGCACAACTTTGTTCATCCATGCGGATTGTTTGGGCACCTAATGTAACCTAAATGTGATACAACCTGAAATAGTTGGTTGTATAAAATGTAAAAATTACCAAAACAATTAGTTCAACTGCATATGTGCACCATTCAATCTTAAACTTGGGTCGCGTAAAAAAAACACCCTGAAGTAAAGGTTGCGCCTCCCAGTATTACTCCTTATACCGATTTGGATTATCGGTGATTCGTATCGTCAGAGTTCTACTGTAATGTACATCAGATAGATATTGAATAATTTGCACATTATATCTGCGGCTATGGCCAAATTTGCTGATAGCAAGACACAGGGAGGAGAGGTGGTACACTTTTCTACAAACATTGTTCTACATTCCAGGTGCATGCCTTAAGTTGTATTTACCAATATCAAAATTATGCTAACCGTTTGGGTGTTTTGATCCGGTTAGTAGTGCAGGAGCCATAGCGCAGATGTAATGCACAAATTGTAATTTTTAGAGCTGTCTCTATTTTGTTGTGTCTCTGGGATCAAGACCTTTAATTTGAGCCTTCTCCCATTATTCTGGGACCCCCACAATGGTTGTATCAGTTACATAATTGAACCGTGTATATGTATGAATGGTTATAAACATAAATATTTATGAACTGGGTATATGTATGAATGGATGTATGTTAATTGTTTTGCTGATGGAAATGATAATGCTGTATTCATCTGTTTTAGTTTTATTTTAATTATATTTTTTTATTTTTTTAAATGACAAATATGGAGAAATACTAAACTTTAGGGGCCGGGATGAAGGCTTTTCCCCCCTTCTTACCTTGAAAAATGTTAAATCTTACAACATTTCCACTCCAGACTCTTGCCAATCACATCTAAAATCTAAAAAACCTTAAAGTAATTATTTGGAACACTGAAATTATTAAAATCTCTCCAAAAATATAGGAGGAGGCTTGATAGTGAGAATCAAGAGAATCACCAGTTTCGTTCTTTGACACAGGGCAGGTGCAAGGTTAAAAAAAGGAACAAAAAACCAAAGATGAATAACCTGATTCGAGATCGGGATTGCTGCACTCACTGCGTATTTTAAGAATGGTACTGGTCAAATCATGTTACCGGTGCTAAACAGAAAACTATTTAAAAAGCCATTCGTAGCAGATTTACAGCAAATTCATTCATTAGTCTGTGAAACATAAAGAGTCAATGGTATTAATCATGGATATTAATTGAATGAATACAGAACACTGTCTTGCATTCCTGACCTAAATTTAATTCTGTACATGAATAGTAAAACATAATTGTTACAGACTGAAATCTTCTCTGACCACACTTCTGTGGAAGGTAGTAATTAATGTTAATAACTGGTATACTTTATTTAAATTACATTGATATAAAAGATTTACTTTCCATATGAAGGTAACACAACATGCAATTATATTATAAAAATAGCAGTAACACTTGCAGAACAACTTAGTGGAACCTAAGTGGACGTTGCAGCATTCATGAAAATAAATTACTTTATTAAAGACAAACTTTACACGTTCTAGCAATCAAAATTTGGTTGTAATCATAATCTATACAGCCAAATCATAATCGGTTGTAATTATGACCAGATATATCGGTTATGATTATGACCTTGCTCATAATCATAATCATAGTCATAATCTATCTGACTTGTTTTTTTATGAATCTATTATAATTTTAATCTATCTATGAATCTATGAAAACAATTTTGAATAAATTAAGAGACGGTCAAGATTGAGTAAATACTGATTGAAGGCTATTTACAAGAGGAAATCTAACAAAAAGTAAATGACTAAAAAAATATTATTAAGTTAGGAAGCGTGATTGGGTTGATTTCTTAGCTTACAGGCTAGCTGAACAAATTGCCTTGTGAATTTCAGATGCTGTTTAAATTAAATCAAAGGCCAGATAGTTCGTTTGTTTATTGTTGTACTATTCGATTGAGGAATTTTCATTATGACTAAAAACTATTAAAATTGTCGAGTCATCATTGTTAAATATGAAGTCATTCCACTATGCCTATTTTTAAATTTATATAATATATTAAATTTATTAATATACACAAAATCTTTCACATAATTTACAGTCTTCAAAGAAATGAATTTTTACCATGCAGTATTTTGATTTGGATTTAAGATATTAAAAATAACTAGTAGGCCTACATAATCAGTTAAACAGTACATAACCAGAGTAAATAATCCAGAATATTTTCCAAGTTTATGTACGGTACAAAAATTAATCAACTATTCTAAAAATAAATTTATAAAATTAAAGTAAATAAAATACCCCCGTTGCAGTAGACCTGCATACTCAGCGAATTTCAAATGCAAAACAACATATTTCAATCAAACAGCAAGATTTGACATGTTTTGGTAAGCTCCATAAGAATAACATGGGGAATGAGTATACAGGTTTGTTGCTACAGGTATATTAAAACTGGGTGGTTTTAATTCAATATTTAGTAGATCTGAACTAGAAGAAGCTATTTACCAAGTTTTAACAAGATATGTTGAGAAATAACCGAGATATAGAATTTTACTTATTTCCCATAAGGATTGGGGCAACATACTGTGTAAACTACTTTAAATGTCTCGGTAACCAATGGATATAGTGGTTCATAATACTGAATTGTTTGTTATTTCGAGCTGAATTCGAAATAGTTTTTTCGGTGCAAACAAAATTGGATAATTTTCATTTTTCTTTGTAAAAACTAAAATAACCCGTATTGAAGGGGGGCTTATCCGCTCCCTATGCGAAATTCGCTAAAAATACAAAATGGTGGATTACGGCAAAAATAAACTGAAAATAAAAAATGTAATTCTGCTTTTTTAGTTATTTTTTCGCACAGAATCCGAATCTGCATAGCCAGCAACGCTTCTTAGGAATGTCCTGATTATTAGTATCACGAGTAATGTGATTTAACTTTTGTGTATTTTTATAACATACTGCAAGAAAATAGCCCTAACACAAAAGTTTAAGTCCAAGTTTCAAAATTCATCGAGATGAAAGCATGTAATATTTAAATATTTCCATGAAAAAAAGGTCCATTTTGTCCAATTTAAAAACATCTACTGATTTCATTGGTTGTCATTTGATTAGGGGCAATACAGACTATTTAAAAGTATGTACCATTGTCTAATTTCGATTTAGTAATAAATTTAGCTTGGTCGGTGGCGTTATACTAATTGAAATTTTGCCGGACCTGGGTTTCAATCTTTCACATCTTTTATTGGGTAAACTATCAAATTGTGTATGACTCTTTAAAGTCAAATCATTTATGATTTAAGAACAAGTAAGCTTATTTAGCTTAGTAGTGTGAACTTTACCAGTATAGTGCCCAGAATGTTTTCGGTAGGGGGGATATCATTGATTTACGTCCACATTTCACCTATTTTGACATTATATTCAACACATTTTAGGGTTTCGGTGAAGAAGAGGGGTATATTCCGATAACTCCCCCCCCAAACTTAACTGATTGAACCAACACAGCCAACACAAATCAGCCATCACACACTTCAAAATTCGCTAAATTTATTAAAAATTCAAGCATTTAATCGGCGACGCAGTCCTTTACTTTATATTGTTTTCATTTGAGTATAACGGATGCAAATGTAATTAAGTTTGCGCATCTTGGTATATTTTTTGAAAACTTTCCTATCATAATTGTTTGCCTTACACATAAATATTTTAAAGCTATAGAGAAAAATGCATTAAAGTCTGAGTGTACCTTAAGGTACAAGAACAACATATTTATTTTGCCATACTCTTATTGCATTTTTGCCGTTGGCCTAATTTTAATAAACTAATACAGTATTTAATTGCATTTAAAAAGAATTTTTTTAGTTTGTATTTTATGTATTATTTAATAAAAATGGCTAAATTTAGCATTGATATTACGGGAACTTCTTAAGAAACAAGAATAAATAGTTTTTTTAAGGAAAAAATTTATATTTTTCCAAAAATAACGTAATGGAGTGGTGGTATTTTCATAATCAATGATAACTCTTCTACCTTTGGTCGTCTATAATAATTAATAAAAAAGACTATATGTAAAAACAAATCATACCAATCGATAAAGAATTTTATTTTCTTTGAAAAATGCACTCGGTGGACGAGATGGAAGTTGTGGTTTGGTCATAATTTAAATTCAAAGCAGCGCGCGTCGAGTTCGCCCAATCTCTCGCCATGTTTTTGTCGTAGCCGTTAGCCCCCACTTGACGCCATGACAACAGCTGGCCCGACAATCAGCTGACGCTGGATGCGCAGTAGCACACCTTACTAATTCCACCAAGGGACCGAAACGCACCGTTTGCCGCCACAGGACCGAAAACGTTGGGGGCCCTAGGGCCGAAAGCCAGCTGATCGTTTATTTGCTTGAAACAACGTTAGAACATCACAAAATTATACGGCATTCAAGACAGGATAGTTGCGATCATATGATTTTCATAGCTGTGTTTTTTTTCAAGTGAGTCAAATAATAATCAGTTTTGTTTAATTATTTAGGGTATGTTTCATTGTGTAGTGTGGTGAAAAATAGCGTTCGCACCTCGGCCGAAAGGGTTTTGCAGCTCTCGATCGTTTCAAATTCTCGACTTTGTCTCGAATTTGAAACACGATCTCGAGCCTGCAAAACGTCATTTTCGGCCCTTGTTGCGAAATATACTATTGGGTACGGCAAAATTTTGTTTTGGTACGGAAATGGTTTGTTTGGGTAATGAAATGCAATTTTTGGGTACCGAAAAAACAGCTGATCATTATTTGTTTTGATGTAAGGAAATTGGGAGTTTTCGTATATCTCAGCTGTACGGTAACGGGCAATTTTCGTGCACAGAGTGATGAATAAGAATAAATTTGTACTTAAAATTTACAAGCTGTGGACTTTCACAGACTTGTTGAGCTTCTTGATGGATAAGTTTGGCCTCATAGGTATCCTGATGAAGGAGCTTACCGTCAAAGGTAATTCAAACTCACATCCAGGACGACACGGCGGCGGGGTTTATTTTGCCTTTGACGAAAAGCACACTACCATATTTTTCAAATCCACTAATCATTAACGATCACAGGAGTTATTAATGTTATGAGATGATTAATCACATTATGTCATCTGATTATTATTGTCGTACTATTTCCTGACATTTCGGACTAGTTACTAAGTAAAAAAAAGTACAATGTTTGGACATAATTCTCAATCGTAAATGAAGTTCTCACCATGCGTTGTAGAGCTACGTTAATTACAATCGAATAAAGTAAACTTTCAATACAAATATTTGCAGATATTGAAAGAAAATCATCAAGAAATTTACAAAAAAATACTATATAGGATCTGAAAGTCTTAAAACTAAAATGTTATCCAATAACTGTTATTAGCTACGATCCAGAGCGCCCTTGGGAGAAACCACATATTGACATTCCATCTCTAGCTTCTTAACTCGATTGGCTGCAAAAACGACCAAATAATAGGTCAACTAAATGAAAAAATCCAAATTAAATGTTTTGGAAATATATTTCAGCTTACGGTACCATACAAATTAACTGCACTGTGAATAATGACTTTGGAGCCTAATCAATGTATCATAACGAATCAAGCACTCAAAAACGTTAATGTGCATTCCGAGATTATAACCATATCTGATTTTTAAGCTTAAAATTCGTTATAATATAATCTAAAAAGGAATAGTTATTCGTAAAATTATTTTGAGAAGAATAATAAAACCGTTATCAAATGAATCTATGAAGAGACATGAGTCCTACGCGAGAAAAAGTTTTAATTGTTCATTTAAACTCTTTGAAATTTATATATTTTTCATAACAAGGCTGGTTTGGTATACCTTTTTTGATTTTGTTTGCTTAGGCAGCCCATTTGAATCTGTAGTGATAATCCATATGTTCACACGGTAAGTGATAATCGGTTCATTAGGAGGTTTTAGCGAATTTCCCCCTATAGGGAAGTAGCTATTACCCTAGGCGGCATGGTAAGACTTAAGCACGGGACCACCGTAACTTTTCATTTTGATGCCCCCAGACCCCAAAAACACCGTTCGTTCATTTTCATATATATATATATATATATATATATATATATATATATATATAAGGATATATATATATATATACCTGTCCGTAGGCGCGATAACTTTCGTAAAAAAGGTCCGATCGCGATAAAATTTGGCACATACGTCTAGAGTAATATTTATTACTTCGAGTTCGAAAACCAGCGCGATAAGTTAACTCTAAGGAGGGTTTTTTGACAAAATAAAATTTATTTTTAGGATTTAATATCTTCATATTATTTTCTTGTAAATTTAAGTGTCAAAATTGGATTCAGCTTAAAAAAATGATCAATTTAGCATTTTGAATTATTATTCTACGTCAATCCGTTGCTGAGATATTGAAAGTGCTAAACACAGTACGTTGTCCAATATTATTTTAATTTTACCCTCCAAAAAGTATAGTTACCCTGATTTGACAGATTAAAAAAACAATTCTGAACATATGATCAAATTTTCAGGTGATGAATATTTTATTTGTGTTTATTTTGAATAGTTAGAGTTCCTTGATCAAGATTTTTTAGAAAAAATATACTATATCAAAAAATATATAAATTATTTTTAAATTTAATAAAGAAAGTATGAGCATTTGGAGGGGGGATGTGTCTTGGTCTAAACTGCCTGAAAATGTAACATAATATTATGTTATGTTTACAATGATGAGGATTGATGATATGTTTTATTGAAATTGGCTGGAGATCCAGGTCTGCTACAACAGGGGTGTTTACTGTAATTATAAAACTGACCATATGATTGAATTGATTTTTTTCATGAGATTAAGTTATTTGTTTGTTTTGAGTGTTTTGAATTTATTGATTATATGTTTGTTGACATTTATATATTATAACAAGATTACTTTTTTTTAAATTAAAAGACTAAGCATTATAACATACAAAAGTGTATTACAAATGAAAACCAATGTGGTCTCCTTGTTAATTTTCCTCATGTTTAAAGCTCATGAATGATTAAGTTGCTCACATATACAAAATAAATCCTATGGAAATTCGCTGAGTACGCAGGTCTGCTGCGACGGGGGTATTGTAATTTTGTGAAAGTGATTCATACAAGGCAATAACATAAATTTCAAGTGACATTGTAGAGAAAATTTTCATTCTTGAGATTAACATAGGCCTGTACAGAATATAGGAAGGTTATTTATTAGTTTTGGAGTAGTTTATAATTTATGTTAAAAGTTAATAGTTTTTGTTTGTAAATGTTGTAGAGTAGGATTCACCTAAGTTGGCCAAAACGAAAGTAAACAAACTATTATCTTCTTACGAACTTAACCATAAAATCCAGCTGTGCTGAAAACATTGTCAACGAACATCTGTTTAGTATAGCACTTGCAATAAAGGGAAAGTTCTGATGCAATTTGCAACTGGAAGTTCACTTGCGCGGCTTAAACTATTACTAAGGGGCTTTTCCAAATAAATTATGTATTAACAGGGAGATGATGTGTCATGGATGCGGCATGGTTAATAGTCTAAGATTTTGTAATGAAATAATATTTACAAAGAAATATAGGCGAGTTTTTGAATAGCCAGTATTACTTGCTGCAAGTCAGTGTCTGAAAAGAGAGATTGTTTCATATTGCGGTCAAAACTTATTAAAATTGCCCCAGGAAAAATAAACAAGCTAAAATATTTGTAAATCAAGAAATAGAATCAAATTAAACTTTGGCAGCTATGTAAAAAGGTTGAATGGAAATAAAAACTTCTAAAATTAGGCGATATTGTAAACATTCTATAACCTATAACAACTTGTAAACAAACACAACGTAGCGATTTGACAGTTCTGAGAAAATGTAAACAGACACCATGTGTAACCAACAATGTTTTCAATGTGACTTGTATAACAATTTTTGATGAGATGATTAGTACATGCTTTGGCCAACTTACGTGAATCCTACTCTAACAGCTTATAAATAAATATGTTTTTAGTACATTTATGATCGTTATTCTCTTTGGTAAAAACCCAAATAAACAACTCAAAATAATCTCGAACTCACAAAAGAATGTGCTACGTATGTGTACAATCTTTAAATAAATGTTTCATTCAAATTTTTACTCCATCAAAACAATATAAGGTATTTCAAACGTGCAGTTTGCTTAAAAAATAGGAACATAAGGTTCTGGAAAAAAGCTGAAACACTAACTGTTGTTTTATCAGTACTTTTTAGCATCATTTTCATAGTTTGTTTAATGTGACACTACAGTCAAAACTTATTATAGGCTTATACTTGAATAACACTCATCAAATTGAAATCTCATAATACAATTACCTAAAGTGATAAAAACAACAAAGCAGTTATAAAATGCTGATAATTTTGTATCAATATGAGTGTGATGTCAAAATTAAAGTATATCTTGAGTTGTTTCAGATGTCAAGAGTCCACTGCAGATGTCGCGAGCATTGAATATCAATCCTTGGTGAAGGATTTGGCCATTGCAAGTTGAAATAAGTCAAAATAACAGTTTTGGGTTCTTGGGTATTAGAACAGCGCTAGAAAATATTTTTTTATTCCAATAACCTATTCTAACAGCTTTTCCCTATTGATTGAAGGTGTTATTTTCATATTTTTCCAGTGGCAGGAGAGCATAATGTAAACCGATTAAAAATCGTTGAGTTCTAATGCTTTAATCTCGTTTTAATATGTCTGAATCAATAGTTATAATCCATATTAACCGTTCATTGGAAGGTTTTGTAATTTTGTGAAAGTGATTCATTTGAGACGATAACATAAAATTCAAGTCGTTATAGAGGAGATTATCTTTCTTAAAATTGTCATAGACCTGTGCAGAATAAAAGAAGGGTTCATATAAACTGCCTTTAGTTCTAATTGTTTCCCTCTTGACTTTAAAGTACGGAGATCAAACACGTAAGCAATAAATACATTATCATCAACCTTCTAAAATATACTTTACTTATTATTAATTCCATAACATAATTAGTCCTGCCAAAATACCGGGTGTCTATAAATTATCTTTACAATTTTAAATGTCTGTGGAAAAAACCAATAGTAATATTTCTGTGGCGTTCGATTTTATAAAAACATATGTTCTCAGGTTTATTTGGATCAAGTTTACGTTTAAGTCGTTTAAAACAACATAAAATATATGACTCATAAAATTAAATAATAGGACCAATACCTATAATCATATCTTTACAAAACAATACGTAATTTGAGTGAAACAAACAGTTATTCTACATGAGTTTACTGTAGCCGTCAATTGACAACCGGCACACAAGAAGCCGATAAACAAAATATTTTAAATCCTTTAAAATGTCGCCAAGTACACTGATTTAACTGACGTTTCACTATTCATTATGCTAGATACTCACTAGCAACCCACATAATTCTCGATATTTTTATATGCACAAAAGAAAAATTATGTGACTTGCATCAATTACTTTGGTGGCATTTTTTAAGGATTCAGAAATTTTGTTTACAGGCTTCTTGTGCAGGCCTACCGGTTGAAAAATGACTATCAAAGTAGAGAAGTGTAGGAAAAACTGTTACTCATTCAGTTGCTCTTTCTCCTACTATTTACAATGGTAGGTTGAATTGTATATATATGCTACAGTGCTCTAAAACCCGGATGTTCTTTTTAAAACAGCCGGTATATGTTTTGATTATATTCATTATCATAGAACTAAATCACAAAAAGGCCCAACAACAGTAAACGACCTCGCACTGCGGCCGCAGCGATAAACTTGGCCGGTAATTACATGAATAAATGTTGCGTTACGTGTGTTCAGTGCACATTGCAGGGCCGCGCATCCACACACGTGTACACGGGGAGCTACGCAAATGTTGGAAACTAAAGCTAGATAAGACTCGGTAGTATCAAAAATTCAAGACATTCAGTTTTATAGTGCACAACTTATCCTTGTTGTTTTAAATAATACTTACGTCCCTAACAATGGTAGGGATTCAACAACTTTTTTGTTTAGGCTTATGCGAAGAAAAAAAAGTTAACACTGATCGATTTGAATAAATTGCCCCATTCTGGGAACCATTCGCACGCTCAATTTCAAACCAAACCTCTCAGTATTTTATTGTTATGTGTTTAAGAATATAGAATATAATTTTAACATTACCAAAGAGTGTCCTAAATTTCTTAGAAAAAAATGCTTAATAGACATACTTAAGGTATTGTAGCTTTTGTTGTAATGCTTTTAAGTAGTGAAAATGAACAAAGATGTGGATCCAGGCAAATCAGAATATAGTATGAATTAAGTAGGAAATCATACAAAGTAGTT
Organism: Flexamia atlantica; assembly: GCA_035578135.1. NCBI lineage: Eukaryota > Metazoa > Arthropoda > Insecta > Hemiptera > Cicadellidae > Flexamia > Flexamia atlantica. Next base: position 12,140,669 of record JAQJVK010000009.1, read on the forward strand.
TTGAAACAAAGTTACCAATAAGTCGGGTTTAAATTAGTTCAAGAGATCAGAGTGACGGTAGATGTCTGGAAGAGATTAACTGGCAAGGTTTACGTGTCACTCTCGTAACGCCAACCTTTAAATCCTCTAGCTGAAATACTGGATTTTTGATCAGAGCATATATACTTTCCCTAACTAGTTGGGTTACTTAACATTTTTAGGGATCATAGTGGGGATATCGTATTAAACTTTAAAATTCTGAGAGTTTTTGGTTAACTAGAGAAAAATTACATTTCATCACAGTAATAAACTACCAATTTGATTTGGTATTTTTCGTTCATTGATAAATTATTGGGATACTTTATTCCACCCAAATGAGTATAAAGCGATTTTTATCGACATGGTACTCCAACCGTTCAATCGTACAGTTACTGGTCGCACGATTAACTAGGATCAATCAATAGTATTTTTCCAGCACTTACATCGTGATAAATTAGATTTATCAAGGTTATTTATTCCATTTCCTTCCTGATTGTCATTTTTAGAATGTCAGCTCCATAAGCTCGCAGCTTAGTCTTACAAAGCAAGTACAAAAGATGAGCATCTTCACACAACCTCCGAGGTACGGAGCCTCTCAGCGCGGAGTGTAAGCCTATTGTGAGAGTGTTGGGCGCATAAGCGTGATATTGTTGTCACCTCTTCACATGTTAAGCTGATTACAACTCCTTACACGGTTTCTAGTTCACCGTTGTCAATAAAGGTACTCTTTGTCTCGCATGAATATTAATAAAATTCCCAGTAATCAGACACCTCAATCATAAAAATTAGTCCAAAGTAAAGGCTTTGGTGAGCTCATAAAAAAGTTTTTTTATGAAATTTTATTTTTTATATTTTTTTATGAATTTTTATTTTTAAGGAATTTTTACAAATATGTGGTTTCTACAACTTTTTGCGAGCTCGCCTATACTTTTATTTTTGATTAATTTATATGATTGAGGTGTGAAATTACTGGAAATTTTGTCAATATTTCCAAAATGTTATTCATTTTCCTTAAGGTGAAAAAGCGTTGCCCCATTGGGCATGTATGTTACACACAAATTTACATGTATTTCTTTTAGAAGGAATATTTGTTAAAATATTAATAAAATTAGTGCTTACCTTGTAAATGGTTGAACCAAAATAGACATATTATATAATTTCCTTACAGGAAATTTAATTTTCTTTAGTTTTCCGATATAATAGTGGATACTAGGGTTGATAGTTTTCAATATATTTAGGAAAAACCAAAGAATGGTACTCGGAGAGAGCTCCCCCCGTTCAATGGCTACGGGCAGGAACTTTTGATATGTTTACCTCCTAACTAGTCCAAACAAAGCTGCAAAGTAAAAAATTATGTTCCAAAACTTTCCCTCTATACCTTTTCGTTGCCTGGACTATTTGTATTTCTAAGTACCTTACCTAATATTATATATTTATCAAATATCACTCACCTATGATCACACAGCCCGACCTAATTGGCCTAGAACCTTGAAAAACTTTGCATGGACGTTCCACTTCGGGCATAGGCATCCGCTAAGAACCGATTTTCGAACATTTTTTTACGCTACTTAAAAGTTTCAATGTTTATAGGAAAGGATATTAAGTTGTCATGGAAACTTAATGAAGTACAAATTAACAAATAAAAATTAAGTCCTGGATCCGAGGAGGGTTCCCTATTTTTACACGGGTGAAACCGGGTTGATCAGCTAGTCTTAAAATAATTGTTACAAATATAATATTAACTAATTGTTTCTTTTGCAAAATTTGACAGAGTTTTACTCAACCAGAAAAAGTCAGTCAAAAGCCAGAAAAAGAGTTATTATAAAAGCAAAAAAACAAATGTAAAAAATCTATGTACAAATCGGATTAAACGCATTGTACATAAATTAGATTACACTAATCCTACGACTATACGTTCAATATAATTAGTAGAGAGTATATTTGTACTTACGAATTATCAATGATAGCGAATCAATTATAGTAATTACTATTCCATCAAAAGCTATCAACTCAGTTTACACTTTTGGTGGTTAGTGGATTGCTTACCAGTGCTTGCAGTTCTATCTACAATTGGAAGACAAAAATCACCACAGGACGAAGGGACGATGTTAACAAGGAAAGCTGAGGCTGTTTTAATCAGTAGAGACAAGCGACCCAGCTACAGTCGCCAAGAGCTGAGTGAGACATGACCTAAACCGAAATATGTTGGCTACTTTAATTAACGTTCAAAAACAATCACTGTACCGATAAGAGAAATTTGTAATACAAATACACTTCATTTTAAGCTGCAGAAAAAGCTAATTATTTATCACATTTTTACAATAACTTGTAATCCTGATGATACATAGTATAGTGGTACCTACCTAAACAGGGCTATTCATATGGTAATCTTATTTCAGACGGTAAATTGAGATAAGGAGGAATGTTAGTTTTACGTAGTCCAAAAATTTCTGGGGTTCTAGGGTAAAGCAATAATAGGTTAGGTGTTTCCTTCAAAATATCTATAAGCTAGCGGAAAAAGCAGGTTAACAATAATATAACTATTCTTTTTTTTGCTTTAGGTTTTATTGATAACGGCATTGTTAAGACACCACATATCATTAAACATCTGGGTATGAACATAAACAAATATAATCACGGTTGGAAATTACTTTAAGGTATGTTGTTGATTTTTAAACTTTATAATTTGTCAATGTTATGATATTTTACATCGATATATGTTATTTCGTTTGCTTTATTTTATGTTTTTTTTCTTAAGCTACTTAGAAAATAATGTAATCAAACTTTAAGCTTTGTATTTATAAAACAGATAACTTAAAATCAAATGTTATGATTGGATTAAAACCTAAAACGATATCTTAAAAGTGGTGACAGCACATAATGACACATACTAACATCAACGAGAGTGAAATCGTGGCTCATTTCAGACACTCACTAATGAATCGATAATTTGAGTGATAAGAAGAATGCTCAAAACCTTATAATGGGGTTCGTTTTTACTAAGATTAAGTTTACGAGTGGTTCAAACCATATACACACTATGTAGTGCCAATAAAACAATTTTTCAAACCAGTTCGACTGAGCCGAATTTCAAAGAAATTGAAGAAAAGCAGGAGACAAATATGTAATACGAATTTGACTTATTTACGTTTTGTGTATTTACCAAGCGCAGATTTTGTTATTAAACAAAAATGAACTTGCCAATAGTTTTGTTTATAGTAATTAATTTTCTCTCTCGGCTCAGGCTCAGAGTTAGTCCATGCTGAGCACGTCGCGACACAGTCACTTATCGCGATGAGCCTCGACGCTGACTCAGCCAGATAATATCTGTCCTGTCTTGTTCGTTGTTGTTTAGATTAGCCAAGTTTTAACACTCGTGAAAATTTAATTTTGAAAGTTTGGTTTGGTTAAAAAAAATGTTTAGGGAAAGTTAAAAAAATTCTGAAAAATTGTAAGGTTGAAAGAAAGCAGCTTCAGTCATGAAGTAAATCTATGATTAATGATGGGAAAGCATGATTTTTAATCCCTTTTTCTCAGCCTTTGTGCAACTTAAGAGGAACATCTGCATAATCTCCTGCAGATGTTCACAATCCCGCCATAATAAACTTTATTTTTAACGGCACATAGAAAAATGAATTAGAAATTTAAAAAATAGTAACATGGGCCTTATGAGTTGCCACGTTGGTTACGAAATAACAAAGCAAATGTAAGTAAATCCAGCCACATGTTTTATTACAGCAAGTAGTGAAAACTAAATCTAAGTAGTTTCTGGTTAAATTTCGACCGGTAGGCGATGATTCATAGGAATTTTAAGGTAAGTTTTATGATCGACATTCAACAAGTCGAAAAAGAAAATAGGAAGCTCCATCAGCCGTGGCCTAAAGCAAAATAGATCGGTTTCTACTATGGATTTAGTTTTGATAAACTTGGATGATACGAAGGGTATGCGATTATGCAACGTGCATTACAAATAGGTCATAAAAATATCATCGTCGTGCTTCTTTGTCGTAAAAATATGTTAAACGATTATAGAAGGCATTTTTGTCAAAACAATTTATAGACTCTGTAAAAAATAGGTAAATAAAAAGGCGTCTTTCATTAATGTAACCCGGGCCCTTGGGGGAAAAGACGCACGTCTTGCTTACTCTATTTTTTCAACAAACTTGAAACGAATACAGTTGTAAATCGTTTGTTGTTAATGCAGCTGTAATTAACAAAAAAAAAAAACAATTAGGATATGTCGTGACTTTTGAGCCTTTTTTTCTCTCAAAACGAATGTCCCTTAAGTACATAATGTACAGACAGGCATTTTTGGAGAAAGTCTGGTACTTTAAGAAACTTCAAGTTCGTAGATCACTCTCAGACCGGATCTTACGTTTTAAAATGATAAGAGGTGTAACGGACTGCCCATAGCAGATATCGACTTCAGAGTGTTAAATTTCATCAGATCCTCTGGAGCCCGCAAATTACACAGCACATGCTGTGAGCTTCACCCTACAGCGTGCAACAGCTGGGCAAAGTCTGTGACATTGTGGCTTTCCATGGTGACTCCCTGAGAACTTTCCCTCGGAGTATTCTTTCCTCAGGCCTCCTTTATTGGTCTGATTTTGTTTCCATTATAACTATCGACAGGTTGCAGTCATAGTACTTCGGTTTCTTCTAAGTTATTCTATTAGGAATATTTTATAATGTTGTCATATTCACAATTTAAATGGCCGTTATTATATACAGGGTGTTTACGAAAAACCCTTACAGACTTAGGGATATGGTTACTTATATCAAAAATAAGAAACAAGTTCCTGTAAACATGGGTCCTAAAATGCTCGGTTATCCGTCTGTCGGTCTGTATGTGTTTTTAACATGATTTTGCATAACTTTGGAACTAATAAAGATATCAACTTCAAACTTAATATGTACATGCTGACTAATGAGCCCAATTTTGGTGCGGAGTATCAAGTTTCTACTTTGTACCATTTCAAAATGGCAGCCATTTTTATACTTTAAAACTTACTATCTTAAAAACCGTAAATTTTACAGAAATTGTACAGAAGACAAAAACGTTGCGTAATTTTATTTCCTATAAAACCATATAAAGATTATAAAGATCGAATCATAAATAACGGAGTTATTGCAATTTTTCTAACAAAACAATGCGAATAATTGCTATAACTGTCATAAATAAGCATGTATTCTGTTAGAAAAATTGCAATAGCTCCGTTATTTATGGTTCGATCTTTATGATCTTTATATGGATTTGTAGGAAATAAGATTATGTAACTTTTTTGTCTTTTGTAAAATTTTTAAAAAATTTACAGTTTTTAAAATATTATGTTTAAAATATAAAAGTGGCTGCCATTTTGAAATGGTACAAAGTAGAAACTTGATACTCCGCACCAAAATTAGGTCTATTAGTCAGTATGTACGTACCAAGTTTGAAGTTGATATCCTTAGTAGTTACAAAGTTATGCAAAATCATGTTTAAAAAACATACAGACCGACAGACGGATAACCGAGCATTTTAGGACCCATGTTTACGGGACTTTTTTCTTATTTTTGATGTAAGTAACCATATCCCGAAGTCTGTAAGGGTTTTTCATAAACACCCTGTATATATTAATTGTCTTATTCAACTGAAAATTTTCGCAATAATAAATTTCATCCCAAGTGAATTCCTAATTTTCTTTATTTATGTGATATGTTTTGATTTGGTATTCTTTAATACGGTGTTAGAACTTTTTGTAAAGTGGGTCTAATATTGGTAAAAAATAACTCTATTCTCTAATAAATTTATGTTGTATTTTAACTATCGGATGTAAAAGAAATCTTAAGTACATCTTAGTTTACATTTTATATATTAAAAATGTACCAAATCTTTTAAAAATTACAATACAAATTGAACAGAGAATATATACAGTTTCCGTTATAAAAGGCATTCATAAAAGTAATAAAACGCCATCGGGCGACCCATGGATCATCGGGACGCGTGTTTGGCGGGAGAGAGCGCCATATGTCTGCGGTCAGCTGATGTCTCCGATTGATGGCCGCAATTTTGGCGCCATTTTTCATGGGTTTGTTCCTTAACGTAGAATTCAGTTTAATAGTTTTATCGTGGTTCACCGTTCTGCACTTCTAGAGTGGATTCTAACTAAGAGGCGTTTAATAGTGAGTTTTATTCTATTTTCTTAGTCGTTTAAAAGAAATTATAAATATTGAAACCAACAAATTGCAAAAAAAAACTTATTTGCTTAGCTTACTGGTCTTTTAGGTCTTCGAATTTCAAATACTGCTTGATAATATTTGTAGTAATTATTGAATTTTGCAACAGTTAGTACATCAAGCGGTTCATCAATACATACGAAAAGTAATGTTTGCTTAAATTATAACAATATATTTCAATTAAGTGTGACATCGTAATAAAAAATTCCTTTCTTTTTGAGTCGTAATTTTTAAACGTCTCAATAGATGTTTTATTTACAAATATTTGAAGTTATCGGCAAAGATAAATGTCCGTTCTTCAAAGTCCACCAAAGGCGTAAGCTAATGAAGGTCATATTAATTTCTCTAGAGGAACTAAATTAAATTGTTGTTATTATAAAGATAAGTGGTTTGTAAGTTGATAACGGTCTCATGATGAAAATCTCTTGTATTAAAAAATGTGCAACAAATCCAATCTTTGAAAACATTATGAAATATTTATTGCCAAAGATTTACCAAAGAATTGTTTTTTTTTTTAAAGTTAGCGGTTTCTTTTTGCCTTTTATTTGCCTCACCCTCACATGGGCCTCAGGTCTGAGCGTGGAAGTTGCCAAGCAAAGCAAGTAAGTACAAGGGTGTAGGGTAAAGGAGGCTGGGACTAGTTCACCGGGCAGGTTAAAACAAAAATGAACTATAGTCACTGCGCAGGTGTAGGCTCAAGTGGGTAACTGGCACGGTGTTGTGTGTATACTTTTTACAATGTGACAAAATTTGTGTTTTTTTTAACAAGACAGTACGTTTTTGTGCGAAGTTAGAGGAAAAAAGTATGTGAACAGTTTATTTGCTTAGTAGGAAAAAGTAGGCTAAATCACAGAAGGGAACAGTTAAATACGGATTCATCATATTCAGTAGCTTTCAACAGTATATTTACGTATTTTAAATTAATATGGTTACAAATATAATAGGTTGTTATAGCTTTTACAGCACCTGACCACTGGGGGTAAGTTGATACGCTTATCTTGAGGCAGGTTGATACAGTTTATCAACATACCCCAACTTGGTTTGAATGCAAAATCCATAAACAGAAATATCCAAACCTGGCGAAGGCTTGATACAATGGATGCCACGTCAGTGGAGAAAAGAACACAACAAACAACCAAATTACTTTTTACATGTAGCGTTGCTCTTCTAATTTGAAGGTAGAATCTTGCAATTAAAGATAATTATGGTTATAAAATTTTCATTTTTTGGTTTTATTTAAATGACAAATAAAAACTGTTTTGATCATATGTTGTTTTGGTCATTATTTTTTGGGACGTTTTAAGTTAATATAACAATTTTATTAGTTTGTTGTCATAAACTAACTAATTTTTCTTTATTATGCAAGTTGATCACTCTTTTTTTAGTTTACTTACTTACTTGATACTTGATGTTTCCGTCCTTATGCTCAGTTAGTTATTAATAAGGATTTTTTTATTCAGCATAGATTAAAAATTTTTTTTCCTTCAACAAATTACCACACTATAATCTTACCCCTATGTGAGGAATGTTGATACACTTTAAGTTGCCTAAAAAATTCCCCAAAAATTGTTATTTGATTTCCAGTAAAATAAAAAACTTTTACAGGTAGGCAAGAGTTTAAGCTCTAAAAACATTTATTATAATGTATTACTACTCAGCCTGAGAAAAATCATGAAACTGAATCAAATATCCCCACCATACCCTACTGCTAAAAGTAGGTGAGGACGCGGAGTTTTGCACCCACAATTCAACAAGTATGGTCCTGAAGCCTAAATATGCTACCAAATGTATTACCAGTTCAGTGAAATATGGAAATATAAAAATTAGTTTTTATGATCAAGATATGAAAATAATCTTGATGAGTATAAGAACATTAAGGCTGTTTTAGAGCTTTGCAGTATACACTTAAGTCAACTGGTAACCTTATTACTGTCAGTAACTACAAACTGCCACGAATAAAATCAACATGGGTGCCAATCTGCTTTCATCTGTTGACAAATCTATGAAATAGAGCGTTAGATATCACAGCAAATCTATTATAAACCAAACAACAAAATAAAAGAGCAATCGTTTAATGAAGTTTCACCACGCCGAATGGAAATAACAAAATAACACTCATTTCCAAATGGCGTTGTGGGGTGACCGTTACCCGTCCTGTTACATTTGCCATTTCCGGGCAATAACAGTTTCCTGCAGACAGACAAACCTAGTTTCTATCGGATTTTGGCTAACCGGCTCAATAGTGGACAGCAAATCATTTGTCGCTTGCTTTTTTTATTATAAACCTAATCCTGTCCAAGGATTAACACTAAAAGTGGCCTTTGAAAATTGTAAAATATATTTTCAATCTCTAAGTCTATCGAGTTAAAAGAAACTATAAATATAAACTAGTTTAAGAGGCATCTACATACAGATACAGTGACTTTAAGAAACTTATTGCTTTAATTTTTAATCTAGGGGAAAAAATTCTTCGTTTTTGTTTTGGCACACAGTTTATTTGCTTTTTGTACAACAAAACTATTCTGACAGCCCACACGACCTTTGTGTTTATAAACAGAAGCGTATCTGGCGTACGAGTAACAAATAAACGTAACTGTCTAACACTTACTCTCATATAATAGATATACACTTATATTTATTTAATAAGTCTCTTTTTGTTAAGGTAAAAGGATTTCATGTATTCACAATATTTTTATTACAATCTTTGTCAGCAGTACACTCAAGTGAACAGTTTCGCTGTCTCAGATGCGCGCTGATTATTGTTATTGACATACAGTACAGTATATGTTACATTGCTTATTACATTTTATTTACAAACAACAGTGGTAACAATTGTAGCGTATCTGTAACAGAAATTTAACAAGTGTGTTAAATTTTATTTGTCTAGGTTTTAAAAATTTGGAACTTACAACAATTGGAAATATAATAGCGGTAACATATAACTAACAATATTTAGAAATACCCTTAATGCTCACTCTTCACTCTTGTTTTTTAAAAACCATTTTTGTTTATCATAAACCAAATTTTTTCGGAGACAATCATTTCACCCTCAGTCATAAAATATTGTATTCACTACCAACAGTTTATTATTCCTTGATCCCAAAAGATGGATGTGATATAAATCCTGATGTGTATTGATAGTGTGATATGCATAATATGTTATTGTTATTAGTAATTACTCACTATAAAACTTAAAGTTAGATGTTATGGACAAATTTACAATAAGAAATCAGCTAGGCTCTGAACACGATATTTTAAATAATATTGGCTCTAAATCAGTCAATGATATTCATTGCCAATTGATGGTATTATTCATAGTCAAGTTATTAATCTGGTGGTAGAGGTATTAATCAAACCTTTAGGTTGACCTGAAATATGTTTGGCCTTTACATTAAATTGTGAAACTATTTGTCATGATTCACTTTAAGTCTATATGTAAATAAACCATTTGTAATTTTTGCATACGATTAACATATTATCTTCATGGAAACAAAATGGGTATAGAATTTATATTTTACAACGTTTACAAAAATTATTCCGAGGTGTAAATTATTTTATTTTTTTGAGACTACAATATAATTTTGTTTGTAGAATCAAACAAATAAAAGTAAAACAAACAAATGTATAAAAATAAATTATTTCACATAAGTCTACATAGTTTTGACGTGATTTTATTCATAATTTATCTCAAATCGTTGCATTCGTCCTATTTATAGTGCACCAGTTAACCTAATGAAAGTTACAAAAAATAGGCATTCATGTCAATGTTTACAGATAATAGGTTTTCTACGATGAGTATATACCTATTTACACTGATATGTAGGGGGAAGAATATAATTCTAGATCACACAGAGCCCTGTAAACTATAATATAAAAGCTCTAATCGAGATAAAATATATGTAAATACCGGTTGAAATGTTGTTAACTAAAACATTAATAAATTATAAATTTTTTGAATTAACTGGGTTTAGGTTATAGATGAGAGTATTGTACTGCACTTGTTTGAAAATGCTTAATTATTATTTCCTATTATATACAGTACACCAAGTACGGCTTAGTAAGGTTGAACGGAAGTACAAATTGAATTTTTGTTATTATTCGCTATGCCATCATTATGTGGACTTCTATTGTGTAAGTAGAATTAATACGTTTCAATTTTTACAAGTAATCTTATTCTATGGAATTCACTTTTTTCACTATAACATACTTCAGACATCATTATTTCATCCCTTAATTAATAAAAAAAGCCAGCTAGTTACCAAATACAAAGTTGAGCCTTAATTAATTAAGTAAATACACGGATGATTTAAAGGAGATAGTAAAATGTTCGAGCACAAGGTAATAAAGTTGGTCCTGGGGAACACAGAATGGCTTAGAATTGAACTGTGCGTGTAAGTTTATACGAATTAGGAATATGTTTGAAACAATACACACGTTCAATTCTAAGCATTTATGTGCGCTCCAGGACCAAACCGGCCGCCTACAATAATAAAGTTATCGAGAGTTGAAGATATACCATACCATTCAACCTTACTAACGTTCGCACAAACAATTCTCTATATATTTAAGGACACGCATCATCCTAAAAAGGAAAACGTCTTTGTTATCAAGTTTGGGCAGGCACTCGCTCTTCTCATTAACTTTCGACAGCAAAAGTCTTGAGAGGAATTTGCCATTGTAGGAGGACGAGGGCGGAAAGTTAATAATTATTTGACACCATTAAAACCATTAAAAATAATCCATTTTTCGCATGTTCAAAACGTTCACGTTTTTCTTAGATAAGACACCCTTATTTTTTCTGCACCCTTTGGGCACCTATTTTTAGAATTTTTAGAATTTTTTGCATGTTTTATTTTGCACATCTTGTTTCTGAAGGTGTTCCAACAATTGTGCTTCCATTTGAATCCTAATGAAATAAAGGTTACAATGGATAGCTATCACTTAACGATAAACCTCTATTTGTTTATATAATGTACAGCTACAATACAATTCTGCACAATTGATAACATTGGGGACAGATAATTCTGACTTGAAATAATTATTCCAAAACTATCAAAATAGGTCGCCCCCCAAGCAGTTGTATCCGTACCCAAAATAAGTGATTAAACTATTTTTTAATCAACAAAAACATCTATATAAAATTGTGTAGGATGTATACAAATGTTTGAACGTGTAATGTCGTGGTCGTTTATTGTGTGATTCCATTTAGCTTGACATTATACCTCCACTAACCCACAGCTGTTGAATTGTGACAATATCTACTTTGATGAGGTTGACAAATTTATCGTTATACACTTTAAAATGGATTTATTATGACATAATCACTTAAGTTTTGGTAAACTAAATATTCACGTAATCTATTTTGCCATCTTTTAAAACCATTTTTATTTTTGAGTGTTTTAATTTGGACGCACCTGCTGTTGAAGTTAATCCAAAAGATATTACTCCATCGCACAACTATCAAATTTAATAATTCCACTTCATGCGACACCTCAGTTTTCAATATATTCAAATCTTTATTTACGTTCATCGGCAAAACATTTTTTGAACGCTTTACAAAATGGAAAAATTTTATTTTTTTCCATTTTCCATTATTCCATTTTTTGTAGCGCCAAGGCTACAGAAAAGTATTCCTCCCCGCCCCGTCCCCCACAACGCCGCCTCCACCGTCGCCGCGATCGTTCACAGGCGCAGCAGCGGCAGCGGCAGCAGCAGCAGCAGCAGCAGCAGCAGCAGCAGCAGCACCGCCTCAGCGCCGGGTGCTGCCGCTGCTGACGAGTCGCCGTCACCCGCCGCCAGCCCCTCGCTCGCCTTGTCCTCGCCCTCCCTCAGCGAGCCCTGCTGGCCGTTCGTCAACCGCTGACCCTCGCCCAGCTCGTTGTTCTCGTCGTTGTCCGACTTGGGCGGCTTCTTCAGCTCCACTTCTGTAAACGAGGGACGGAGTTAGGTACAGGGGTTTGCTAATAAGGAAAATCTAGGAAGTTTTAACCTTCTAGAGTGTTCTGAATAAACAAAAGAAACTTTGGATGGAATAAATTTAAGAATTCATTGAATGAGTGGCCGCTTGCCTACTGATTGAGAGCTTCCCATACTAATCTTGGTTCTTGAACCCCATAAAGAAGAGGGTAATACCAATTAACAAAAAAATCATAAATTAGCATTAGGCAACAACTCAAATGAGGTAAATCAAAGCAAAATTTTTTATTTATTTATTTTTAACTTTTTTTTAGATGCATAATTTTTTTAGCTATTGTAAAGAATAAAATTGTCCTTAAGTTGTTAGTATTCCTACATAATTATTTCAATAGCTCCATTTTTGACGAGTGTAATTTTGTCGTTGATCACAGAATTGTGATTATGTTGATAAGTGATCATGTAAACTTGCATGAGAGACTGTACGTCAAGAGAAAAGTAAGTCCCGGTCAGAAACGATTATTATTTATCCATTATGTCATTATTTTGTCCATCATACATACGTTTTGCTTTTATCAAATAAATGGAGTTAAGGTAAACGGTTAAGAGTCGTCAGATACAAGGGAAGCTTAGAGCTTATTTCTCAATGATACTGTATTACATTAGAAAGAAAAATGTATCGGCCAATGTCTAAACAATCTGGAATCCATCTTTTAGTAAAATACAACGTCTACATTAAACCAGATCTGATTTCTGTCATTATGTTAAAAATAAACAATTTGTCTAACATGGATACTTTCCTTGATTAACCGCATTATACCACAAGTTTTTTTCAGTATTTAAAAAATTAACAATTGTCTAACAATAATACCATCCTTGACTCACCGTAAAGTCTTATGTTCCCCTCGGCGTCGCCGATGGAGTTTTTGGAGATGCACTTGTAGCCGCCCAGGTCCGACTTCTGTATGTCCCTGATGACCAGCTTCATGGCGGTGCTGTAGTAGGAGTGCGACTCCTCCGACATCGCGTACTTGTCGTTGCTGATTATCATCTCGCCTGAGGGTCACAACGAAATAAGGGGTGATTTTGTGGATTATAAAGTCTTTTGGGGCTTTCACGTTATTGAGTACTTGTTATTGCAATCACAATACAACTAGTTACTATTATATTGTAACCGAATCATGTCGGTTGGAAATAAAATCTAACAAAGGGTACACAGTTCTTGCCATTTATTGCATATTAAATATAGTTGCCCTTAACACTGAATCAAAAAATCATGTTGTATTGTTAATTACAGTGGTTTAACTGGCTTAAGTAGTTTGGCAACTGTTAAAGCATGGAAAAGCTGGTAAAATTCGTCTTACTCTACAATTGCTAATAAATATTGATGCAAACACTTAAAGCAGGTGATATTGAAAGTTTTAATACTACAATTATTAAATTTTTGAAGCAGGGTAATCCAGATTTCGTTCTCAAAACTTTGTTTGATATTTTTAATGCTCTATGACTACAATTTACCAATCTTACAATCTATAATTCTGTAAACTGTAAAAAATTATGAGATGATTTGATTTTGTTCAATCCAAAAACCTCTACAAATCTTTAAGGGAGGGAGGATTGCAGAATTGTTACATAAAATACTTCTTATTTTTACGTTCTATTTTAAGAGGATGGTTCTTATGTTTCTGTAAGGATTATTTGTTTCCCAAAACCCAGAATCGAGAATATACTTGACGTAAAAAAATGTCCCAGGAAAAGCTCAAGTGAAGCACTAACCTGTCTCCCTGGTCCAGTAGTTGATGGCCTTAGGAGACGCCTCCACGTGACATAGCAGCGGGACGTCGGTGTTCGTGGGCGCCCCCACCAGCTGGTTCGGCACTTGGATCAGGGGATGAACTGCGAACACTCACTCAGGTTAATATTTTAATATAAAACAAGTTATCGCTCGCTATGGAAAATCGATATTTAGAATCCTAGTCCTAATACAGAAGAACTTCTTATTTAAACTTCCACCTGTCTCCTTTAGTCAAATTAGTAAATTTCATTTTTTAAATAAATTCATAATTAATTAGCAATCAACTCAATTGAAAATAAATTAAAATTTCTGAGCAATTTTTCGAAAATGTCAAATAGTGAATCATCCCCACGCACGGATTTTTCTATGTGGGGATATATTTCGCTTATAATATCAGTATTTATTAACTGTCTTTGTAATTAGCATTTTAAGTACAATTCTGTGAACCATTGTATAAAACTATAAAAGCGAAATAAACGATTTTTGATTTGATTTTATTTGATTTGAATAACGTGACACTTAAGATGGTTGTTTACACATTATCTCTAACAAAGTTGTCTCTTTGCAGAGTTTGATTCTGCTGAAGAATAATCATCCAGCACTCAAATGGAGATTTAATGTGTTTTATTGTTTGTTTTACGGTCTCAATATCTAGATACAGTACTTTCTTCTTTTTACTTTAGAAGAAAGTAAAATAAATTTCAGCTAATCTTGTCCTCTATTATTAAATTTTTATTGTAAATAAAATAATATTCATAAAGCAACACGTAATTAAATTATGAACCGTGAAAATATGTATGCTGATTTCATGTGAATTTATTAATTCGATTAGTAGGTAAGAATCATGACATAAACGTTATCAATTTTTTACGTGCATTAAAACTGAGAAAACAAGAAAAAGCAGTGAAGGAATTGAATCATCATAGTTGAAAACTAAGAACAGGTGATCAATGACAGAATTCTTCTTAATTTAAAGATAACAAGAAGGTGAATAGAAAAGGGAAGCGGAAGGCCAATAAATAAGGGATAAGGGACAAAGAGTATGTTATCTCTGGTTGCCGCTATCGCTATGATTGGTGGGGTGTCAATAACAGACCGGCTTTGTCCACACATTGCAGGACCCCCTGTGAGAGCTCTTTTAATGGCCGCTGAAAATTCTGCCTCGGATCAGATTAAAGAGTGACTAGGGGAGTAATTTTTCCTTTGTAAGTATATAAAAAAAAAGCGATTGCTGGTAATTCTGTATCATGCATTAAAGTTTAAATGTAAAAGCAGTTCTTGTTAAAACTTAAATTTCGTCTTAATTTTTAAATTTTTTTATTATTTAATAATAACATTGTAACTAACTGTTGTTTGTAATTATATTTACCAAATGGTTATAAATCTTTAAATGTAACAAATTTTGTTGTTTATGGTCGGTATTTTTTGGTGTTGTTTACATCGGCAAAAAAGGACACAAACTTTTGCTCAAAACTGTCATTAGTAACTTTTGATTTTATTTTTTTTGGGCGCACGACAGAAAGCGAGATAAGTATACCTAAAAAAAGAGTGATAAAATATTTGTTTGCCACTAGTATTAAGTAATTTAGTCGATATTGTAAAGTATGTTTATGAACCTTTAAAGGAACTTTATTATTTAAAATAACATAGACATACATAGTTGATGAAACGAGGGAGGTTGAGTAGCCAGTGAAAGCCACTGTTATAAAAGGCAATATATTATCTATCTCTGCCTTGATTGGCGCAGTGTCAGTGGCAGATCGCTCCACAGTCGCCAGCCGTGGGAGGTTAATCATACATATCATTTATACCGTTCATACAGACCAAACGTTTCAAATATCGAACAATGTTATTATGATTATGGGCGTTTTGGACTGACTAAAAACAAATCGTGATAAAGGTGACTTCAGCACAAATTAAGACAGTTAGTATTTCGAAGTATTTTAATTTCCGCTATGATAGGCCTACATTTTTTTTACTGTTGTCTATTAATATGTTTATCATGACTAATGCATGTATTCTGATGTTTGTCTGAAAACGTTAAGCGAATTAAATGAAGTGAATGAAGCTACCGTATTGCAAAACAATAGGGATTTTATTCTGGAGGTTGTTCTTAACTGGTCTTTGGCTTGCTGCTTAGCTTTTTTCCCTCTGAGAAAGCAAATAAAATGTCTGCATTAATTTAGAGCAACTACCCCAAGACGTAAATGAAAAGAGCTTTTAAAAGACGTCCCCGCTTGAATAAAAATTACCCTCAATTTAAGTGAAACTAGCTACTTATTTGTAGAGTTTACTAAGATAACGTGATCCATAAATAAATCACTACACATGAGGAGAAGTGTGCCTATTCCCTTTGACACTCACAGTGCACATGCAGCATCATCCGCTTGCTGACGGAGGGCGGCACGCCGTTGGCGGCGATGCAGAGGTAGGCGCCCATCTCGGAGCGCGTCACCTTGTTGAGCGTCAGCACCTCCCCCTCCACTGTCGCCACTGACAACACGACACCACTGCTCGTTACAACAATTATCACTCTCTTGTGCACAGGCACAGATGTCTTCTGTGGCACAGGTCACTGATGATGCCTACACTTGTACAAATTAGTATGCTTTCTGAAAAATTAACTTATTTAAAGCAAATAACTTTAAATAAATGTAAACTTTTTTATAACGCGTGTGTGTGCCAAAAGAGTCAAAATGTGCCAGATGAACACGATCTATTTATAATAGTTCGCATTTATTTGTCTTACTACAAATTACAGCTTGATGTTGGTTCAGTTGACCTCCGGTCGACTAAAGTTCATTATAACAAGGTTTTGACAAATACAATTTTATTTGTTTGTATTTAAATACAAGATGATAAATTTTCAAAAATGTTGGAAAATGGCGATCGATTTCGATTGGTCACACCAATCATCATCAGGCCCAATGACAGACTGTTATGGGGCCTGATGAAGATTGATGTGACCAATCAAATCGATTGCTATTTTCCACCATTTTAGTACATTTACCATCTTGTATGTAAATACAGTATACCTGTAAATATATTTTTAATTGCAGTAAGATGATTTTTTATTTACTTCCAGTGAATACAGTAACACGTATCATGTTAATCAATAAATTATTTGTTTGTGTAAAATATCAACGAGAAGTCCTGAGTTAAAAACAGCGAGAACAACAAATTCTTGTACTATGAAAAGTAGTAGTAGTCTTAAGGTTCACAGATATTTTGACTATTATCTGACCGTTCAAGACCATCCGGTAGCTGAGTTTACCGTGCTCGACGGAGGAGGTGGTCTTGCCCTTGCCCGGGGAGCGGACGATGATGTCGCCGCCGTCCTCGCGGCGCCACACCACCTTGGGCTTGGGGAAGCCGCGCGCCTTGCACACCAGCTTGGCCGAGCCGCCCTCCGGCACCATCATGTCGCCCGACGTCTCCTCGTAGATGATATCCGGCGGGATCACCACCTCCAGGAACGCCATCTACGGAACGCCGAGGATGTTAGGCAAATCTTACTTGATAGACTTTTGAATTTACTTCGATGCAGTTAATAAACTGCAGCTGGTACACCAGAGCAGAGTACAACGGGAATTTATCTATAGAACTACCTCGTAGATGATGTACGGCGGAATCACCACCTCCAGGAACGCCGTCTAAGGAGCGCCAACGATGTTAGGCAAACTATGCTTGATAGTCTTTTAATTTTAATAATAATATAATAATAATATTTCTTTATTTCCATAAGAATACAAATACACAAAAAAATCTTTACATTATAGAATGGAAAAAGTCCCACATAGGATAACCTGTGTGTGGGACTGAGTTCTTAGTAAAATAATGTTCGAAAAAATACCCACTTCACACAACTCAACACACACTTCTTACAGTAAAATAAAAAACACAGAAATTGACTGGTTAAATAAATGCTGAGTTCTTAGTGGCAAAAAAAAACAAAAAAAACTGAATTTTGTCAACAATTCCGACAGAGACAAAAGCAGGAAACAACCTATCAACCCCCCCCCCCCAAACTCATAATGCAAACCCCCCCCCGCCCCCCGCACACTCTCACTCAGCAAAACTCACTCAAACACTGCATCCACACTCAGTCACGCACTCCCACATACACACAACACATATACAGACCTCAAGCACACTAGTACACATAAACTGAGGCAATCAAATTTTGTATACCCTCCCTACCTATATTCCTGAGCCAATTATTAACTTTCAACTTATAAGAATTATAACTACACGGTGTTGGGTTCTTGAGTTCGGGAGGAAGTTTTTGATGAACAATACAAGCAATGTAATAGGAGTTTGATCTATTTATGGATTTTGTTATCTTCGGGGTTGCAATACCTATATTGGACGATGTTCTTGTGTTATACGAATGTGAAATTTGAGGGAAAATCTGTGACTTATTTTTAAATGCGTAAATAATGATAACTCTTGCGTATAATTGAAAAATGTCAAATACCCGGAAAACGTCAAATAACTGTTCAGAAGGATACCTATTATTCTTATTTAGTGCGGCTTTTATTATAGCCTTTTGTGTTACAAGTAATGGTTCGATGTTACTTTTAGCCATACCCCCCATGCTATTATCCCATACTGTAATATGGACTGAACGTATGCAAAATAAACTATCCTGAGCAGATCAACTGACAGAACGGAAGAGAGTTGTTTGAAAAGGTAAATAAATTTCCTTAATCTGGCTTTAACATAAAGAATGTGGGGGATCCATTTTAAACGAGAATCAAAAACAATACCTAGATACTTGTATTCCCTCACTCCCTCAACAAGTTCACATGATGTACACCCATCCACACCACCACAGGTGTGAAGGCGAAGCGCCATGTCGACAGGATCAGAATCGGCTCGAAGCGAAATTGGCATGTGATTTGTTTTATTGACATTAATTGTGAGCCGATTCTGATCAAACCAACCTTTTACGGCAGAGAGGCCCCTCTCCGCGACTCTATACACCTCCCCCCAGCTGCCCCCCTCAAACAGGAGCGCAGTGTCATCAGCATATAGAAACATCTTTCCTTTGTTAATATCTAATTTGCCAAGGTTATTCATATAGATTAAGTACAGGAGGGGACCGAGCGTGCTCCCTTGAATTACCCCATAATTGATTGGAATAGTATCACTACTATACCCAGAAATAACAACTTTTTGAGACCTATCCCTTAAATAATCCTCAAACCATTTCATTGCATTGTCCCTAAACCCAATACAATGTAACTTTTTTAACAACATTTTTCTATCCACCGTATCAAAAGCTTTGGCCAGATCAATGAAAACTAAAAGTGATTTTTTATTATCAGAGATTTGTTTGTGAATTTCATTCGTGAGCAAAAAGAGATCGTCATTTATATTTTTATCACATCTGAATCCAAATTGGTTGCAATATAGTATTTTATTTATATCCAAATAGTTGACAAGTTGTTTTTTAACACATTTATCCAGAATTTTTGCCAGCGAATTCCCTAATGTGATTGGTCAAAAATTTTCAATTTTATCCTTCTCCCCCCCCCTTTAAAAATTGGAATGACTTTTCCCACTTTAAAAACATTTGGGTAAATAGCCTGATCGATACTCAAATTTATTATGTGCAAGATGGGAGTTTGAAGTAAATCAAAATTACTTTTTAGTATCGTAGCAGGAATATTATCAGATCCCGGAGCAGAACCCCCTCGCACCTCACTAATAACACTTGCCAACACCTCCTGAGTGACGGGGACCAGCCGGAAGGTCGAGCCACATTGAAAATCCTCATCGACGGCCGGCGCGGCGACAGGGGGGACGGCGCTGGCGAGCCTAGCACCCACCTCCGAGTAGTGCTTGTTGAAGTTATTTGCCACCGTGACAAAATCTTCCTCATCCACATTACTTTGGTTTCTGATGAAAGGCTCAATATTAAATTTAGGTTTTGATTTGTGTTTCCCAACAATTTCGTTAGTATTTTGCCATAAAATCCTTGAATTATTCCCTGCTTTAATTATTTTGTTTCTATAATACAGATCTTTTGCATTTTTTATGGATGCATTTAAAATATTTCTATAGTTTCTTAAGTGTTTTTGTAATTGAGTATTAAAAGGTTGTTTTTTTTTGCACGCTTACTTAATTTATCTCTTTCTCTAATCGATTTTACAATTCCAGCTGTAATCCAAGGTTTTATTTTAGTATTTTTTGATGAGAGTTTTTTCGTTATATATGAACTATTAATAAAAAATTGCAAAGTTTCGATGAACAGATCAGTACATTTATTAACATTATTTTCTTTACAAATACAAGACCAATCTTCTTGACTTAATAAACCCCTTAAAATATTATGATCCAAATAATATGAGTCTCCAGTATCTTTGATTACCTGTTGCTTCAATTGTTTGAATTCAGAAGTAGCACAAATAACATAATGATCGGTCATTTCTAATTTAATTACTGCAGACTTAATAGAACTCAACTCTTTTTTATCGACAAAAATATGGTCAATGCAACTACTCGAAGTAGGTGTGACCCTAGTGGGGACATTAATACAGCTTACAAAGCCAAATCCATATAATTCATCCAGATAGCGGTGCGCCTGCTCTTGTTGTGTGCCCGGGAGAATGCAACAGTTAATGTCACCCACTATCCAGTGCGTCCTGTCCCTGGGCCGGTTATCACAGTATGACGCAAGGTCATTGATAAAAGCCTCGAGGTCAAGATCTGACGACGGGCTCCTGTACAAGCCAAGAACAGTGTGCCTCTCCCCTCCGACGCTTATATCCACCCTCACACCCGTAGCCCCATGCATAGCAACACATTCATACTCCATAGCATACCTGTCATTCACATACACAACTATCCCATCATTTTGGTTTCTACTCTTCTCATTACTCACTACTTCATACCCCTCAATTTTCACGACTACACCATTTGAATCCTGCCATGTCTCCGTCAGAACAATAATATCAAACTTTACTTTAAATGTATTTAGAATTATAAGAAATTCATTAATATTTTTTTTATAACTCCTTATATTAGCATGTAAAATTGAAATATTCCCCAACCCGATTTTGAAATTCCTGTTAAATTGTTCAGTTTCCTCATACACACACTCAATCACACTTCTCATTCTTTCTACGTAATCTAAAAACTCCACAATGCAGACCAGTGCCAACCTACCAGACACGCCCATCAGATACTGATAAAAAAAATCAAAGCGACCAGAATTATTAAAAAATTAATTACTGTATTTATTTAGAAAAAGAAACCTTTTTAATCTAGATCCAGTTTTAATTCTGCCATTATTAAACTCAACATTTGTACAAAGTTTTGAAATAATTCCAAAATAATTACAGCTATAAATTAAAACGTTTGCCAAGCAGATGTATATTACTTTTATTTCAGGGACGGAAAATAGATAAAACTCTTCTAAAATCATTTTGTGCAATATCTTACACTTAATATAACTTTAATTAAAGAAACATTTGGACTATCACACTCATTTTACTTCGATTCAGTTAATAAACTGCAGCTGGGACACCAGAGCACAGTAAAAAGTGAATTTATCTATAGAACTACCTCGTAGATAATGTCCGGCGGAATCACCACCTCCAGGAATGCCATATAAGGAGCGCCAACGATGTTAGGCAAACTATGCTTGATAGTCTTTTAATTTTACTTTGATTCAGTTAATAAACTGCAGCTGCAAACACCAGTGTGCAAACACCAGTGTGCAAAGCAAAGGTATCTATAGAACTATCTACTATCGAAAATGATGAACAAATCTACAGAATTGGTGTATTATGTTAGCCACAGGGAGTATCCGAACTCCCTTGAATGTTAGTACACGGTAATTTTTTGGTATGTTGTCCCACTGGAGTTTCTAGTTAGAAATTGTTATCAATGTTATCCGATACTAACTGATGGAGTCCCGCTTCCCTGGAAAAGTAAACAAATAATTGTAAATCAAAATAAAATGCATCAGCTGTTCAGGCCTTCTCTCTATATTTGTAGCCTTAGAGGGAAAATTTAGGGTAAAGTAAAATTATTCCTGTCATTTTCCCAACGAAACTTTTGATTGCAGTTAAGGGTTGAGGGATGTTATGCTTTTGGTTTCTTCCAAGTTACGAATGACTTTAGGTTATATATATATAGATGTTAGTTCATTTACTTTTAACACATGTTCTAAGGGGTTTTTCCTTTACGAAAATTATGTTTTATAATCATGGGAGATTGAACACATTTCCCGAACTCGGTTTTTGCTTATGTGGGAAGTATTTAGACGATGATGGTAGTTTCTGTAATTCCTGCTTTGTTTATTACGGCAGAAGACATATTATAGAATACCTGGTTCTTCATGGGGTCGGTGTTGACCTGGCACATGTAGGTGCCGCGGTCCTCCCGCTTGACGCCGCGGATGTTGAGGGTCCACGTGTTGCCTACAACACACCTACCAGACGTGTAGATTACCTGGCTCTTCATGGGGTCGGTGTTGACCTGGCACATGTAGGTGCCGCGGTCCTCTCGCTTGACGCCGCGGATGTTGAGGGTCCACGTGTTGCCTACAACACACCTACCAGACGTGTGGATTACCTGGCTCTTCATGGGGTTGGTGTTGACCTGGCACATGTAGGTGCCGCGGTCCTCCCGCTTGACGCCGCGGATGTTGAGGGTCCACGTGTTGCCTACAACACACCTACCAGACGTGTGGATTACCTGGCTCTTCATGGGGTTGGTGTTGACCTGGCACATGAAGGTGCCGCGGTCCTCTCGCTTGATGCCGCGGATGTTGAGGGTCCACGTGTTGCCTACAACACACCTACCAGACGTGTGGATTACCTGGCTCTTCATGGGGTCGGTGTTGACCTGGCACATGTAGGTGCCGCGGTCCTCCCGCTTGACGCCGCGGATGTTGAGGGTCCACGTGTTGCCTACAACACACCTACCAGACGTGTGGATTACCTGGCTCTTCATGGGGTTGGTGTTGACCTGGCACATGTAGGTGCCGCGGTCCTCTCGCTTGACGCCGCGGATGTTGAGGGTCCACGTGTTGTCTACAACACACCTACCAGACATGTGGATTACCTGGCTCTTCATGGGGTCGGTGTTGACCTGGCACATGTAGGTGCCGCGGTCCTCTCGCTTGACGCCGCGGATGTTGAGGGTCCACGTGCCACGTGTTGCCTACAACACACCTACCAGACGTGTGGATTACCTGGCTCTTCATGGGGTCGGTGTTGACCTGGCACATGTAGGTGCCGCGGTCCTCTCGCTTGACTCCGCGGATGTTGAGGGTCCACGTGTTGCCTACAACACACCTACCAGTCATGTGGATTACCTGGCTCTTCATGGGGTCGGTGTTGACCTGGCACATGTAGGTGCCGCGGTCCTCTCGCTTGACGCCGCGGATGTTGAGGGTCCACGTGTTGCCTACAACACACCTACCAGACGTGTGGATTACCTGGCTCTTCATGGGGTCGGTGTTGACCTGGCACATGTAGGTGCCGCGGTCCTCTCGCTTGACGCCGCGGATGTTGAGGGTCCACGTGTTGCCTACAACACACCTACCAGACGTGTGGATTACCTGGCTCTTCATGGGGTCGGTGTTGACCTGGCACATGTAGGTGCCGCGGTCCTCTCGCTTGACGCCGCGGATGTTGAGGGTCCACGTGTTGCCTACAACACACCTACCAGACGTGTGGATTACCTGGCTCTTCATGGGGTCGGTGTTGACCTGGCACATGTAGGTGCCGCGGTCGTCCCGCTTGACGCCGCGGATGTTGAGGGTCCACGTGTTGCCTACAACACACCTACCAGACGTGTGGATTACCTGGCTCTTCATGGGGTCGGTGTTGACCTGGCACATGTAGGTGCCGCGGTCCTCTCGCTTGACGCCGCGGATGTTGAGGGTCCACGTGTTGAAGTCGTTGTGCGTCACGCTGAGCCGCTGGTTGTTGGTGATGACGTGCTCGTGGATCGCCAGGATCGCCTTCGTGTCCGCCTTGATCCACGCCACCTTCACCGACAGTCACGTCATAATACGAGGATGCAACAGGTGAATGTTACCAAATCATCGTAAGTCTTAGCGTAATTTAACTGATCTGTACACAGATATTTGGTTTATTGCTTTGTCTACTTCAAATTTATCGAGGTGTATGGTAAAATAATACTGTAAATATAGTTTAAATTAAAGTCAGGTTTAAGTTTCAGCCATAAAACTGCTCAACGAAATACTGTATTTATAGAGCAAGTGGACTTATTAAAACTTATTTTAGTATGAAATATTAGAATCTTTTAAAACATAAAGCTGTAACTGAAATATAGCTATATATGTTTACATTAGATTACAATAAATTATTACATCACATATTATATTGTTTTTCTGTTTTTGTTAATGTTTTCATAAACTGTTTTTGACTATGCCAATTTAATACTAAATATTAAAAGTTTATCGACTCAATATCTTATTAACATAATCTAAATAGAATGATCAATAGTAATAGCAATATTTGTAAACTACTTAAGAATAGAATCAATGAATAAATAGGTTCTGATTATGAAATTATATTATGTATTTAATATATTAGAATGAGTTATTATTTAAGGCAAATAAAAGTAGGCAGTGGTTTTTGGTTGGCTTTCACAACTAATGTGCAAATCCAACTTCCAGTGCACAAGGTGTTAAAAAGATGTGCAAACAACAAGACAAATTTAGGAAAACATGCACGTGTTTTTGACAGTAGCAGCCAATCAATAACCACTTTTAAGGCAAATTCAAAACCTTTTTTCATTTTGAATTTTCATTAAAAAATAAAATTACAGAATTAGATAAAATACAAAAAGAAATCAATGGAAGATAAAAATAAATTTTCCACGTTAAAATATGTGTTACTAATAAATTTAATTACTAACGTTTTATCAATACTTTTGAATTATAACTTACCTTATCCAAACCCCCTGAAAAAATTAACAGTCACAGCTAAAATATCAAAATTTATGGTTATTTTCCATGTAATTAATTAAACAGCCGATTTTGCTCGAGACTGCACGAGATCAGCCATGGCAATTACCTGGTAAAATGAAAAATCCTTAAAAAAGATAAATTTACACA
The DNA here is from genome assembly GCA_035578135.1 of Flexamia atlantica. NCBI lineage: Eukaryota > Metazoa > Arthropoda > Insecta > Hemiptera > Cicadellidae > Flexamia > Flexamia atlantica. The sequence continues at coordinate 12,165,715 of JAQJVK010000009.1, forward strand.
TTATATTTTACACTGTTGTTCCTCATCATTTCAGCATTCTTGAATCTGCGACACAAAATTATATTGTACATTTCACAAACCCAACACTTTTGAACAAAGAAGCGTTTTCAATTCCATCTAAACCCAAACTGAGAGTAAAAAAAAACATTTAGCATCTCTCTCTTGTCTCGCTGGAGTATGTGCTCTTAGCTGTAAAAGATAAACATGGAAATGAATAATCTGAAAAAATTTGTGGAACGTTTTATTAAAATTTACTTCTGAACTGGACTCATAAAAAGCTCTGCGCCAAAATCATAAATCTTGCAAACAAATATTGACATTGACTATATAAATATTAGTTAAATAAGATTGACAAGAATTTCCCCAACATTTTGCTAGCCGTTTAATAGCTAGATACATAATTCCACTACTAATTATACTATAAACAATATACAGTGTGTAAAAAAAGTCCCGGAACGGCTTAATACTTTTTGAACCGAATTGGTTTGATAAATCAAACTTAGCACATCACTCCTATGTAAAAAAAACTACTTTCTGAGGTGTTTACTGACCCTTGGGCACCGGTGGGGGACGACCCACAAGGAGTCGGTACAAAATCTTAAATGTAAGCATAGGTCGATATGCCCATCATTTTAAAGGCCTCTACAAGTAGAGTTCAATGCCGCAAACCGCACTTCAAAATGTCCATTCGTTACAAAATGGCGGCTGATCAAAAATCTTTTTTACAAATTACAAATTTTTCGCCTAAATATCGTCAAAAAAATTGTTCACAGCCTATGTCTGGAGAATCATAACTCCGGGATTGAATATCAGACATAAACGCCTTTTTTAGGGTGCTGAAGAGGATGTTAGCTCCAATGGGGGATGGCCCACGAGGAGTCGGTACAAAATCTTAAATGTAAGCATGGGTCCATATGCACATCATTTTAAAGGTCTAATTAAATAAAATTCAATGCCGAAACCGCATTTCAAAAGGATTATTGGTTAAAAATGGCGGGTGATTTAAGTTTTCAACAAAAATAAATAGGCTTAGGTTTGTTACTGTTACGGAATTTAATTTATTAAAACTTTTATTCCACCCCCCCCCCCCAGCAAAATTAAACCTATGAATTTTTGTTGAAAACTTGAATCAGCCGCCATTTTGAAAGAAATTAACCTTTTGAAGTGCGGTTTGCGGCATTGAACTCTCCTTGATTAGCCCTTTAAAATGATGTGCATATCGACATATGCTAACATTTAACATTTTGTGCCGACTCCTTATGGGCCGCCCCCCACCGGGGGCCAAGAGTCAGCAAGTAAAAGATTTTTTACATAGGAGTGAATGGTAAAGTTTTATTTCTCAAACTAACTCTGTTCAAAAAATACTAAGCCGTTCCGGGACTTTTTTTACACACTGTATGTATGTTAACGTGAATAGAACACTATTAAATGTGAAGTTTTATGAAAAAAGAAGTTTTGCTATATGTTTGTTCCATATAAACAATAATACTTAAAAGATTCATGTAACGTTGCAGCTTTTAATTATCACTCCCCTACCATATATGAAGGGTAACCTCATTATGGCAACCTCCAGTACAAGTAAACATATAAGATTTAAACCATGTGTAATGTCATGATCGAGTACGGCCGATCAACACGTCATTGTCATCGTGCCTACGTCTGAGACAGACAAAGCCTAAGCTAATAGACAATCATCTTAGGCATTACACGGGAATGAGGAGTTCTGAGGAGTCGATTACGGGCGTTTTGCGAGGATTCACATTGTCCTCTCTCAAATTAAATATAAAAATAATCTAGAGAAGATAAATTTGATTGATTTTACTACAAAGACCAACGTTCTTTATGTTTTTGATTATGAAGAAATAAACAATAAGAGTGGTGTGATGAAAAACGCAAGGAATGGTAGGCCAATGTAGTTTGAGTTGCTGTAAAGAATTTTGATTGTTTTTTTTGTTTGCTCCATTCTGAATTAAGAGCCACCCCTCAATAATTTACCTGCGGACTGAGAGACAAGTCCTCATTTGCTAATGCACAGATACGCCCCCGCCACAACGTTGGAGATCCTTTACACTACCTTCTATCTTTGTTTCCCAAACTGTCTCTAGTGCACATTTACCGAAATTGAAAAGGAATGTTTTACATCAATAGAATAATAGAAGCTAAAATATAGCTTAATCTAGTTACGTTACATAGTTGCATACATCGAATGGAAAATGTTTATCTTTACTGTGTGTCAATATTTAAGGTGCTAACCAAATGGTTAACCAATAACCCTTTCCTAAATGAGCGAGTTAGTAAGAAAACCAATAATTTCTATGGTGTACACTCTTTAATTCATGGATTGACTTTGGCAACGCAGGGTGGTGCAAGGAGGTAACCGTAAAATGGAAAATAAAGTATAAAGGGACCTACTATTGCCCTATTATTTTTATTGACGTTTCTACATGTCATGTGTTATAGCAATATTCGTCCAGGTAACGTCCATGCAATACAAGAACACTTATGAAAAGAAAAAGTCCTCGGAAACATGATCAGTGTTTCCTTTCACCTTTTTAAGGGCGAAAAACATTTCACAGAAACATTTCTCTCATGTTAACGCCAATAAAATACCAAAAGCACTAAATCCGGAACAAATCTTCCTGTGGGTATGGGGGCCAAGGGAAGGGAGGTTAGACTGGTTAATTATGTGATAAGTACTTGGATTTTCGTCCATTCCAAGAAACTATATATGCAGTGACAAAAAATGAATATGTTTTGTGGATCATTTTCACCTTATTTGTGTGCTGATAAATGGCAAAGAACCTAAACAACCACATGGAATACGTTGCAGAAAATTAAGTTGAATATGTAGAATATTATTAAGAGATAGGCCAATTGATAGATAATAAGTCATTTTTAAATATAACTAATTTTTCTGTTTCCTTCTATTTGAAACTACCCTTTAAACTACTACAATTATTTACGTAATAAATTCTAGATTAATTAAGATTTTAGTTTTGGTTTTTTCTTAAAACAGTGATAATACAATCCAATAATAGCAGTCTTTTTTTAAATCCACTCATTAGGGAAAGCTTTGTCGCATCTAGATCCTCAATGAACCTGGGCGAAGTACGCAAATATTCTTGAGATGGGTTCAAGTAGCTTTTAGTTTGATGCAGTTACCTAGCTTTTGACTAAATTAATAGTTAATGGGAGTATTTCATAGGTAACGAATTGGTTGGCTGTGTCTTGATATACTTTAAAAATACCCTAATGGTTAATTTAAGGACATTTCAAAAGTATATTTATTGATACAAGACCAAATGAAGTTTCAGGAGGGAAAAATCTGTTTGGAAAGAAAAACTTTATCGAAAATTGTTCGTGGAGAAGTTTAAAAAACAGCAGAACATTACAAGAGCGTCTAGGAAGAAAACATGAATAAATCAAGATGATTAAATAATAATAACAATTTAAAGATTAAAGGGAGATTAAAGTGTTGTTTAATCTTTAAAATTGTAAAGATTCAACTACACTTAGAGCGCGAATAGTACTAATTTGCATGATACGAGTTTAAAGATATAAAAGAGAGAATACTGAGTGCACTTAGGAATGCGAATATAAAACTATACAGACATGACTGAGTCTTTATATTTAATTATGATAGTAAAGGACCTTTACAAGTTTTTCCACTCTATTTTTTGTATTGGATTCTCTTTAGTGAATGCTACAAACTATTTTATACTTTTCTAAATTCTTATGATGTAAATTTAAGAGTATAAACAAAAATAATAACGTCATAAAGTTTACAAATGTGATGCTTAAAATACTCATCTGTTTTCAAACTAATACTGCATCAATACAGTTTTTAATGAAATATTTGAACATGAAAACCTTTAGCTACATCTTTTCGCTATAGGGCTTGAGTTTTGGCTTTTTCCCTATAAATAACTCGCCCTTTTGACCGCTACAGGAGACAGGAATGGTTCATAAATCCGCCACAACAGCGCTAGTGAGCTCACAATTGTACCTTTGTTCCACTTCCGCCACTGATTTGTTTTCCAACCCTTTCCTTTGTTTACTTCTAGTTGAGTGAAACGGTTATTTGATTGTAATACGAGACCAGCTCTCGTTTTGACAATCGATTGGTGTTTTTAAACCAAATTTTAGAGTATATGTCTAACTAAAACGACTATTTGTCTAGCTTTATCATTTTTTTATTGGTTTACTAATTAAGAAAACATTCTTGATAAAAATAATGTTGATAAGCGCAGATTAAAAACTTTTTATTGACTTATTTATTTAGTTATATACCAATTTAACATTATTTTAAATGCAGTCCAATTGGCTTGTAAAAACCCCAAATTTTGAGTCTCACTGACCTTAGGTATTAATTTTCTCATACCTAGAAAATACTTTGATTTATTAGAAAAGTTTGACAAATAAATCTCAATTGCCCGTTATGCAGCATACTCTGCAGGGAAAAATTTAGGTTTTCATATATGTTAAATAAGTTAGTTAGTAATAATTCTCTCCGCTTTTTATTTAGGTATGTTCCAATATTAAGTAAATAGCATTAACCAACATAAAAACCCATAAAAACTCATAAAAAGATGTATAATAGTTACTTTCCAAACATGTAAAAGATAACAATTGAAATACTTAAACCCCGTTGCTTGAGACCCTGCTATAATTACTTAGGCCCCTGAGAAAAGTCTCTCATTTGTTAATGCATCTCTGAAGCTGTCAAAGAACTGACAATGCGGTTTTAACCACCCCTCTTCTTTGTTCACTAAGTTTCTTCCATCAGGTTTATTTAAAGTTGAAGAGATGCTAAATAAACTCTCCGAAAATTCTCTTGGTCACCATTATGTTTCTAGGTTAAGTAAAATAATTGTAATTTTCTGATGAAAATTTGGAAATTTAGGCAACAAAAAGATTTATTTTGTATTGTTTTTCTTGTAACAAAGTATTTAATAAACTTTCTACTTCAGTTCAAAATATTTGAAAGACCTCTGATTCAAGGTAAAGTCTATTTGATGACTCATAATGAAAGTTCATCAACATCCTGAAAGTTCATTTACACGATTATGGTTGACTGTTAGCAAAAATATTTAGTATAAAGTAAAAGGCTTTCTTATGAAAATAAGACACCGTTAAACTTAGTTTGTTATGATGTATTTCGGTTGACAAATAATTACTCGGGTTTTAAAAGAATTTCGTTAAATAAAATGCATAAAAGACAGTATATGACAATAATTGAAGTTTTCAGCCTGCTTAATCATGGAGTTCAAAAATCTTACTTCTGGGCTGTAAAAATGAGGAATTCCAAGCAGCACGTTTTTACGGTAAGAATTTGTTATTTACTCGATATTAAGTCCGTTGTCATGTGCCCAGTCAAATGCATGAGCCAATAATGAATATAGAGTGGTGTCGTTTTATTTGTCCCTTTACTCATTTTTATTGATATTGATGTAATTTGAACTGATATTTTGGTATTATACGGAGGCCACCCTCATACAGCGCGCTGCGGCGCGGCGATTATTTTAAGTTAGGTTACCATAAATATGTTAGTAGGACTTTCCGCATTTCGTTACGAATCGAACGATACCAAATGAGTCATATTTTCGCCTGCCAAAACCCGTTGACAGGTGATGCGCGTGCTCCGGTCAACGTCCAGACCTAGGCCTAGGAGGGGATTTGGCGAGCGCAAGTATGACTCACCTGGTATCGTTTGGTTCGTAACATAACGAGGAATGTTCTATTAACATATTTATGATAACCTAACATAACATAACCGCCTCAGCGCGTTGTATAACAGTGGCGATTGGGTGTGGACGATAGCGGCGGTGACGACGTGTTCAACTCAATCCTCGCTGACATTGCTGCCTTCTGGGAGGCAGAACACAAACACCGTTCATCATAACTCAGTCAAATTTGGACAGTAAGTCGATCAAAGTACATTCTTCACAGTTATGTAGTTATCTTCGGTGTCCAGCAAAACAATCTCTCTAAAAACAGTGGCCTCCGTATAATACCAAAGTACCTTTGAACTTTACGATGAATCAGCATAGATAAAAACAAATTATCCAAAGATGCGTATAATATACTTTTTTAAATTACCTACTTTCTAGATTAACGTTACCTATGTAACAATGATAGTAAATGGTAAAAAATTTAAGTGCGATTATTTAAGTGCGATTATGTATTGCTAAGTAATAAATTTAAAAGGAATATTAAAAAAACATGAAATGAACAATCATCGCGGTCACAAAGGTAAGGCTTGATAGTGATCTGACAAAGAATCCCTATGCGAGACCAACGCCTTCTTGGGGCTTAGAGTTGCATTAGAGTTTACATAAAAGTATATTTATTTTCGTACCAAACCAATGAAGGCGCTCATTCCTAATGGAAGTGAAAAGGAGGAGCAACATAGGGAAACTGAATCGTCGGTAACAGAAAGATCAAAGGATTGAGGGTCTTGTAGGGAGGGCCGCCAAACTTGGCGTTGCAGCTCCGCCCGGTCTAATGGAGAAAGTTTGATCCTCTCTGGTCTCTAGGTGAATGTGTTTAAAACTTCCTATTTTAGATTTTTTCATCAACTATCCCCAGATGGATTCTAAAAATGCATCAACTATCCCCAAATGGGTTCCCTCAAAGCATAGTCATAAAATAATTTTATAAGGACAATTTCTCCTTTGGGTAAAAACCAACTCTATTTGAAAGAATTAATATTAAAAAGTTTGATTTGTTTTGAGGAAAAGTAACCAAAAAGTTTAGCTTAGTATTAATTAATTATGTAATAATAAAAGTTATATTTTCGTGTAGATACATAACGCTAGCTGAGAGAAGCCACTGGCGTTTATGAGAAATTTGCTGTTAACCTAAAGAGATGAATACAGCTTTGCGTGTGTCAAACTGCGTCTAATACCTGGAGATAATCCCTTGTCAGTTAAGCTTTTGTGTTGTATGGAAGTCTTAGAATTGACATTGTCTTGTTGGTTGTCCTTAATGAACCTGTCTCGTTAGGTATCTAACACATATTGTATTATCTGCCATTTACATCCACATAACCTGTATGTAGATGACACACGTATGTTCTCCTGTGAGGTGGAAAGGGAAGTGTGCCACAATGCTCCATATAATGTACTTTTTGATGAGTTGTATTCATAGTATGTGATCTATTGAAACTGAAAAATTAAGAAAAGTAACCGATGCAGACGACACCACCCTCTTCGGCTCAGGTGTAGTAGATTTTTGTGTGTACCACAGAGGACAATACGGCACGCAGACAACAAAGTTTTAACTTGGATTCATGTTAATTAATGGTCATGTAATAAAGATAAATAAAATTTCGTTAATTTTTAAATAACTCTTTGATTAATTGCATGGATGAAATTAATTCAGTTTAGTCATTGGGTATTTATTTTACTAAGCATTTGACTGGAATGTCCACATTAAAAACGCATAATATTTCTCATTTTGGAATAAATTTTTCTCTCATTTTAGAATGAATTCTTCAGAACCAGAATATAAGTTACATTAAGCCTTTACGTTGTCTTATGTTAATGTGATTGTTGGCCATAAACGTGTTGATTTTTAATTCTTGACTCCTTTAATTTTGACGACTTTGAATCATCTTAACAAAAATACGAGTCAGGATTTCGAAATCATTTGCAGTGTTGAGCTTGTAACCGTAATACGGTAATAATAAGTACTAGTGGACATGCGCTGCTCAGCATCTTTTTGGCTTGTGATCTGCTGATGAATAAAAAATATTAAAATCAACTTATCATTAATTTTTATGCTCCAATGTTGAATGTTATGGATGAATACAAAACTTTGTGAAGGGGATGGGAAGGGCATCTAGAGCTCTTCCCTTTAATGTAACCATTATAAATTTTATTTCTTTCAAAACCTCACGCCGAGCTCTTTCCAACGATAACTATTCAAATTGGTTCAGAGCTGAAGGAGGTGTCTTGATCCCAAAAATCCCCTGATATATTAAATGAGTGTAGGTATATTAGGAAAGACCTAGCCTTTAATATAACAATGTATAATGACGATAAAAATTTTAAAAAAAGAAAAATTTTAGATTTTTTAAAATGAGGTACATGAACCTGGCTCAGCAGCATTTCAAAATCTTAAAATTTATTTATATTATTCACAAAATACGATTTAAAAAATTACAAATTTGAATCCAAAAGGTTTTTAGCTGAAAATACTAAGTTTTGGTACTAATGAAAACATTTTTATTGAATATTAAATAACATATAATATTAATAACCTGTAGTTTATCAATGTAAGAAATGAGACTGAATGAAAAAATTAGATGCTAAAGTCATACTAAAACAAGAAAAATCTAAGTTGAAACCTCTTACAATAATGAAGAATCAGAGCGGGGTATAAATTATAAAACCTAAGAATTACACTTCCCTGAAAACTGCTCGCTTGGGGCTGCGTCAAAAAAGTGGAAGGCAATCTTTTAACAGTGTGCGACGGACATACTTTTTATCAGGACAAAAAATTGATATAATCTCTACAATTATAATAAATATGTAGTCAAAACTCTTATCAAGTCGCAGTTTAAATAAATTATGTTATTTTCGTAAGTTATAGTTACATTACATTTATATATATAAAATCACGATAAAACGTTGCTACTGTTATTCAATTATATCTAAAATGGTTCCAGCAAGGACATTTAAACAAAAATATCTAGATTTATGTATCCATGCATTATCTCGTTTCTTTAAATGCATAAAACTTCTTGATGGTATGAAACATTTCAATTAAACAATTCAATGTTGTAGACGAACAAACAAGTTTGATGCACCAAAAAAAGTCACAAATGCATGGTTGTATAAATGTTTATGCTCAGTTTTACGCCTAGATTAGCTTAATACAGCAAAATACACCAAGATATTACCTAAACCTAAATATATATATATATATATATATAATTTTTAAATAGGTTGTTTCAAGAAAAGCGCAACCCCATATTTGAAATAGTAGTAATTCTAATGCAAATTAATAATACTTACATAGAAATAAACAGTTTTAAAGAAACTACTACAACGTACAACACTGACAACCATAAACAACATTATACTTCCGCAAGTGAAGTGCTTTCATAAAAACTCCTGGGTATGAACCTGAAACGATAATGTGAAAACGCAAATACCATCGTTACAATGGAGATTATAGCAGTCCATGAAGCAAAACTGTAAAAGCACCAATAAAATGTACACAGTGTGATGGCATTTGGCGAAATATAATCCTGCAATAACACGGGTAAGGGCGGAGTGGACATTACATAGAGCTACTGTGCAATGTGCAGAGTGGTGCATAACTAGAGAGTAATACAGGTGCGGTGGCTGTTATTGCTTGTAATTACACCTATTAGAATTACTGGATCAGAAGTAATTAATAGTAGGAGAATTACTAAGAGTAAATCCAGCTATAGTGTGCAAACCTCATAAAAGTTATGAAAATCAAATATTGAATTTTTTCGTTACCGAGGTTAGCCTTCATAATTTTTAAATCGGCTTTAATCTCTATCTCTGTCTACTGCTTAGTATTATATTATTATGGGCTATAAAATGTGCTAAGTGCTAGGATGTTTCCAAATTAATTTACTGTACAAAAAGGGCCTAACAAATCAGGACGTGTTAATATTTCAATTAAGTTGTAGATAAACATTAATTTTAAATTATAATTGTTTAAAATGACCAGTCTTTTTACGTTTTATCTTGATATCGCAAAACAAATAAATAGTTAGTGCAAATTATAAATAATATAAATACATTTGTCAAACGATTAATTTTGGGGCGCTAGGAAAAAAGTTATGTTATTATAAGTGCAAATGGCATTGAAGCATTCCACCAGATCTAATAAATCGTACGGCACGGCACGGAAACTGCCGCAATAACAATGACTTTGCGCCCTTAATAAACCAACGATATACTCAATATTCATTGAACCGAGCATATTTACAGATTTTAAGTCTTACATAAGTGATTGCTAGTTATAGAGCTGAAAAGAAGCTCTTATAAAATTTTCGTGAATGCTCATCAGTTGCCGATCTAAAGGTTGTTATTGGCCTTATTTTACTGTACTAACTGAGACCTTATCCCATGATCTGTAACACACACCCCGATCACGACTGAGTACTGCAAGAAGTGGCATTATGCTAGGGCATGATATTCTAATTACTGGATTGAGTAATTATACCCTTCACTCAGCTTACTAAAACGTTAAACCTCATAAATAAACAAATATTGTTATCCAAATCACCAATTAGTTTATTTAAAATTGTCATTGTTATAAATGTACATTCATATTTACTCTGGACTTATTCAACTGAACTCTTACACTCCGCAATCTCTTTAAAAGTATTAAAATATTCAGCCCTTCCGTAAAAAAAAGAATGAATGAAAAGAAAGTTTATTCCTCCAAATAAAGATAATGTATTCGTGCATACAGCTTCTTACTTTTATAAGATTACTAATAAAAAATAATTAAAATTGTATCTGGAAAAAGCCCACATGGGCGTTAAAGACTGTGCATGGGATCGTTGTTAATTAAAACTAGATGGGAGATTTTTGTTGTAAAATTTCATGAGGATTATTTAAGTATAATAAAACAAGATATATCAATCTTTATTTGATAAATGAAAGTTCTACAGACTAAGGAAATATATTTTGCCAAGAGAACAAAGTAGGGTTAACTAGTGAAAAAGGATATTGAAATTGAATTGGAAAATATCTAAAGTCTGTATGAGCTTGGGTTGGAGGGGGCGGTGTGGTTCGTCGGGAGGGGTCAAGTCTGCCCGTATCTGCTCACGATAAGAGTTTCGGCGACTTCAGGGCTTAAAAACAATAGCCATGCATTTACAGTTTTTTTAATTTAGAAAATGTTGCAAGGCGGAAAATAAAAATGTCTGGAAAAATATTACGTACACTAATATGAAGATATAATAAGTTGGTTGTTGAGGTAGTTGATAAGTTAGTTAGTTGAGTTAATATGGTTAGTTGCCTTCAATTGGAATACTTTATTCCAAAGGGATTGAAGCTTAATTTTAAAGACGTTTTGCTCTCTGGATTCTAGCTATTAAATTTTAATTGTTTGGATTCCTTTTCAAATACCTTACATGAACCGTATCTAAGGGTTAATTTAGATATCTGGTGCAAATCAATCTACTTGACTTTGATGAAATATAGAATCTTTAGGTGTAGGGCATCTAATAAGCCATGACATAGCTGTTTTTATTCTTTTGCTTTGGTATGTCTTATTTTCTATGACTATGTACCAGTACTAGATGCAACTGGGTCAAATAGCATTTTCTTCATATTTCGTTGTATCTCATATTGTTAAAAAAATCTCACCTTTTCTCTTCAGTGCACCCCTTATAAATATGCTGGTGAAGTACAGAGACATAAAACACAAGCTTGTAGACTACAGTAGATCCAACTAAAAACTAACTTCGAGTTTTTCATTCTGGAAGTGAAAATGTTTATGAAATGTGTAGAATGAAGGATATTGTGTTACAGTTTATTGAATGGTTATATGTTGTCAAGCATGTAAATTTCTCAAATTTATACTGTAAGAATAATGTTGCAGCTAAGAAAAATATATCAAATAAAATTTGTCAAAAATATATCAAATTTGTGATGATACTGTTAATTTATCATCACAAATTTGAAGCTATATACGGTATAATAATAATAGAGATAATAGCAAAAGATCGCATGAGTTATAACGACGTGTGCGTGATTTGAACGCACAATACACACCATTGTTTCTGGCGAGTTGCTTGAGAATCGAGATTGCTCCTAGTGACCCGTTGTACATTATTTTATTTGTTTATTAATATGGTTCCAAATGAAGAGGGTGGGGAAATTTTTCCAGAATAATATAAGTTTTATTATTTGTTTGCCTCTTTTAAAGAAAAATCATTGACTGCAAAAATTGTAGCTTAATTTTAATAGGTATCACTTTCAGGAACAGAAAAAAACAATATTTATGGGCTGGAATGTCAAAAACCCAAAATATCAGAGAACCCCTTACCCCACTTTTGGGTGAAAAATCACCAAATTTGGGCGTCTCGAGTCCCAACAAGCCCCTTTAATTAAGGGTACAATTACGTTTATTTGGTCGTGTTTACATTGTGCACAAATGTTGCTATGAAATTGTGAGTGTGACCTGGAAGTGTGACCAAATACAGGGAAACGCCTTGCATTTCATAGCGTTTTTGTATTCTACGATAACTTCAAGATCCATTTAAACTTTGAAATTTTTTACCAAGAATGTATGAGCATTTATCTTTCCTAATTTTAAATGCATTGTGTTCATTTTAACTGTGCCGTCCTATGCATTCGTTAAAGAGTAAAAAAGTATATTTCGAATCAAATAGCAAGGACCACGCCATCCATAAGCCCAATGCTAAAATTAACATTATTCTTACGGATACGGGGTGGACCGATGCTTCTAGGTGTCGAACGAGGCAACTCAACCATACATATACTGTTCTTGACATGCTCTCCTAATACTAATGTATCACTTCGTAATAAATAAATAAAATGTATCTTGTTATTTGAATCGGCCTATGAAATGATATATTTCCAAGAGTGAATATCGACAAAAAGATTTTTATGGTTGAATCTAAATTTAAACACATTTTAAGGCATTTTTATTCTTTAGTACATTTTATTCAATCCAGCCGTTTTCGATATACAGATTACTGACTAGTTTCCAAAGGATTTTAAAGGGCAGAAATAAAAATTGAACTGCTCTTATCTCCTTAACCATTGGATGTAGGAAAAAATTCAAAGCATAAATTGCTTTGATTTTTTAATGCATAAATTGCATAAATTACAATTAAGCTTTGAGTCCAAAAAACGCTATAAAATACAGGGTGTTGAATAAGAAAAATATAAGTTTTTCGCCGTATTGAGAAATATTTTTTCGGCGGTCATATTTTTAAATTTTGAAGTGCCTCCAAAAAGCAGCTTGAAAAATTAAGGAAAGTTCCCCCTAAGAAGTTCTTTGTTAGATTTATCTTTTTTAACTAACAAAAAGGTCAGCTATTTGTTCAATTTTGTTGAGACACTTACAGTAAAAATATATAAGAACTGTTGTATTATTTAATGTAGGAAGGGAAGGATGAGCGATATTACATACTCTAGGGAGTATTTCGAAATTGGGTATATTCCTGTATTGTGATAAAGTGGTTTTAATTTTTATAAATGATAAGAAAAAGTCTACCAGATCCATGAAACTTTAAATGTTTTCACTTTCATACTTGGAACGCATACATGAACGTTTTATGTATTCTTTTTCGGAGGAATAAATAAATAAATAAATAAATAAATTATTGAATTTAATTGAAGTATTTTAGGCACATTCCTGCATCAATCATATTGAAATTATACATATTCACGGTTGCAATTAGTGGTATTTTAAGCAAAAGATTCATAAGCTGATTGATTAACTGTTAACTGTTTAACATAAAATCTGATTTAGCCTAATCCTCTGTTAATTTATCGAGAAACAAGACGTCTTATTTCCCTGAAGGCTGGGGTTAATGCACATTCATTGCGCTTTACTAAATATTTAAAAACTCTGCTAAATATATTAACAAAGATAGAGTTAATATTTTTCATAGTAATGAATTAATTCGCCTAATTAAGTTTCAAGAGGGGAGGAACGAGTAGAAATAATTTTTTATTGTTTCATTGTGTTTAGTGTGCCACGTTTGATCAGGATATGCTTAGCATTCCTTTACCAATATCTTTATTCTTAAGCAATGGTAAATTAGTTTTCCAACCCTTAAATATATTAAAAGTTTTATATTTATTTTTAACCTTTACATTTTTTCGGGAGGGAGAATAAATTTGCCATTTGTTTATTTTTATTGTTTGGTAGTAACTTTTTTTGTAGGGTTTACGCCAATGGCATTTTTTACAAGATTTACACAAACGCTTTTAGGGGAAAGCGGTCCAAACCCATCAAATTTGTGTGGGTATGCCGGGAATCGAACCCGCGACCTCTTGAACTGTAGTCCAAGACGCTAACCATTAGGCTAGCAACATGCCTAGATGGTAGTCATTTATCTATTATATTTAATATAATGAATATTGTATTAAAAATGTTTGTATTTGTTTTCTATAGAATTTTGTTGTGTGTCGATCGAACAAGTTTGTTTTAGCAATACAAAGATAATCCACAACTAACAAGAGTAACGACACCCAACCAGTCAACAGTTGGAGTGTTTAAACCCTCGACAAAGCCGGTGTCATGGTTACACTATTTGAGCTGTCCTCTTTCAATTCATCGTATTTTTTCGGGATTCCTTTCAACCAAGAATATCAAAAAAGGGTTTAAGTTTACATAGTCTAATAAACAAAATGAATAATTAAATAAATACCCCCGTCGCAGTAGATATGCGTACTCAACGAATTTCCATAGGATTTCAGATTGGTTTGGAAGTGAGAAAATCTATTTTGATCCAATCATTGTGAAAATTAATTCCCATTCCTAAATAGTAATGATTATGTTTCATCTAACGGGTAAAAGGAAATCAAAATGTATGATATATAAAGTGTATTGAATTTCATTACACTGTTTATTAAAATTAACTAAATTAATATACTATTATGTCCTCCTAATTCGTTTTAATTTTTTTAATAAAACAACAATTTATGAAAAGATTTAGTTTGTTTTGACTAAATAAAGTATTTTGATTTTTTTAAATAAAAATACCGTGTGTTCCAAAAATACTGTCACACTTTTAATGATTTTAAAAGTGTTAGTGTTATTTTATTCATGATTTTAGATCATTGGAACCTGTGCCATTTGAAACAGCACATTATAAAGTTTTTTGCAGTAACTAAGCGGCCAATTGTTGTCATCCTTCTATTGTGTTGCTAACGTTTTTATGAAAACAGATTTTACATCGAATTTGCATTGTATGGATATTCACAAAGCTAAAATCTTTTATCGTGCCACACAAGTGTATCGGAAAGACCATAAACCAGTGCGAATTGTATTTAAACTAAGACATTGTGTTTTGTGGACTTTGGAACATTTTTTTCGCTTTTGTCTAATACGCTACTATTCTTCTTAAACGTCTTTATCAATTGCTATGTTTTTCGTCTCTGAAGAGGAATTTCATTGAAGACAAGCTAAAACTAATGTTACTCTGCAATTACACTTTAAACATTGGAAAATTACACACATGTCAATGAAAATGTGCGTATTCTCATTTAGAAAAAGAATGGCTACAACAGGTTGCACGATGACAGAATATGAAATAAAAATCTGCTCTTTCAAATGTCACAAGTTTGGTATAGAATCATGAACAAAACAGATATATACCAAAGTGTGACGTTATTTTTTGGGCACACGATATATTTAACTATACCAGTTTACATAATTAATGTTAAAATTAACTCTTAATGGAATTATACCAAAAACCTAAACAAATTAATAAAACAAAGATGTGTACTATCCAAAGATGTGTGGCTCTGTTGAACTATCCATCTACATACCCAAAGGTACAACACAGAGTTTTGTTGTGCAAAGGATTGCGGTGCTTTTTGTGCAATAATGTGCAGTTTTGTCGCATGCTTGGTGAGCAGAAATATTCCCCAATGACATTCCTAGGACTAAAGCGTTTGTTGAATTTTTCTACGCTTATTTTATTTAGCTAGTATAAGGTACTAGCTAAATAAATAAATAAATGAAACTTGCTTTGTATTGTTTAATTTTCAAATAAAACTATTTTTAATATATAATTAAATTATATTTTTTTAAGATTATTGATTTTTATCGGTCGGATTCTCTGGTAAACAATAGGAAATTAAAACCTTTACTTCAAAAATCTAAACATAAATAAACAGCTTAAATAGGTGTTCGATTACCAATTTAATTTTGTGAAAGAGGATTGGCAGGATTGTGTATTACCTACAAATTTCAAAAGCCTTAGATCATAAATTCCTTAAAATAACTTTTTACTCAGTAAAAAAGGTTGTTCAAATGATTATTAATATTTATTTACAAATTAGTACTTTGCAGACAATGTTGTCAGTTATTTTTCTTTGGTGGGACCGGTTTCGATTATTTAAACCGGTGAAAATCATTTTCATCCTCTTATTTTACTGTTTTCACATTTATTTGGTGGTCATAAACTATTAAAACAGTATGAAACTATGTTTTAAAAGCACTGTACAAAAAGTATACTGAAAACCATTAAAAGCTGTAGGTTGTGTATATACATTTTTACAGGATCTATTATACAATAGGTCTCTTGAACTACTGTCAAAATTGTCTGTAATTGATTTTAGCCAGTTTATCAGCTGATTATATATTTCCAGTTATGAAAATAGTGTTAAAGTTATTTTTTCCAATAATTCATCCTCATTTTACACTTTGTTATAATTTTAAATGCCTCTATCATAGTTATTAAAATTTCTTTTAAATAAAGTATCTTTCCCAGACACCTTTTCTCAGTACACTAAATACCAATTCAATTTATTCTGTTCCCTTAAGTAGATGGATTGGGATATTTTTTGAGGTGCTGGGCTACTTTAGAACTATGGGTTATTTGTTTTCTGGCTATATGTTCCTTTCGTAATACAGGGTGTTTTGTTTTGAAAACGCAACCCAAAACTTTATTTTATCAGTGAATGATTGTTATCCCCTAAGATCCCCGGATTTGACGCCACTATATTATTTTCTTTGGGGATTTCTAAAAAGTAAGGCCTACGAAAACAATTCACAGGATATTAAGCACCTCAAAACAAACATAACAAATTTAATGCAAGAAATTCTAAGAGGTGCCTTGCAACATGTGTTCGGGAATTTGATGGAGAGAGCACAACTTAATACAAATGCCAATGGCGGATTGTCTGAACACATAATGTAAACATAACGTGATCTAACTTGAATAATAGGTTGTATAAAATGTGAAGATTACCAAAGCAGTTCTCATTTTCATATTTATATATGCATTATTCAATCTTAAAAATGGGTTGTGTTAAAAAAACACTCTGTATTAAAGGTTTGTTCGTAAACTTATGGATTTATTTTTTATGTCTCATGCTTTTTCATCACATTTTGAACTGTGTTATTATTATATGACGACCATATACGTGTGAAAGCAGTTAAATAGGTGGTTGAGGAAGAATTGTAAATAAATCTAATCCGGTCGCACTAAAGATAAATTGTGGACATCGTTGCGTGGTGTCAAGGCTCGAACATTATATATATATATATGTCTTTTGAAGCCAAATCACTGAAATTTGACATTTGAGTAGTGTTTATGAATAATTTAGAATAAATTGTAATTGAAATTTAAATTTAAAAAGAGACAAACAAAACCACATACAAACGCTGCTTGCTAAACCAATAGTTTGGTTATCTTATATATTGTCGTCGTCTTTAAAAATTTCCATTTTTTGGGAATTTTTACTGATGTAAATAAGTTTAAATTTTGACGGTGCATGCATTATGTTCTTGAAAAGTCGTGATACTTTTTAAAACTGTATAGAGGGAGTGGTGCAAGAATGCGGTGCTGTGCACTAATCTAGCTAAGTGCTGTGCAGAGAGAGAGATAGAGACAGAGAGATTGTTGAAGTGGTAGCTGTAGAGATGAGGTCGGTACACACCCTAGCCGGCGCCAGGTCCGCACTCACCCTGTACCCTCCCAGGTTGTTGACGACGCAGGTGAAGATGGCGTCCCTGCCCTGGGGGATGGTCACGTTCTCCAGAGGGTACAGGAAGTCCGGCTCCAGCCCCAGTGCTGCAACAGACGAAAAATGAGGGTTAATACGTGCAGAATCACTGAACTAAACTGTTTTGTTCCTTCCAAGGATGAGAGAATCAAATACCTTCCTACCTAATATGATGCATAAATTAATGTAGGCCTAACCATTTCCTTCATTCATGGTTAAACAATCGGCTTAGACTGGTACGTAGACATAAACGTCTTTTTATGATGTTCCATGCTTCAGTTTTCCCAAATTATGGATGGTGATAGTTTTGGCTAATCTTAAAATGTATGGTTGATTACGGTCGCTTCAAACAATGAATACTAATCAGTAAATTATTTGACGTTTGGCATATTTAAATCTCACTGTGAAAGTAACTCAAAGCCAAAGAATTATCCTGATCGACTTACTTCCTAGTTTAAGTGCTATTTTAGCTCTACCAACCTGTTTAGAGCGTACAGAAAAATACAAACTAAATTAAACATAGTTTTTAATAAATCCTCTAATTCATACTGTTCACTGAAACTTGTGATCGCCGCAGTTTACAAAGTATTGGACATTTTCACACATAAATAAATATAATTGGACACTCTCTAAATTCACATAAATAACGAAAAATTTAGACATATTCAATCAAATATTCTTTAGCATCCAAATATTAAAAAAACAAACCAAATTTCTGCCCCAAATATTGCAAGTGAGATTTTCTATCATTCTTATCTTAGTGGTCCTAGCTCTACCCACTCACTCTGTATGTAAAAAGTAAATTAAATAACCCAACAAAGAACATTGCTGACCTATGTGTCGAGAGGGGGGATAAGCAGCACTTTATATACAGCGAAGAGCGCGGGCCGCACCAAGCTCTTTATGAGCCATTACCATCTTGAACAAATTTGATTGTGTTTCAAGTTGTCATTTTTTACTTAGTGAGTGAAAATAGTCTTCTTATAGCTCGAAATTTCGTTACAATAGACATTATTGAAAATATTACAATTGTTGCTGTTTATTTTATATTGCGTCCTAGAAACGTCGTGCATTTATGAATTAGCCACCTTTTATTTTTCTGAATACTAAAAACATTATATACAAAGAATTTTTGTGAAATAGTTAAAGTATATATATATATATATATATATATATATATATATATTAAGAAATGTAAAGTGTCTGAAATACGTAGATAAATTTTTAAATTGTAATGTAAAATAGAGGACTATAATAAATTATTTAAAATTACTTAAATTCATAAAAATCACTAAACTAGATTGAAATTTTATAAATTGTAGAATTTTTAGATCTTACCATCTTTTATTTTTCCGAATGCTAACAACATAATAATGTAGATAGAATCGATGTAGAATGTAAAGATCAATGTAAAGTTCTTTTCATTAGAATCGATGTAAAGATAAAACCTTTAAATTTTAATTTACAATACAGGACTATAATAAATTATTTATAATCACTTCAATTCATGAAAATCACAAAAACGAGAACGTACTAAAATCCCCAATATCAAAACAAGAAGAATACCAGTCTTAGAAATAAAAAGATAAAAATTTAGTACATAACATTAGACACATTTATTGAATTTCTTATAATTTGATAAAACCTTAAGGTTTTCTCATCGTGAACTATCTGATTTAATCACCGCTGAAGATGCGAGATCCCAGCCGCAATAATCGCTTAAATTGACTCATGTAATGAGATCCTTCTAATCCCTGTCACTCACCACCACACCATACATGAGAATATTGAGTCTGATGCCACCTGCGAATTAATAGCATACAGTAGTTGATGACAGTTAATTACTTTTTCAGTGGGAATCTAATTTATCAGGTACAATTGCTTATTTATGCGTAATTTTAACATTATTTAATACAGTTCACTAAATTATACGGACACTTATCCTTGTCTTAGGTGACAAGCTTAAACCAGTTCTCAATGTATTAGTAGTGGTTTTAGTGGATAAAAACCGGTTAAATTCATTATCATGTTAATATCTTTCAAAATAATTCATTCAGTCTGGACCCAGGCATATCAATCGTAGTTACAAGTGAATTGTAGTACACGAAAATCTATTTTTTATAACTTTAACCTTCTATTCTAAACACTGGGGCATATTAAACCAATTTTGCCTTGACATATTCTCTTGAAAATATCTGGTTGAGATAGGTTATTTTTATTTTCTATTACAAATTTTAACTAAACAAATATACAAATTACTAGCAGATATAACCGCAGCTTCGCCCGATGAAACGTTAGCTAATTTTAATTCAATCATATCATGCCATTTGCAATTTTTAGGAATAGTTAAAAAATGGACTGATTTGGGTTATGGACCATTGGCGTGCATTTTCAACATTAAGGTGCAGCTGGCAATTCCACCCAAGATTGAATTCGAAGGTGTAACGTTTCCTCTAAAAAATGTTTCTCATGATTAGCGAATTGTATGAATTAGCTTTCTCTCATTTGCCAATACAGAGTATGGGAGATAACCCGGAAAATAAAACAAAAAGACGCGAAGGATGGGTTTTCGACTTAATATCAATCTGAATTTTGAAATATTTTTAAAATAGACCGAAAAATGTAAGCAAAAGTGACAATAATTGACTTGGCCAATAACATATTTCAGAAACGGTTCTCATTCACATTGAATATCGAATATCGGATCACTAAGCTATCGATAAGGCAAAATCATTGTAGTAATCGTATACTTTTTGGAATTGAAATTTTCATCACAAAGCAAATTCCCTACAGCCCATAAGGAATACTTATGCCAAGTTTCATGGTCCATAGTCATGTAGTTTTTGAGAAAGTAAGCTATGATAGCTAAAAGTGGCCGCCAATACCAATTTTATACCACATTCAAGCCTTTGGAGAGAAAATATTGTAAAATACTTTCTTAGTACGCATTTTAAGCCTGTAAAGAATACGTGTGCTAAGTTTTATGGCTTTAAGCCTTGCATTTTTTGAGAAACTGTGATCAGTCAGTAAGTCAGTCAGTCAGGTAATGGTTTTTGGCTTATATATATATAGAAAACTAGAGGAACAATTTTGACAAACAAGCGGTCTAAATGTTCAGGGATAGTGTAAGAACAATTAAATGAGACCCATAACTAGGACATTACGTATTAGAACAAAGCAAATCTCGATTATTTACAGAAATATACCATATCTTGTGTTGAATATTATTTCATTGAACCAAAATGATAAGGTTGATTAAACGCAGAGTAAAAATATACCACCGGATGCAGAGTTCAATTTTAAAACTTCTTTATTTGAACTTATTTTTAATTAAAAGGTTCAATCGATAATCAACGTATATCAAACGGATTCCACTTCCCTACTTATTTTGACGATTGGATATCAGACTATCTGTTCAATAGCATAACTCAAATGAGCCCAAAGACAAATCATATTATATTAAATAGTAATTAGGCTATGTTTGTAATGAATCCTCTTCAAAACTTGCTCAGCCACTAACTATCGTATGGAAAACAAAAACTTTATCAAATTAAAATGTAACAATTATAAAATAATAATCTGGTTGTTGCTAGGTTACAGGATAGTGATATGCATGTTTATGCTTGGAAGATATTTACTGCTCAGTCTTTTGGTTGAAAACATGTAATTTTCCAGAATATTCCCTAAAAAAGTAATATGATACCAAATAAATTGAAAACTCAGGTTTATAGAGAACTCGATGATTTACGTGGTAGCTGCGCTGTCAATCACGGAAACTACAAATGAGGCGTCTGATAAATGGTTTAATCCTGGCCTCGAAATTGGATCCGAATCGCTGAGGCTTCAAGCTTCACTTACTATAAATTACGGTGAATGAAATGTCTGTAAGCAACTCAGGTAAGAATCTGTTGATCTTGTTTTGCTTCCATCTGAAAATCTTTATCCGCTAAGTTTACAAGCTAGACAAAAATAATGTTAGAATTGAGTTAACAAGTATATCCATATTTAATGAAAAGGTTAAAATATAATTTATCTAAAGGAGAAGATACGCCTACATTAAACGTTTTGAATGAAACAAATAATATTTTTTTTCTTGTTTAAAAATCAGTATTCTATACACATTCGAACTGTACCCTTAAAACATAAGTTTGATGTGTAAATGGGAAATCAGTTTTTTGTATTAAACGGAAAATCAATTAGAAGTATTAAAAAATCTGTCATAAATGGCAGTCATAGCGGTGCCAACTGTCATTAGCGGTGGCTAATGTCTTTGCGTGAATTTGCCAAAGTATTGTGCAAAGCTGTTAGTTAACACGTATAAAGTGTGAGTGGTCTACTGAGAGCCATACGTCAATATCCAGCCTTGGCAAACGTGTAAAATCACTGAGTAGTAATCAAATATGGTCGTCAAAGGTCATCGTAAACTTAATAGGCCTCCGACTAATTTAAGAAATGTTTATAAAAAACATTTTAAACAGTATACTTAACCTTAAACGTTCCCTTTTTTTACCATGGCTTTCTTTTAAATATTGGAGCAATACGTCTCTAAACAATTGTAGCAATACACCTAATATGCAGTATTTATAGAAAATTATTTGAAATTATCTGAAGTTTCTTTCCTTTCTTATACCTAGAATATACTATCGAAAACGCGGTACCTTATGATAGATTGCCAACGGAGGAAGTTAAATTACAACCTTTCTGGTCCGTCTTGATCCTGTTTCTCATTTTCACCCGGCATGCTTGCCAATGATAACATGAAGTTGGTGGGACCTTTTTAACACAGCATCTCCACTCTTGTAAATGGACAAGCCTTCAATAACAAGGCCCAGTAGGTTTAAGAAGCTGAACGTCTTCGTCTGTGCAATAAAGGTTTTCAACGCGAGTTTATTTAAAAGGCCAAGCTTTGGATTGACTCTCGGCTTATACTTTTAATAAATTGTTTTTAAGTAACTAAAAAATGCTTTTCAAAAGTCTATTTAGTAAAGAAATAAAACAATAGATGTATCTGTTATGTACAATGTACACAAATGGGACTAATAATTCTATAGTGATAGCAAAAATTCTATACTTTGATAGCAAAAAGTGTAAAAACTTGAAAGTAAAAAATACATTCAAATCGGTGACTTTATTTGGAGACAAGGCAGTAGCAATTGTCTCGAAGGTAGTAAAATATTGATTCTCCAATTTCCAAGTTTTTTATTCCGTTTTACTATTAATTAATAGTAAATTAATTCTAATTAGGTTATAGTGCGATAACCATTGCAATCCATTGTTGATGATGGTGATTTTATGTTTTTATTTTTTATTAAGGACAAGTAATTGTTACGTAGGTAGAACTTCTCAGTTTTCATTTGTCTTGTCTTAAAAAAAGAAAGTTTCCATAGATACCTCAGAAATATAATATTTTTCACTTTTTGGAACACCATACAGACCTGCAAAACATTTACATGAATTTAAGAAAATTGTGTTTACAACTTTAAGCAATGTGCTTCTCATCGTAAGGTATGTGTTTGAACACAAAATATATTCATAACGGTAGTAAAAACCTCTAATCTTTGACGCTACTGCTGCCTTTCTTTGACAGATACTTATAGAAGGAGGTCTCATAAATAAACCAAGTTATCTTCGAATATTTCACTCTTGAATAAGTATAAAAACAAAATTAGAAAATTAATTTAACATAAGCCTACAAACAATTTAATTATTAGTAACGAAGTAATACAGCAATTGTCGTGTTCTATTAGTAAACACATTATCTTAGATATATTAATTATATTTTACTTCTAAATAAATGTTTTTACCTGTTTACAGTAAACTACTATCACCAGTGGAGTAAAATATTTTTTCATTGTAGGATTTAGTACATGGTGAAGGGGGGGCTTCGAGACATACATCCATAACATCACGAAGTATATTTGAAGAGCCAACCCAGAGTGCTAGAGACGAGGACATCGTCGGTGAGTGAATAATTTTTCGATATCGGAAACATTTTCGAAGTACCACTAACGGTGTTTAAAAGCTACGGCCCAATCTAAAAGTCAGTGCATTACGATCGTGTTGCATTTTATTAAACAAAGAACAACTTTAGTTTTTTTTTAATTTTACCAAATACTTATATTTTAGTGAAATCCACAAATCTCGCGGTATTATGTCACGGGAAAAGCCAAATCTAGTTTAGTCAAGACAGTTGACATGATAGGCTGATCGCGACGAGACTGACGGTGACGCGCGCCCGTCACTGCTGACCGCGGCTGACTTGGTTTTGTTGTCCTTGGCTCTGTGTTTGACCAGGAATTACATTTTCTTTCAAAATGTCAACCTAAAAGACTAAAAATACAATATGTAGTGGAGAATAGTAATTGAAACAAATTAAGTGAGAGTCGATTCATTCATACGTGCAAAGCTAAAATGTATTCCTAATACTGTATTTAAAAATCCATTTAATATGTAAAATAAATTACTATGGAATAACTTGTAATAATGTATTAAGTAACCTAATAACAGTTTATTTTAAAGTTGAAAATCTTAGCTGAGATTTTGAAATCCAACCTGCTAATATTCAAAACTTGGTATGAAGAAAGAATTAATTTACGAATGTATTGATTGAAATATACCAATTAAATGGGGGACTGAAAGTGTTAATCAATTTTGTTTTTGAGAACACTATTCAAATTTTTTTATTTACATTCCCAAACTAAAAATAGTTATACTGTGGATAAAGACGAGCAGATATAAGTTTAAGTGAAGAGTAATACACAAAGTTAGAAAATCTTCATTTTACATTGTCACATGATACTGACATATATCAGTGTTGTCCATGTAAAAAGAAATGGTGAAACCGGGAACATCATGTAAAGTTGAGGGGGAGAGAGAGAACAAGTAGGGCAGATAAAAAAGTTCAGCAGGACATTTGATACCATAAAACTAATGCAACAGCGTATTATCTAAGCAGACATTTCTGAAATGTTTTGATTGAAAATTTGTTTTACCGATCAAATTGACTAGCTAGAGCTAGGAAAAAAATAATGCATGATCTTTGGTGATAATTTACACAGCAGAGGCACATGAAGACGAAAGCCTGATTTCTAGTTATTTCAATCTGTACATACATAGCCTTCAAGTTAACGTGTGGAATACTTTTCATAGTACGTTACATTCGAAAAAAGAAGTACCTAATATTTTTAATATGTCTGTTTGGCAAAATTTAGTTCACCAAAAGATTTACGTTATGTGAGTGCAGGAGTAACTTCGTAACCTTTAAGAATATTCTTTGATTTATACGTGTAAACAGTGATTACTTTAAAAGAGGGTTATTGAAGGTCGCCGCTTGTTACAAATATTCTGGCATACTTATGACGGTTAACTGAGCCTTTGTCTCTCTCCGCCATATATTTTGTTTAATTACGAGTAATTCTTTATGATTTGCGTGTGGTTATTAGACGGGATCTGAAGACAATATCAAGCTAGTAAAAGATAGAATCTCATCGAAGCTAGTGCTGTTATTTCGTAGAAATTCAAACCAGATATTCACAGCGAGGGGGTTTTGTAATGGTGAGACAGAAGAATCGAGGACCGATATAACATAAAGCCAACCTGGAACATTCGACACTGTGGCACATAATGTGTCACTGACATTGACACAGTCATGTGTTTCACTGCAGTAAGGGCTTGGAGTACGTGAAGCGTCAGTGGACAGGGTACAGAGCCAGTCACGCAGTAACGCTTAGTCTTAATCACAATACTGTGGCACGGTTGTTCATGCAGTAACGACCATGATTTGACTAAACAAACTTATATACATACATAAGTATGACAAAAAAATTTACAGTAATCTTCTAAGTTGCATAATAAGAATAGATCTTTTGATTTTGCATAAACTTTGCATGTAAAATAAAATAGGCTCGAAATCAAACAATAGCTTAAAAATTGAAATTATTCTAAAACACCATCAATTTCAATATGCTTTTCCTTTGAGAATGAATAAAATTAATCATTTAGCATATATGACTAATATCTTTAAGACGCGCGCCGACTCTTGAATACCGCACTTGATTCCTCTACTGCTGACCGACGCCATCGAATTGCTTGGGTCTATGATAAAATACAAAACGGAACGATGTTCACAGAAAAAAACGCAATTGTTTACATAATTTTCGTGGGGCGTTGATGGTGATAAGCAGCACACGCTGAGACGCAATGCTCAGAGTCATTCAAATTTAAAATTATGGTCGAAGAGTTTGAGTTCGACGATGACTCATCTTAGTACTATGTTAATGACAAAATCGCATATTGCAAGGTATATGTTAAACAGCATACAGCGGATGATTTCACCTGCCAAGTATGACACCTGATTTAATTATCCCTTTAAACGTGAGTTGGCTGATAATTTCATGATAGTCGTCTTAAATTGACTCTTGTAATGAGATCCCACCAATCCCTTTGAGGGGGGGACTGAAAGGGTAGTGAGACCCTGTCACTCACTACCCTTTCATCTAGATTATTGCAACAGAATTTTATTTTTTCTAGGTATTATCAGAAAATTCCAATTCGTATATTTATACAGTAGTTTGTATAACAGAAAGGATATTGGATCTAGTAATAACTATTTTTCAAAAAATCTAAAATTTATTGTAAACTGGGTTCTAGTAAACTTTTGTGAAGGAAACTTTTTTTTAACAAAATTATATGTAAAATTATTATAAAATGTCATAGAATTCCTAAGTGAGTTAATTGTAGATACCGAATCACAGTGAAAATGAATGAGTAAGTTAGATAGGTTACTCTGTAGCATATAACAAACACTCGACAGAACAAAAACACTAGCAGATTTACATCTTAAAACACAGATTAAAATTGCATTAAAACAAGTGTGTATTAAATAAAAGTAATAAAGCGCATATTAAACTACTCGTGAATAAGATTATATTTAAAAAGATGGATAGTTTTATGGGTGTTATTATTAATAATAGAGGTTTATTCTACATACCAAATACATAAACTCTCTCACTACAAATTATTACAGTTTTTACAGAAATGATGTGGGTAATACGTACTCGCAAAACAATCATAAGTCATTCGATGAATAAAAATTACAAGTTCTTAATCGGAGTATACAAGCATTAGAAATTTTCCTCCACTCATAAAAGATTTGGTAAAGTATCCACGGTAACAGGAAACTATATTGACAAACATAATATTGTTTCTAGCTTCCGTGACACTTTTGTCTAGCCCTGAAACGGCTTCGACGATTGAATTGGTCAACCTGGTCATTGTGTGGGATTAATTATTATTATTTTTTACTTTAATTATTCAAAATATATAATGTAATCGATTAGTGCGTGGACTCACTATCCAGGAGCATGATGACTGTTTGGTTCGACTGAATGCTCTTGTAATCGTCTGCGTTGGTTGGTTGGTTTGAACACGGCTGAGAGCCTTCAGCCAATCATCGTCACAGCATCTTAAACGATTTGAGGAAATCAAATAACAACCATGTCAGGCTATTTTTTAAATGACTGCATAATTAATTCGTACAAATCATTGTTTTACGATGGAGTCAAATAAATTGGTTTTCTTTACCTTTGATGCTAATTTATTCCAAGTTAATTTTAAAGGTTTATCAGTCGTACGGGTTACGCATAGCTGTATATGCAGTAACCAACAGCCTATAACTAACATTCATATTAGTTTCTTCATGTACAGAGTAATAGAAGAGCCAGTATTTATAATGTCTCTGCTAACTCTCTCAGTCACATCCAAGTGTTAATGTGTCGGTGTGGACTGCATTATGCAGAGCTATCATCTTGAATATGCCCAGTTTGACAATAGTTGAATGTGATCATTGAGCATAAAAGGCATATGCTGTTCGATCTACTGGTTCAGTGGCCTCCCTCTTGGGGCGTCCTCGCGGCTACTGTCTTGAGAGTGTAGTATGCGAGTGTTAATAATGTTTTAAGATATCTCAGATTAATTAGGAAAATCCAATAATTACAAATATCTATTCATCATTACCTCAAGATTTTAAACGGGAACAAATTTGAAAAAAATAAAGACGCTCATACTATTTACAGTTCAATAAATATTGCACATCATTGTAAAGTAAACGGTTTCTAGAAGCGATTTTTCAAGTGAAATATAAACTAAACTACAGTGAAGGAGTAAATAAACAACAATGTATGTGATCCTCGGCGTTGCACTAAGAAGTCAGCATCCAAGTCAGGTCAACCAAATTACATGGGACGAATGAGTCTAGCCCCGGGGACTTATAAACGATCCCACACAATTGGTTTGTCTCCACAAACCCAATCAAATGCGGGAGGACAGCCCACGCTGTGTAGGCCTACTCCGCTCACTCCGCATTTCCGGTCTAATACCTATCAAAGTTGAAATCAAACTCAGAATAAAAAGTAGACGTTTATTCTTCAACATTTTTATGCAGAATATGCCTAAACATTTCAATGGAAATTCTAGGAAATTGGATGTCACGGTACGGTCAAACGGGTAAAAATTTAAATTATGTGACCGTCATGAAGCATTACAATACAATCGATTTTACTTTAATCGTAAAACAATATTGTCTCCGATTGACTTGTTAAGATGTCGGAAAATACGGGGTTGCCTTGCAAAAAAAAGATCGGGTAGTAGATATTTTGGGATATGTTGTTGGGCTAATAGCACAAAATCCAAATATTCGTCTTCGAGGTATCCCGGCGCGCCACGGAGCGTGTTGCTAACTAGTAATTTATAAAAATTTCCACATAAACACTAAAACTGTGCCTACCTTAATCAAATTGTAGACTTAAAAATGATTAAATTTCCTACAATGTAAGTGCTTTTGTAGCTTTGTAGCTTTGATTTATCCGGAGATGTAGTAATTCAAGGACAAGTAAAATTATTTCGTTTTTTAAAATTATTAACATAGGAAATTTCGAAAGTTTCGGGGCCCACTAGGGTGGAGCCCTAAAAAGTTAGGACAAGTTTAATGGCTATCGGTCGAAAAGCTTTTGAGTCAACTTACGTCAAACAAACTCAT
Source organism: Flexamia atlantica (assembly GCA_035578135.1). Taxonomy (NCBI): domain Eukaryota; kingdom Metazoa; phylum Arthropoda; class Insecta; order Hemiptera; family Cicadellidae; genus Flexamia; species Flexamia atlantica. The sequence goes on from JAQJVK010000009.1 coordinate 12,194,461, forward strand.
TCTTCTCTTTAACTATATGCTGGAAAAATGTAGAAAGCTACACGTTTTAAGTTAATTGGTTTGACGACAGTTTGACAGTTTAGCATTAAATTTGGCATTCATATACAGGGTGAGTTTTCTAAGCCGTCCACAACAGATTATAGGTGAACGGCTGAACATACAAAGATGAAGCAAAACATTTCCCCACTAACTCATACTCAATGAACAACGTAAACATATTTTTAAACTTTTTAAAATATAGGATGTTCCAAAAACCGGGGGTCATGGGTTCGAATCTCGGAATTTTTAAAAGGAAACATATGTCATGGTATACATGATTTTAAAACTCTAATCAAGAAAAATAATTTGGTGCAAACAGAACTCAATTATCTTTATCATTTTCAAAATGGTGGTCGTTTTTATGAAAAATATTGATATTTACGGAATATTCTGTATCTCGAGAACTACTTAAGGTTTTCTCGTTCTGTTTGAAAATTCGTAATCCTTGTAAACTCAGCTTCAATTTGATATTCAAGATGCCAACATTAAAAGAAAATAAATATTTTTTAAATTTTTTTTGTAAATATTGGTAGCACTGAAAATCAAAAATTTTTTCGGCAACAAAATATGTTAAATAGGATATTATTTTAAAGGTCTTGCAAACACCTAAAATTTTTCAGTTTATACTCCCCTTCTATCTTTGGTAGTTTTTCAGTCATAAACAAAAAACTCCATTTTCCCATATAACGCCCATGTTAAATTTCCTGTACTCAATGTTTAAAGGATGCAAATTTAAAGGGTACTGAACATTTAATATGGGCGTTATATGGGAAAATGGAGTTTTTTGTTTATTACTACAAAACTACTTAAGTTAGGAGGTGAGTATCAGTTGAAAAGTTGTAAGTTTTTGCAAGACCTTTAAAATTATATCCTATTTAACATATGTTGCCATTTAAAACTTTTGATTTAAGTGCTACCAGCATTTACAAAAAAAGTGTGAAAAAATTTATTTCCTTCTAATGTTGGCATCTTTCATATGAAATGAACGCTGAGTTTAAAAGGATTAGGAACTTTCAAACAGAGCGAAAAAAACCTTCAGTAGTTCTCGAGATACAGGGTATTCTTTAAATACCAATATTTTTCACAAAAACGACCACTATTTTGAAAATAAGAAAGATAATTGATTTCTGTTTCCACCAAATTGTTTGTCTTGCTCAGAGCTTTAAAATGATGAATAATGTGACATATGTTTACGCTTAAAAATTCCGAGATTCGAATCCATGACCCCCGGTTTTTGGAACACCCTGTATTTTAAAAAGGTTAAAAATATTTTTACGTTGTTCCAAGGATATGATTTAGTTGGGAAATGTTTTTTCATCTTTGTCTGTTCAGCTATTCGTCTATAATCTGCTGTGGACGGCTTAGAAGACTCACCCTGTATAACTTTGCACGGAAAGTATTATCAGTTTATCCCAGTTTTCTTAACTATTTTGGGTTCCGCTATAGTGGCCACCAAAATGTTCGAAATTTCCAATTTAATAATATGGACCAATTTTAACTAATAGAAACATTTTTCTTAACTTTGAAGGACCATATCTCCGGATCCATTAAAGCTACGGAGCTGCAAAAGCACTTATAATTGTAAGCACTTAAAATTGTAACGAGCACTTAAATTATAATTGTTTTCTCCAAACTACTCTAAATCTCCAAATTACAGAGTTAAACTAATTTACAGATGAGTTTGAATCTGTAATTTGACTGATGTTTGTAGGAAGCACAGTTAAAAATGAATGAAAACAATTGAAAAAAGTACCAGAAGGTGGCACGCCCCATAACGCTCCGGGATACCATGAGCTCGAAAACTTGGAGTGTACATTATGACACATCACTAACTACATTCACTAACTACTAATCCAAAAATCACAAAAACCCGATCTTTTATACGTCACAATGTATTATTTTACTGGATTATTAGCGTTTCAAATAGAATTAAGTTTCAACAAAGTTTTAACACGCATATTTTATCATAAATTTCAACTATGCAATCCTTGACAAATTTTGAGTCTACCGAAATAACATTGGGAAAAAAGCTCTGCAACACTGAGGCTTCTTGATACAGTGATAAAATGACTACGCTTAGCTAAAATGCAAAAACATACAAAATTCAAATTTAAAACTACTGTAAACTAGGGTGAACAATTTCATCCGTTGTCGATTAAATTATGTCATACATGTTAATATATTTAAGGTTTGCAGTGGTAAAATGGACCACATTTGATTGGATAGCGGGAGACAAACCAATTGTGCGGGTTCAAGTCCCCAGAGGTACCTCGCCTGTCCCGCCCAATTTGGATCAGCCGACTAAAGCTAATGTAGGGAATGTGTGAATGTACTTGCTCTGGGTTTGCATAGCCTGTTAAGTATTCCATTGGCATTTTCAGGCAATAATTAAGGTGTTTAATGTGTAACTAGACAATTTTAATTCGATATGGTGGACTCAATATTCGGAGAAGAAAAAACAACTAGGCTCCAAAGAACAAACATTTAATAGGATTCTACTGAAACTACTGTGGGAGTTATTACGTTTTCCTTCTATTGGAAAATGATTAAACTGCTACTAAAGACTTAAGTGTTATATTGACTTTTTCAGTGAAATTGAAAGGGATGTAAAATTGTCAGTTCACTCTCTCCTTGAGTTAACAACTACAAAGAAAAATCATTATATCCGCTGATAGCATACATAAATATTCTGATAATCGTGTTCTTTTGTCTCTAAATAAATATTACAAGATTCAACGATAAATCTAGCGTGTGTTTGAAAACAATTAAGCTATTTTGAATCCCCGAAACAACAAACACTTGTATTTAATGATCTGATCCAGAAGGATAGCAATGAGGTAACGTTATCTAGAAAAGAAAGGAACTACATAATCATCTCTTTAAATTTCAAAAACATCAACTATAAATGAAAATACGAGTGATTTATCATTGTTTTGAATTTGAATTGTAATAGATTTAATGTAGGCAATGGTAATGCAACAGCAGAATTTGATTCGGAAATTCGTAACAATAAATCGAAGTTATGCTAAGCTACAAGCAAGATTGCCCATATGTTAGAGACAAAAGAATAAACGATACAATGTAATTAAATGAAAAGCGAAAGGGAAAGAAATTAAACAGCAGAAACAACAGTATAAAATATCTAAAATATTTAGGAACATTTATATATCCCCTTTTAGCATTAATTTAAATTTAAAAACCTTAATAGGTGTCATTAAACCGAAAAACATGCGGATTAGGCCTACACAGCGTGGGCTGTCCTCCCGCATTTCATTGGGTTTGTGGAGACAAACCAATTGTGTGGGATCGTTTATAAGTCCCCGGGGCTAGACTCATTCGTCCCATGTAGTTTGGTTTCCTTTACTTAGGTGCTAAGTAATATCGTGTTATGACTTCAATTTCCTTTTTTCAACATTGGCAATTAGTGATATTTAATTAAAAATTAATACATCACTACGAGTAGTGAGTGATACACACCAAAGACTTTTTGGTCCAATGTACAAAAAATATCGCTTCCGGTTTATCGTTCATAAACTTTGTGTTGACGTAAATAAATTTTTTACTAACTAAAAGAATCTTCAAATTGATTTTATGTCAATCTATGTCTTTGTTAATTGTTCTAGATATTGCGTATAAATGCGTCAATAAGCATACGGGTGTCTTATTAAACGTAATGCCGTTTAAATTAGTGGTTACTTTATCGTTCATATCACTCACACAAAATGCCACTTTATAAGGCATAAGTATCGGGGAGGATCCAATATTATAAAGTATGTAAAAATGTAAAGAAGGTATAGAATTTAATTTAGTTACATATCGGAAATAAATAATAATGTTTCATGGGGAATATACATATTCGATGGCTTTTGAATGTAATAATGGGGAATTTAAACTAATATTTCTATATAAATACAGCTAAGATCTTGTCTGTGAGTGGAATCCCTTACGGATAAACTACGAGTTAAGGCATGAAATTGTCAGGTTAGGTTCCTTGCATTTGCAGCTATTGTACCTGACTCCTTCCTCTTAGGGCGACTCCCCGAGGGTCATCCTGAATTCCTATGATAATCAAACGAGGAAATATGGTCGCAGTTTTCTGCTAATATTTAAAACTAGCAGAAAATCCCGGCTTTGCCCGGGAGATTATTTTCTTCTTATCGTATTCTTGAAGTTTCTTAGTGCTGTATTCTGATAGTAACCATGGTAGCTATTTCAATAATGGTAACCATAGCAACTGTTCAAAGCACTCCCAAAATCCTTGACATAGGTCCCACAAGAACGATCCTAGGCCTAAGACCTTAAAGGTATCAAAACCAAACCACCATGGCGCATGGTGTTTTTTCTGCTGAATTCATTGGCGTATTCCACAATTTAATTTTTTAAATTTGTTCTCGTAAAAGCCCCGTTTTGTAGGAATTTATCATCCTGGCATCTGTTAATGGCCCAACAGGGCTTGTTACGGACTAGCCCAAATTAATGCTACTGGGCTTATTTCGGTTTTAGACTGCCCATAATTTTTTTTTCTATAAAAAACCTCAACCTCATTCATAAACATTTTAAATAATATAATAGCACTGAATTTAAAACTTGCGTGGAAATAATTTCTAAAATATTATATAAATTGTATCATAAAGCAGTAGGCCTAATTATTGTTACCTGAGCTGTTCTGTCATTTGAGTATTTAGACACAATTGTAGTTCGATTGTTCGATTTCCTGAAAGCGTTTTTGATTTAATGCCCTCTATGTTTGATTGGCTGCAAGCTCTCAGTCGTATTCAAATCAACCAACCACAGCAGATGATTACAAGAGCACTCATTTGGACCAATCCATCAACACATGCTTCAGATAATGATGCAACACTCTGATAGATTGAATTATCTCTATTAAATCAACATTCACGAATAGGACGAAACACCTTATTAACCTGTTTGATAATCATAGCCGTTATACTAGTGGATGGGAGGACAGTAACTAGTATTTTATACTCTGCTTAAGTAATTCTAAACCTATAGCATCGATTACGGATGTTTTACTAGATCTCCTTTTGCGGCGTTGAAAGAGTTGTATAGGACAGTACATATAATTATTCAGTTGATGATGTTATTTAAACTGGTTTGATAGAAGCAGTTTTTACGATTTGTTTAAGAGAAATAAATATTTGAATTATTAATTAAATTCCACATTACTTGATTCTATACAATGACAAATACATTTTTGCGCAATATATTTTTTCAAGCAACAAAAATAATATTAATCGCGTAATTTTCGTTAACAAACGAGTTAATTTTTATTTCTCTGTGCTCAATTGAGATGAAAAATAAGATAATAGCAAGGAAATCTTTGTTGGTTGCACAACTTTGAAATCATTCCCATAGATGCTTTACCATAAATAAAACTTTTCTTCTATAACTTTAAAAAATAAAATCATAGTAGTTTGTAACGTACACCTAAAATCACTCTGCGAAACGCCAAAACAGTAAATTTTGATTTTAGGTTAAGTTTCAATGGCAACGCATGATCTTGCTAATGATCCACTGCTCTACATAGTACTATTAAAAGTCTTGGATAATAATGTTTATTATCACATATTAAGTAATGCTTGTTTCCTGTAGTTTACATTTACTAATTAGCTTAGCAATCTTGTTATATTATAATAATTTGAATTATAAATTAATTATAATTTGATGTTTAGTTAAAATTAGTTCTTTTAAATAACTTCACTTTCCCTGCTAGGGCCTCAATATGTAATCGTGGCATTCACCTTCAAACGCAACAGATAATAAATTAATTAAGCCATATTGGGTCAAACACCGTTACATTATTCATCAAATGATTATCTAAACAAAATAACACATCATTGCCGTGAGATAGGCGATCGGTAAGTTACAGCCTGAATGTTAGGTTCAAAAACTGTTTGTGTGGAATTGGTGGAATCTTATTACATGAGTTAATTCAAGAAGATTATTGGAAATTATCACATCAGACTGTTTAACCCGATGTCAAAATCAGGTGTCAGACCTGGCAGGTGAAATTTGCAGATCAGTATGCTTGCAAAAATGACTGATACGACTTCCTAGTAATGCTAGTTCAGAAAGTAAATTATTTAATTTAAATCCTATAAAAAATTATATTAAATTAATTGATTTGGTTGATTGTTTCAGTTACTCATAATTATTTATAATTTAATAAAAAATAATAGCACGATAAAACAGGATTATATATTTGTGTAAATGAATAAAAAACCAATGTAACTTGTTTGTTTTCATTGATAAAAAACTGTAACTTGTTTTTTTACAAAGAAATAATTTTGAGTAACGAAAAAAGAAAAACCAATGTAAGTCCCACCGAAATCAATCAACACTGAATTAGTCTTAGCAGTCAATGCTCTTTATTTTTAACCCGCCATGTATATTGCTGAGGCTGAGGGCGACTGAGGGGTGTTCATTTATGATCGTTAGTCCAAAACGATTCTTATAAAATAGGCCTGGATTTCGATTTATGAATCACGTAAGGACAAGAGTTAGGGTAAGAATGAGAAGGGAATCTTTAAGAGCAAGACGACTAACGCAATTAGGAGAGAATATATTAAGAGACAATAAGATAAGTGCTTTAAAACGTATAACATTTTCTTACGAAGTTATTATTGTCAAGCAATGAACTTCCGATAATTTTAAAAACTTCAAAATTTATGAATATATTGAACTTTAAAATATCCCTACTCAATCGGATTGCCACGCCAAAAGAGCGCCACAGAAGAGCGGGCTGGAGTGCAGGGCCCGCGCCTCACTGTATATAAAGTGCTGCTTATCACCACCATCGCCGCCCCATCCACATTCACCCCCCCCCCGCCCACCCTCATAAACAAATAGGTGGTAACATTGGTTTGTTGTAATGTCTAAGTTACTTTGGTAGTTGTTATGTAAAATTATTTTCATTCAAGCTGTAAATTATTTTTTTGAATTGAAAATACTTTTTTAAAATCTTTTATTATTTTATCGTTCATGATTTTATATGATCTTTTATTTCAATATGTTTTCTGACTCAATTACAATCTATATATCAGTATAAGATAAAGAGACACAATAAGAATTTTGTTAGAATGATTGATTCGACTATAAATTATCCATAAAACAAATAAATCACATATACTAATCGGTGATCTCAGCTTCACCCTAGTAGATAGCTTCTTATTTCAATGCTAAGAATGGTTACAAGAAACTTGAACCGCTGCGTGCTATGGTCAACTGAAATTAATAACAATTAACTAGTTTGTTTCAAAGTTCGGTAATAGTATTGTGAATTAATCCATGAATACCAATACACAAATACACTTTTACTACTATTACTGTCCGAAAAAGGTTATAAACAAAGATGCTCACTAGGAATTTTGGTCTTTTTATTTTAATGGATTATGAATTCTTGTTTAAAACAGCAAATATAAAACAGCAAAATCAATGACAGTCACGAAAACCAGTGACAGGCGACGTTTGTCAGTGTCACAATCACGATGCGATCCTATCCTGTGGACCTGCCATGTTTCCACAGGTCAACGGTGTGTTTCAGTCAAAAATTTTACGTCTCTTAAAGGTTAAAAACTGAGCGATAAAACTTCTAAAAGTTGTTATTAAAAAAAATTATTCGAGATTTGCAGTTTAAAAACATATTTTAATTCCTAAGGTTTAAATAAAATACAGAGCCAATTCCACAATGCAAGGTTTGTATTGTAGCTATGTTAGGCGTATCGACGTTATGATATTCAAACGTAATATACATTTAATCTAAAATGATTATTGCTTAAGATGTTAGTTCCCTGATGATTCCACCATAATAGTCTTGAATTAACTTTTGGAAAGAAATACAACCGATCGCCTATCACTCACGGCCATGCAACCCGTAGACTATTTTCTCACCGATAATTTTAATTTCCATTCATAAATTTAACAAAATTGTTAAATGAGGTTGATTCAGTTATGAATTTAAGAGCTGCAAGAATCCTTTTCCCAGATATTGCTGATAATCGCCAGTGACATCATAACTGTACGTGGTTGAAAAAAACATAAAATATATTAAAGGACAAATATTAGACTATTTGAAAAATATAAATTCAGTGGATATTGAAATTAATGTTCGATTCCTCATAACCATATACTTCAATGACTAAATTTATTAACTGGTCACAACGATGAATACTTGAACTTGTTAATAAATACTTATTAAATGGGTATAACTCGATGAGGGAGCTGCATCATTATCTGGAGCATGTGTTGGTGGATTGGTCTGACAGAGTGCTCCTGTAATCATTTGCTTCGGTTGGTTGGTTTGAATAGGGTAACCAATCATGACATTGGGATAATATTACAACATAATAATGCATAAGAGGACATTTTGCAGCAATAACGTTCGGCATACTCAACAGAATGTACAATTTGGACGAATGGATTTTTCCATTCCCATAATTTTCCCAATGGATCATTAAACGAAGAAACCCAGATTACATAGAATTACATGAGGTGACTCAACATATAATTTTCATTGGTAATATGCATTAGTAATGTAAATTGGTAATGTGCATTGTTTGGATGTGCCTCCATCGTAGGTGGGTCACCCATGTAAGAAAACTTATCGTAAGTTATCAATGTTAACTTCAGTACCGCGTAGGGTTCAATACTTGACCCAGATCTCTAACAAATTTCCTTAAAGAGCCTCCATGTCCTATACCATTGAGAAAATTACATGTAATATATGTAGAAAATGTTATTTCTGAATAAATCATAGATTCAACGAGTTGAGATGGCCTCCCAAAAAACAGTACGGGTCATACTCTTAGTTGGAGGATTTTCGGTGTAAAAATTTAATTATTAGGATAGGCGAAGGATCAAAGAATCCTTATTTGTACAAAAAGAAGTTGTTAGGTTTTAGATCACAATTCACTCACCATTAATCTTGTAAAGTTCATATCATTGTTCCATTCCTGCATAATTCATAACCATTTCATCTATAGTTCGTCAATTTCTTTTCACTGTTATGTCTTGAGGCACTTATTACACAATTATGAAAATTAAATTAAATATAAAAAAGTTGAAAGGTATTGAATGATAGTTGTAAAAAACAAAAATATAACAATCAAGGGTAAAATGTAAACAGAAAATTGAAACAGATGATAATTTAATATTAAATGTTGAGCTGTGTTAAAAGTAAAAAATAGAATGAAATAAAGAATAAAGATATATATATATATATATATATATATATATATATATATAAATAAATATAATATATTGTGTGATTGACCATATCTTTTGACCTTTTGTTTGAACTGAACACTTAGTCGACGGTGTCTGGCTGTCTGGCTCGCTCTTTACAATACAGAGGTTGCAATTTATGTACCTCTAGATACAAACTGTATCTAGAAACAATTCTGGTGTAGCTATCCTTCAATCCCTTATAGATAAGACCAATATTACTAGTAAATTATACTCAGTTCCATAGATTACTAACAGTAATATCTTGAAAAATTAATTGTGCAATAGGCTACTGGAGTCACCTCGAGAGTTTCACCTCGACACAATTTCACAGTTTACAAATAGAGGGAATGCTGTGACCAAAGAATAACATTATAAGCAAGATATACTATTCTTCGGTCACTGGAAAACAGAATTGTGGAAGAGTCATGAGAAGAAACTACAGTAATATACGACGTGAGAAAATGGAAATACCCGTAAGTGGTGATTGAGATGTCTTCTTTCATTCCTAGTTGATAGTTTTTTAACGGTGTCATCATGTAATTTATCGTGAATAAGGCCCTTGAAGCCACCTCGGGAGCCAATCTTGGAAGCGGAAGACGCAACTTTCCACTTTACAATAAGAAGAAATGCTAAGACATAAGAATAACACTGTTTGGTGGGTCAATAGTCCAAGTATAAGCCAATAAGAGACAAGAAGACAATGAGCCAATAAGCCAATAAGAATAAGTCAAATGACCAAGAATAAGTAAGATTATTCTTTGGTCATTGAATTAACAAATTTCTGGAGGAGTCCTGAGAAGAAACCATAATAATATATGAGGAGAGCAAATGAAAATAACCGTAAGTAGTGATTGTGATATAATCATTCATTCCCTAGTTGATAGATTAGTATCAGTATTATCATGTAATTTATTGTGAAATATGCCCTTGGAGACACCTCAGCAGTCAGTCTTAAAGCCGGAAGACGCAACTTCCCATTTTACAATAAGAAGAAATGCTGCGACCAAAGAATAATGTTATAAGCAAGATTAGGCCTATTCTTTGGTCGTTGGATTAAGAAATTTGTGCAGGAGTCCTGAGAAGAAACCATAATGATATATAAGTATAGAAAACTGTAATAATCGTAAGTAGTGATTGCGATACTTTCATTCATTTGCTAGCTTATAGATAATAACAGTGTTATTGAGTATTTTAATTTGCAATAGGACCTTGAGTCACCTCGGCAATCAATCTCAAAGCCAGAAGACATAACTTCCCAATCTACAATTAGAAGAAATGGTGTTACCAATGAATATTATTATGAACTAGTTAGAATATTCTTTGGTCACTTGAATAAATCAAATTTGTGGAAGAGTGCTGAGAAGAAAGATACATGAGGTTACAAAATGAAAATAAGCGTAAATAGTGATTGTGAGAGCCGGCAGACGCAACTTCCCACTCTACAGCTTGACGAACCGGAGTGACCAAAGAATAGTATTACAAGCAGGATGAAATAATATTCTTGGGTCACTAAAAAAGAGATATTTTGAAGAGTCCTAAGAAGAAACCGATCTGAGGTTAGAAAATGAAAATAACCGTAAGTAGTTATTGATACGGTAGCCTGCCTTCAATCTCTAAGTAACAAGTATAGACATTAAGATGTTGAATATATTTTAAAATACACCTTTCTTTAATTTAAACCCTATTATTATGGCTTGCGAGAAATACTTCTTTAAACAATTGAAATAACCACCGTTTGTTTTTACTGGTCAGGCCAGGGCAGGCTATGAAATTAATAGTTTTTGTGTAATTTAATATTTTTATTAACTAATTCATTATTATTATTAACTTAAACCATACGAATAATAACTACTGCACTACGACTGGACCTATTTTGATTGCGAAATATTTAATAGTTATTGCTTAATTTTATCCCAGAGTGAAACAGGTCTCGTCGTAGAAATTAGCCGATCAGTTTCTAAGTGTGAAAACTCAGGTACAAGTAAAATTTACGTCGGCGGAATAAGACAGCTCTAAAAAATACTAGCCCCTTGGAGTCGTGTTTATAATAAACCGTATGGCTGTAAATGTTTTATTTATTACATTATTATTACTATAGATTTAGGGACATTGCAGAACATTGCTATGAGATTAGGGCTGAAGTAAAAACTAGCATTGAGTAATATTCAAATATAAATATAATTTGATAGTGCAAGGGTAACGTTTTTTTACGAAATTTTATGAAATTAATTTCGTACATTTGGCAAATTAGTGGTTTAGCAAATACTCATTAGAATTATCGTAATGATTATAAATAAAAGAAAAATATTATTCCATTAAAAAAAATTTCACTACTTGCCCACTTAAAATTAGTTTTGTTGGTTGTTATTGATATGAACTGTATGATGGTAATGAACTGTATCATAAATTAAAATCCTGTATGATTTAACCTTGTTCTCTAGTTTTAAATCGACCTCATCCAAAACTCTGGGCATAGTTTTATGATATTGTAAATAAGACATCCATAGCATTGCCGTTATACTATCCAATTACCGACTAGCAAGTCAGTTTTGTATTACATTTACATTCATGAGATTTTCAGTCATATAGTACGCACATTCCCTTCATTAGTTTTTGTTAGCCGGGCCAAATTGGGCGGGACGGAAGAGGCGGCTCTGGGGACTTGAACCCGCACAATTGGTTTGCCTCTTGTCACCCAATCAAATGTGGTCCATTTTACCACTGAAGGCCTTGCACCTCAAATAATTTTAGTTAAAAGGAAACGGTTATGATAGTGCAAACAAATAGTGACGGAAAGTATTAATTTATATGGTTTATACCCCATCTTTAGTCATGAAGAAATTGTAGCTTTTTAGATAATGCACTAATCCTATAATCTATAACTATGTAAACTTTCTTTCGACAATACAATTAGTCTATTTCCTTTAGAAATCTATAAAACTACACGATATCAGTTCTATTTCTTTTATTTTTATTTTTTTGGTCAGTTAAATAGCTGATTTTAGTTAGACAAAATCACTTGAGGGTAGTAGATTGCTATTATATAGCAGATTAATGTTTATAATTGCTCCTAGGAATATATTAAGAACTAGCTGATCCAACCGGTTTCACCTGTGGAGGAACAGAAAAACTTTCTTGGATTTAGGATATATTTTTCATACTTCTTAAGGTTGCCATGACAACTCAATGACTTCCCTATAGTTTAACATTTAACCTTTGAAGAACCTTAAGGTAGTTTTGTAAAATCGTTTCTTCGTACGCATCTAGGACCCAAGGGGTTCTAGAAGCACTTTAAGACCTATGTCTATAAGAAACTTTTTTGCTTATTTTGGCCTAAGGAATCACTACGTAAATTATTGCCCCACATTTTTGAACCCACATTTTTGAACACCCTGTTTATGTCAAATGTGAGCGCTGTAGGTCTTAGTTTTGGAGATTTGATGTCCGTTAGAAAGTCCCTTCTCCTTTATATATATAATATATAGTATAGATTCAAGACATGTTGCATAGCATTTCATAGATCAAATTTGGTAAATAAGAGACGTAAGGAGACACGTTGCTATAAAATAAATAATTTATTAAATGTAAATTTTTACTACGGAGGGTTAATGAGTGACTTGCTCCCCTGGAATTATAAAAAACATACGTATTACACGCACAGAACTTGTAATTCAAGAGTATAGACTAAGTTTTATCAGCTGTTTTTATCCTTCTGATTACAAGTTCCCAAGGAAATTCGCTTGACTACAAAACATTTAGCAAAATATTGATTACAGTACCAAATATATGAGCACATCTCGTCCTCATTTTTATAGCGTTCTTCTTGTCATAAAAACACATGGTTACTCACAATACATTGAAGTTTTACGCTACTACAAATAAATCGCCATTAAATATAACAGAAGTTTACTAATAAAATGTTTAGATGACTTTAATTTAACATTAAAATGTTTCGAAAATAACTTTTCAAAGTAGTACTGACTAATTGCTTGCATCCTGTTAACAAAACGTCAGCAGTTACTACTGATACATGCGATTCAAAACAAAGATATCCCCCGTAACTGCCTAAAGCTGGTTAAACGTGTTATCTCGCATTCAATCAGATAACATTGCCATTCTGGATGCTTCAATGGTTTAATCGTCATTTGATAATGATGTATTGTTTACCAGGCATTGCATTCATGATGTAAGTTAGTTTTGTTGGATTGGTATAAATGCAACATTTAGTTTAAAAAATTATGATTATTTAATGTTTTACTCTTATAGGTTTATTCTTATAGGTTTTATTGTTATAGGTTAGTTTTTTGGTCATTTGATTTCCTAATTAAATAATAGGCAATTACTTCGGAAATCCCAAGCAGGATGACGATCGGTTCAGTGAAACACCACATCCTTTAGATCCGTGCAAATATCAAGTTTCTTCCGATTAAATTCGCCAAGAGAGTTATTCGATAGGAAGTATTCCCTTGCTTTAATAGGACGTTTAAACTCACTGTTTTGTTTAAGTTGCATAATAAAGTTAATTATGTGCAAGTAAGAGGTAAATACGAAATCTCATTAAGATTTTATTCAAGATGAGTGTATTTTCTCGGATTTCAACTAAATAACTAAATGAATAACATGCAATAAAAAATTTGACACAAGCAAATAAAGATTAACAATGGTGATTCTGTAAATAATTACAAAGCTGTATACTCTTGGATGTCACTGCTAATATTTCTTACATGATAATGACTAACAGTACTTTAAAAGGCGTTTTCATCTGACTGGGACGGTGGCATGTCTGTAATCCAGCTACCTGGAGGTCACAAATTTAGGATAGTTAGTTATGAGAGATGGCTTGTGGACGCGGTGGTCCTTAGGGATTAACGTCCGCACTACTAAGTACTACATTCGTAGGACCGTCCTCGTAATTAGACCTTTTTCGTAGTAAACCAGGCGAAATTGTGGTTTGGATCCAACGTTAAAATGTAGGTCCTTTAGTTGTCATTGGATGTTGAGCTGTTAATTAATTTAAACCCTTTAGTCCAGTCTAAAGATGTTCCTTCTCTCATATTCGCCTTAAAATACCCTTTGGGAGTAATAAATACTTCTTGTCAATTATTTTATGATGTATAGTACAAATGAATAGATAGATATTTTAATTGAACCAATTTAATTTTAGCAATATTTTCATGATCAGAACAAATACACACCGTTGCTATGGACAACCAAAACAAATAAAGTAAAAAATAATTATTTACAAAATTCTCTTCAGATCAACTATCAGCTGACTAACTTAAAAGAAAGAAAATAAGAAAATATTAAACATTTAGTTAGTCACTACAGGACCCCCCTACCAGTGATTTACGTGAATCACGATACAAAATCTTGGAAACGAACAGGGAAACGAACTTTCCGTCCAGAACTTGTAGTTTTCAAGGCAGGTTTCAGTTTTGATGAATTACTCGACGTCGACTTGTCATGTATCTTCAAGACAGGAGAAGGTCCAAGCGTAGGATTGTTTGTTTCCGTCAAGTCGTGAGATGCCAAAAGGTAGGCTGGTTTAATACGGTCCATCGACACTGTTAGGTCAGAACCATGCATCTGCACCACTGCGGTCTTGTCGGATCTACTGACGACAGGATAAGGGCCTGTGTATGGTGGATCAAGTGATCCTTTGGAGACATCCGTACGCACGAAGACGTGAGAACAAGTCGCAAGGTCCTTGAACACGAAAGGTGTCTTACTACCATGTCTTGTCCCACCGACAGGGCGAAGATCATTAAAATGTCGCCGAAGGTCCTTAGCAAAATTTGGAGGATCTAGCTGGTGATCGGTTCGGCCAGGTGCGAGGAATTCCCCCGGCAGTCTAAGTGATTGACCATAAACCAGTTCAGCAGAAGACGCTTGCAGATCCTCTCGCCAAGCAGCTCTTATGCCCAGTAGGATTACTGGGAGCACTTCCGTCCAGCGACCGGTAGCATGACATCTGATGGCCGCTTTAAGTTGTCGATGGAAACGTTCCACCAGACCATTCGCTGCTGGATGATAGGCAGTTGTCCTCAGACGAGTTGTTCCCAACAATTTCCCCAGTTGCTGAAAAAGACTGGACTCAAATTGCCTACCTTGATCTGTGGTGATCCGCAGCGGTGTTCCAAACCTTGAAATCCAGGTAGTAAATAATGCACGTGCTACAGTTTCGGCCTCTATGTTTTCAAGTGGAACTGCTTCTGGCCACCTTGTAAAATGGTCAACACAGGTCAAACAGTACCTGTACCCTTCAGAAACAGGAAGCGGACCGACCAAGTCAATGTGGATGTGCTCAAACCTAGAAGATGGAGGAGCAAACGTACCAATAGGAGTCCAATTGTGGCGTGTGATCTTGGATTTCTGGCAGGAAATGCAGGAGCGAGCCCAAGAGCGACAATCAGACTTCATAGAAGGCCAAACAAAACGTTCAGAAACTAGTTTTGTAGAAGCCTTTATACCTGGATGGGAAAGGTTATGCAGGTTGTAAAAAACAGCTTGTCGAAATTGTTTAGTGAGAAGTCGAAAGTTAGTGAAGAATTAGGAGTGGAGAAATCACAATAAAGTGAGACGTCTGAACCTGGAAGTGATACTTTCCTGAGTTTCAAATTGGTTTCAGTTTGTAGATAGTGTTGTAGTTCCTCATCCTCTGCCTGTGACATAGCTAAAGTTTGGTAGTCAATGGGAATGGTAACTGCCTCTATCCTGGAAAAGGTGTCAGCAATTGCGTTGTCTTGTCCAGAAACGTGGCGAATGTCCGTCGTGAACTGACCAATGTACTCCAAGTGACGGAATTGTCGAGGTGAACACTTTTCAGACTTTTGGCGGAAAGCAAAGGTGAGGGGTTTGTGGTCTGTACAAAATGGTGAAGTGTCTGCCTTCTATCATGTGTTTAAAGTACTTTACAGCTAAGTATATAGCTGTCAACTCTCTATCGTAAGCGCTGTACTTTTGTTGAGCTGTACTCAGCTTTTTAGAAAAGAAAGACAGCGGTTGCCAACTGCCTCCTACTTTTTGTTGTAAAGCACCGCCTACAGCATAGTCAGATGAATCGCAACATATTGCAAGCTGAGCATTAGGTGCAGGATGAGACAGCATCACAGCCTCGCTAAGACTTTTTTACAGGCTTCGAAAGCTTGCTCACTCTCTTTAGTCCAGTTAATGGGAGCGTTTCCTTTAAGATTGGTATTCAGAAGGTCATTAAGTAAACTCTGCTGCGATGCTGAATGAGGCAAGAATCGCCGATAGAAATTAAGCATGCCCGTGAACCTCCTTAACTCCTTGGCGGTCTTAGGTTTCGGAAAATTCATAACAGCATCTACCTTGTCAGGTAAAGGTTTAGTACCTTCCCCAGAAACCTCATACCCGAGGAACTTAACAACTGAAGCTCCCAAATTACACTTACTAGGGTTGACAAGAACTCCAAACGAGGTCAGACGGTCAATAGCTGACGTAAGTGGATAAGGTGTTGTTCTTCAGACTCGGAAGCTACAAGAATATCGTCAATGTAGGCGTAACAGAAGTCAAGGCCCCTGAGTACTCCATCAATGAAACGCTGAAAGGTTTGAGCGGCATTACAAAGTCCAAATGACATGAAAGGGGATTCGTGTAGTCCAAAAGGTGTTGTTATGGCAGTTTTGTGAACGTCTTCAGGAGCTACAGGGATCTGGTGGTAGGCACGGACAAGATCTATAGTGGAAAAAGTCGTCTTACCATGTAGATGGTGGGTGAAGTCCTGGATGTGAGGAATAGGGTAACGGTCAGGAATGGTTCTCGCATTCAAAGCCCTGTAGTCTCCACATGGCCTCCATTCGTCACCCTTTTTGGGTACCATGTGTAGCGGAGATGACCAGCTGCTGGAAGAAGGTCTCGCTATGCCTAGCTGTACCATAACCTCGAACTCCTTCTTAGCAAGTTTTAATTTGTCGGGGGCTAGTCGCCGAGGTTTGCTGAATACTGGCGGGCCTGGTGTAGTTTGAATGTGGTGTTCTGTATTATGTTTGATTGAAGTATTTGGTTTACCTGCAGGTCTGATGAGGGTTGGGTAGGACTGGAGTAATTGAGTGTAAATGGATGAATGGTTACCATTAATAGTTTTAATACTGCTCACCAAACTGGAGCAAGCCGTGCGACCTGTGGAAGTGAGAGATGTTACCTGGTCAACCAAACACTGACGACGGACATCCACTAATAAATCGTAGTGATGTAGAAAATCTACCCCAATTATGGGCTTGGCAACGTCAGCTATGATGAACCGCCACGGAAAAACTCGGCGCAGGCCAAAGTCTAGAGATAGATTATGTAGCCCATATGTAGCGATTGCAGTGTCATTGGCTGCATACAGGGTATAATCTGTTTTGGACCACTTACCGGACAGCAATTTTCTTGGGTACACGCTTACATCCGCCCCTGTGTCTACAAGAAATTGTAGTCGGGTTACCTTGTCGGTGATGAAGAGGCGGCGGTTTGACTGCGGTGTGGAGTCGCTAGCCGCCATTAGTGACTCCCCAGGTCGTTTCCCGAATAATTGGCATAGAAGCTGCAGGGTTTTGTGCATCTAGTTGCTGCATTGCCAAATCGTTTGTGATACCAGCACACACCACCTCGTGAAGGGCTCCTGGAGCGTGACCGTAGCTTACGATGAGGACTCGAAGTAGACTGGCGGGAGCGGACATCTCGAAGATCTTCATTGATGGCTGTTATTTCTTGCCGGAAAGTCTGTACAATTTCACCCATCTTTGATGATACTGTGACAGCTAGTCGTTCCATCATGGCTTCCATAGTGCTAGCAGGGAGAGTTGTTTCTGCAATATGATGCCGAGGACTTGTTTCAAGAACTGCATCTGCTAACTCGGCTAATGCATCGAGCTCCGCTGATTTCTGCGTTGCCAGTATAGCCTGCGTAGACGAAGGGAGGCGACCTAACCACAGAGATTTCAACACGGCATCAGGTACAACGGTCCCAGCTAGAGAGCGAAGGTGCCTGAGAAACTGAGATGGCTTCCTTTCTCCCATTTCTTCATGTTCTAGGAGACGTCTGGTCTTCTGTTCTTGCGTTGCACTCAACCGCTGGATCAACTCTGTTTTAAGTTTTTCGTATTTTCCTTCATGTGGAGGTTTAGTTAGAATGTCTCTGACTTCAGCGGCATATTTAGCTTCTAAATTACTACTCACGTAAAAGAACTTAGTGTCATCTTCTGTGATACGAGCCAAAGAAAACTGCATCTCGATCTGGGCAAACCAAAGTTCAGGATCTGCTGGCCAAAATGGGGGAATTTTTACTGCAATACGATCCACTGAGGTTCCTTCGAGTGACATTGTTATTTTGATATTTTTTACAATTTAAATATGATCACGTCGGTTTGTCACCACTTTGGGAGTAATAAATACTTCTTGTCAATTATTTTATGATGTATAGTACAAATGAATAGATAGATATTTTAATTGAACCAATTTAATTTTAGCAATATTTTCATGATCAGAACAAATACACACCGTTGCTATGGACAACCAAAACAAATAAAGTAAAAAATAATTATTTACAAAATTCTCTTCAGATCAACTATCAGCTGACTAACTTAAAAGAAAGAAAATAAGAAAATATTAAACATTTAGTTAGTCACTACATACCCTTTATTGGTGGTCGGCGTCTTATGGTAATAAGATAATTATTTATAAATTTCGCAAAACTTGTGCACACGTAATACATTAGGTTCATGGAGGTTTATTCAATTGCCTACCACTTAATTTATAGAGAGTTGACATTTACTTAAAAAAGAGTTAAATAGCTAAAGTAAAAGGTTAGATAAAGTATTATCACCTCAGTATCATAGTTTTGGTATAATAATTTCTATAGCAATTGATTAGAAAGGGTGAAAGATTTGTTGTGTGTTTAAGATTATTTTATTTATTATTGGTTAGTTTTAGTTATCAATTTAATGCTTTAATACTATTCACAATGGTTTTAGTAAATGAAACAGAACACATTTAACCCTTACCTGTTTTAACGATTGTATGTGTAATAAAATTTGTTATTGAAACAGATGGATCAAATAGATTTGCTTTGCTGTTTGTTTAGCGAATTAGACACTTTTTGGCGCTGAAAAATTTGCTATATATAATTTTTATTTTTATTTTTTTTTTATTTAAGGAGCACTGATTGCTCTTCAACTTGGTTTGCCTGCATTGGACAGTGAGATATGATGAACGTCAAATCAGCCTCATGCACTCGCCTGAGCCTGGACATATTTTGTGCAGAATTTTATTATTTTTTTTCGAAGAGTTTTTAAATCCCTTTAACCTTTTAATTACAATTAGGTTGATAAAGCAACACGATTGTTAATTATTACATGGACAAGCAGGGTGTTGCCAACTTCCGAAAGTATCACTATCAAGTAGATACCAAAATTACATTTGTTTATTACGTTTTACATGGAATAGATAATAAAGTTTTTTAAATGTGCTTTGCTCAATTTCAGTTCTTATTTGTTGACGATTCATTTCGTATTTTATTTGTTTCTTTTCTTTGTAGTTTGTTTACAAATGATAAATGAATTCAAAATAATTGACGACCAGCAATGGAAAATAATCGCTGACTATTTAAATAATATAATATGCGCTGGTGTTATTTTTATCATGTGTTATTTAAGATTTTTCCTCACTTCTGTGAAAAGAGTCCGAGACAAGCGTCTATTGTACTATTGTACCCTTTTAAAACGCCATTTTCAACAGATTTTCATAAAGTTATCCTTCAATTATACAGGGTGTTCAAAAAATGTGGGGCAATAATATACATAGTGATTCTTTGGGTAAAATTAAGCAAAGAAGTCTATGTAAACATAGGTCCTAAAGTGCTCCGTTTTCCGTCTGTGTGTCTGTTTTTTATTTTTACATGTTTAATCATATCTCATGAACCACTGAACGTATAAACTTCAAACTTTGTATGTGGATAACCACTATTAAGACCTATTTTCGTAATAAGTATCAAATTTATATTTTGTACCATTTCAATTTGGTGATTGTTTTTTGTTTTCAGAGCTAAATATCTTAAAAACCGTAAATTTTACAAAAAGTATATAACAGGCAATAAAGCTGCGAAATTTAATCCAATTAACGCTGGTATTAAGATTATGACGATCGGACAACTAATAATGGAGAAATTTTAAATTTTCCGAATAAAAACATGCAATTTTCAGACAGGATGTTCTAAAAACCACGTTTTTATGCAGAAAAGTTAAAACGTCTCCGTTATTAGTAATCCGATTATCATAATCTTAATATCAGCATTAATTGGATTAAAGTTTGCAAATTTTTTGTCTCTTGTATAATTTTTCTAAAATTTTCGGTTTTTAAGATATTTTGCTTTAAAAACAAAAAAAAACAGTCGCCATTTTGAAATGGTAGAAGTTTGATACTTCTTACAAAAATAGTCCTTAATAGTGGTTATTCATATACCAAGTTTGAAGTTTATACATTAAGTGGTTCATGAGATATGATTAAATGTGTAAAAATCATAAACAGACATACAGACGGAAAACGAAGCACTGAAGGACCTATGTTTATATAAACTTTTTTTTGGTTATTTGACCCAAGGAATCAATACGTAAATTATCGCCCCACATTTTTTGAACACCCTGTATAGATTGGAAGAGTGCCTTCTTGTCCCTAGAACCTCTTAATTAGGATAAAATGAAAATGTATTATAACAAAACTGAAAACTAATACATTTACACGATAAAAAACTTCCTAATAATTATAAAAATGTTAATATTATAGAGTCATGCCGGGCTATTAATATTATGTAAAATTCACACCATTACTAATTATTGGGCATTTCACAATAGAATCGATTAATTTATTAAGCACGGTTTCGGAAACAGGGTACTACGAAAGCACGTTTAGGCTGAAACGCAGCTTGTGAATCGGTCCTACTAGCCTTCCTCCAATCATCACCGCTTTACTCACACAAACATACGACATTAAATTGACATGAGAAAGACGCACATGTGCTGCACATCATTCCAGAATCGTGACATCAACAGTCTTTATGGTTTTAGAAAATCACCCCTGCGTACCAGACTGTACAAGGAATATTTGAAGTTAATCAGATCGTACGTACAAAAAATTCGAAATATTATGAAGACTCTTAAAAGGTGACTATAGTTATTAATTGATGTGATAAAACATATAGTGATTAAACACTAGATAAATCGTTATCAGATGTAACAGGCATTAATAATGCAAACCTATAGTACAAAATTATTTTATCTAAATCGATTTTAGTCCACAATTACTTAAACTAGAGGATTTAAAAACTCTAGCTTAGATTCTAGTGTATGCATCCTATTCTTATTAACCTCTCAAAATCACCCGCCTTAAAAGTCTTTTGTTTTAAATAAATTCTCAAATAAAACTGGCTTATAAGAGTCCATTGCACAAGTAATTGCTTGAAACCGCAAAACTGACAGATGATATATTTCACTGTCAAGTTCAGGCTGTTCATATTGAAAACAATCATAACTTCCAATATATTGAGGGACTTATTGCTGATTCTTGTTGGGAACCGCCATTAAAAAATCACAGCTATGTTGGTCTTCTGCCTACTGTAATTAAATTGAAACTGAATAGAGAAGAAAATACTAGTATAAAAACATTGATGACTTTTTATTACATCAGTGAAGTTGCTCTGATTTGAAGAGTGCTGCATTGAATATTTTGATGCGGTTAAAAAGTCTGACAATTGTTCAAAATATTTGGTAACAATTAGATTATCAACAAATCATTAATATATCAGTCAATCAATAACGATATTTCACCTTTATATACGAAAACGTATTCTATATCAAGACTAACGTGTCATTACATAAAAAATTCATAAGTTTATTCATTTTATTTTTTTAATAAAATCTTGAAGTATGAAATAATTAACGTAGTTATGATGATCTTTCCACTATACTACGGCGTAATCACCGTCGAAAACTTTCAGTCCTATGGCCGAAAATCAGCTGATTGTTTATTTGTTGAAACAACTTGAGAACATCACATGATTGTACGACGTTCAATAGGTTCCAAAGACAGGATAGTTGTGATCATATGAATTTTATAGCTGTGTCTGTTTAAACTAGTGAGATGTTACCTTTACTAATCGAGTTCGCGCGTAATTGTAAACCAGCGACATCGTTGATTTTGTTAGGTTGGCAGCGCCAAGGGAACTAAATTCCGTTTTTTGAACTACTCCCCCAAAAAGAACAACTGGGCCAAGTGAGTTATATGGAATCAAACGGAAATGGGTAAACGGAGATGAGAAGGGCCATACGTAGATAACAAAAAAATACTATTCTATATAAACGTCGATCTCGAACTAACTACGAAAAAAATAACTAACCTTTTAATGACAAAAGAACCAACTAACTGATTCAAACAATTTTTCGTTTCCGTTTCCTAAAGATTGTAATTCTCATACAATGTCGTTCAAAGAACGGAATTTATTCCCCTTGGCGCTGCCAACCTGATAAAATCAACGGTGTCGTGTTTTCGTCTAAAATTGCATTGCTGCGCGAACTCCAGTAGTAAAGGTAACATCTCGCTGGTTAAAACCATGCCAAAGAAGTTGCATCGTCGCTCTAAGTTTTGTCTTTAAGTGTGTCAAATTCTCAGATTTTTAATGTTGTATATGGTATATTTCATTGTGTAGTGTGGTGAAAAATAGCGTTCGCACCTCGGCCAGAAGGTTTTGCCCCTCTCGATCGTTTCAAATACTCGCCTTTGACTCGAATTTTAAACACGATCTCGAGACTGAAAAACCTCATTTTCGACCCTTGTTGCAAAATATACTATTACATTATCTAAATTATCTACCAAAAGTAGGTACAAAAAATTGTTGACCATATCACTTAATGTTGATGCATCCGACTCACACTGGTTCAGCCAGTGCAACGATGTACGTTCACGAAAAGCAAAGCAATGCAGCGTTATCACTAGTGGCTTATCAGCTGCATGTCAACATTGTGGCATCATCAATGGTGGCTACATTTTGTGCCATTGCTCCACTTTATTCCCATGGTAGGTCATCTATATCCTCATGATGGTTACTTATTTAAACAATTTCATATATAGAACAAGTTTTATTGTGAAACCAAACAAGAAGCATAGCCCCCTAAATAGGAAGATAAACGGCTCAAACACGAATACATAAAATGCAATGTATATATACACGTAATTTATATCAAAACGAAGGTATTTAAAATTTAAAAAATAAGCTCACTTATAAATTTCGAAAATATAATTTTATATCGTCTGTCATATCAGTAAGAGGATTGAAAGTCCAACTTGAGCGTTGATTTTATAAGACAAGCGTTGTTCACATCATCATGATTAAACGCTTGCTATAACGTATATGATTGACTTCCAGTAACAATGTCAAGTTCATCTTTATTCAATGATAGTAAAAAATAATTTCTTCTTACAATACAAACTAATTATAAATTGCAATACATCTAATAAATCATAAAACTGTTTCTCAAAAGATGATGTTTCGCATTGTTACATATTATAAGGGCACCTCTTTTGCTCGTTTAGGAATAGTAAATCATAATTATCTAATGGCGTTTTAGACTAATGAAATTGACAGAACGTTAAGCTTTCTAATGAATGAGAGATAATATGTCGAAACTGCGTTTACGTAATTAGTCCGAGTAAATTTGTTGGGAATGTACAGATCAGTAATTATTGACGATCTGGTTAGAGAAGGAAATATCACAAATTATATCAATGTTTTACAACGTATACGACTAATTTGTTTTTTCTATACTAATAATTCTTTATTAAATGAGAATCAACCTTGAGATAAAAACAATTGTATTTTATGCTTCCAAACCCTAGATCAATAATACAAATGTTGAGTGCTAATGATAGTCATAATTATTGAAGTTTAGGAATAGTTTAGGTTTTTATTCTTTGATTTGAACCTAAAAAAAATTTCATTGTTTTGAGATATAGAGCCCACCCATTGTTTTACTTGAAAACTTAAATTTATACAGGGTGGTATTGACCTGGCGTTAAATTGTTATTCTGTGAAAGAACAACACAAATACAACTCAAATCCACAAATTAAAACAATATTTTCCACACACCCACCTTGAGAAAAAATATTTTGTCTTTTGTAAAAATACGTAAATTTACTCGAGAAAATTGAATTTTCTGCCCTAACTTGACACATTCCTTAAACTTGGACACTTCCATCGTATTTTACATTAAACTCCAATTGAGAAGAAGTAGATTTCCATGAACCTGGAGCTTCAAATTACTATTAAAATTGATTGGAACTTAAACGTTATAATTTTCATAAAAATGATAGAAAAATAAGCTTAAAAAGATTTTCTATTCAGATAAATGCTAGGGACTGGCAAATTCTGTAAATCTGCTCCAAAACTTTCTAAATATACAAAAATGTACAAAATGTTACATAACAGATATTCTGTGTGTTATGTTAATTTTATAACAGATATTCTAGTTTAAGGTACACTGTTTGGTAAAAATCAAACAAAATAAAAAAAACTACTTTTTGACACCTAGAATATTACTGTTTATCTTCATTCAGTAAGATTTTACTAAATGAGTATGCACGCAGCATTCTCACGTGAGGGAGGGAGTTTCAACTTCATGGGGCTTAAATTGCTTACTTTAGGCCCAAAAACCCCTAATTTTGGACTTGATGTCCCTAGAAGTTATGATAGGAGCATCCCTATCCATATCCCCCTACTTACTTGTCAATCAGAATAGTACATCATTATCAAATCAAAAGGAAATCAAATGATAATTGTGACTATTAGAATGAAAAATACGCTCTTTATGGCAACTCAATGTGTTACGTAAATCACTTTTATAAATGGATAATTTTTTGTACTATAGTTCTAGGAGAGGGATTAAAATGTTAGTGTTTTTATTTCCTAAAGTATTAAATATTCAAATTACATGTTGGGTTCATCTGACGTTCTTTGGGTCCATACCCCTCAAATTTGGGACATTTGTCCCCCCCCCCTCCCCACCACAAATCAAGTTGGAATGCCTCGGTATTTTCCCCAACGGACTTGTTATGTAACATCTCATTGAATTATTCACCTCAATGTTAAGCAGTGTTATTTTAGGTGTCAAAATGCTGTTTTCCTATTTTGAGTAATTTTGGTCAAACCTCGTTTGGTGCAGTGGTGCAGACTGTTTAAACTGGCATATCTGCTGTTAAAAGTAAACTAATAAACAGTTCTATCATATCTTTTGAAAGCTTAGGTTTTGGAGCAG